>LR750492.1:400944-427933 GCA_902729485.2 Mus minutoides | reverse complement strand
GAAGCCAGTAAAGAACATCCCTCCATGGCTTCTGCATCAGCTCCTGCTTGAGTTCCAGTCCTGACTTCCTTTGGTGATGAACAGCAGTATGGAAGTGTAAGCCAAATAAACCCTTTCCTCCCCAACTTGCTTCTTGGTCATGATGTTTGTGCAGGAATAGAAACCCTAAGACACTCAGCTTGTTTTTTTGTTTTTTTTTTTTTTCTTTTTTTCTTTTTTTCTTCGAGACAGGGTTTCTCTGTATAGCCCTGGCTGTCCTGGAACTCACTTTGTAAACCAGGCTGGCCTCGAACTCAGAAATCTGCCTGCCTCCCAAGTGCTGGGATTAAAGGCATGCACCCTTATACTCAGCTTGTAAACTTCATTTCCAATCCAAAATAGGAATATGGGGAACAGGTCTGATGTCCCAGAACTGGAAAGGCTACGTCAGGAGATTCAAGTCCAAGCAAGAGCCTATTTAAACAAAACTCAAAGCCAGTGACTGGCCCGGGGCAGCCTCAGCTGGTGTGCAGCCACGTCACCCGCCCTGCCTGTCCTAAAGTGTGGGGCCACAGCACCCTGTCCACCCTGTCCCAGAGTTTGGGGTGCTGGGGCCACCTGCAGAGCCGCATTGGTTTGGCCCTTATCCCTCCTGACAGAGCTTCAGGAGCCTGTGTGGCCTGCAGTCCTGAAGCATCACAGAGTCGCCATGGAGTGCACACTCACTTGTTCAGCTGCTCATAGCAGGGCTCACACACGCGCACCTCCTTCTCAATGCCGAACTTGGGGATGGTGGAGTACTTGGAGGAGCACTTGCCACAGAAGATCTGCCCACATGCTCGGCAGTGATGCTGTGAGACAGAGCAGGACAAGGCCAGTGAACGAGAGCAGGGATGGGGGCAAGGACAAGTAGAGCAGAGATGTGGGGACTCCCAGAAAACTCAGTTCCAGCCACCACTTGGAGGAAAGGAAAGGAATTAAAAATAAAAAGAAAACAGGTGCTGACTCTGGATATACAGTGAATGTCACTGCTGCTGCTCAGACCCTGCAGGCCCCACATTCACAACTGTCAGGCAGAAAGTGAAATAGGAAGATATAGGGGCCAGTGGACAGACAGGATGAGCACCCTAGAAATAAGTCCTTCCCCAATCCTAGAGAAAGCCTAGAGTGACCCTGACTCAGCCTAAGTTCCATGTTCAGATCCCCAAGGAGAAGCAAACTTCAAATGATGACACTGAGCACCACAGAGGCCAACACCAAGCTCCGCCCCAGGCACCATGCAGTTCTGAGCTGAATGTGGTTCCGAAACCATCAGGTTAGAGCAGTCAGACAGGATCACACAAAGGAGCGCAGCTCTTTGTGAAGATGGCAGGGACATGGGACCCACTTGAGTCTCTGGGGGATACTCACCTTTCGGGTCACCACTCCAAACTGTACTCTGCACCGATGGCATTCCTCAGCATCCACCCAGTCAGGGGCCTGAGGACAACAGTCATCATCACATTTCCCTCCCCAGTGCTCCTAAACAGAAAGGTCCCCAGAGCAGGTCCCCATGTGACTACCTGTGCCAAGACCATCGAATTCTGTAGCCTAAACCACATGGCCCAGGGTTAAGTTGCTCCAAAGAGAAGAACCTCGTCCAAACAGACTTCTTGTCAAAGGTAGAATCCTGACACTTGCCAATTTTGTGGATGTGGGTCTCTGAGACAGGGCTTAGTACCTCACTGTGTAGCACTGGTTGTCCTGCAACTCACTGTGTAGATCAGGCTGGCTTTAAGATCACAGAGATCTGCCTGCCTCTGCCTCTGAGATTCTGGGATTAAAAGTGTACAGCATTGCAACTAGCCTAGTTTTAAAGCTGTGTGAAGAAATTCAATCTGGGTGTGGTAGCGCAAGCCTTTAACCCCAGCACTCAGGAGGCAGAGGCAGGGGGATCTCTTGTGAGCCTGGTCTATAGAGCAAGTTCCAGGACAGTCAGGGCTACACAGAGAAACCTTGTATCAAGAAAACAAATGAGGCTGGGTGCGGTGGCCCACGCCTTTAATCCCAGCACTCTGGAGGCAGAGGCAGGCAGATTTCTGAGTTCAAGGCCAGCCTGGGCTTCAAAGTGAGTTCCAGGACAGCCAGGGCTATACAGAAAAACCCTGTCTCGAAAAACCAAAAAAAAAAAAAAAAAAAAAAAAAAAAAAAAAGAAAATCAACCAACTAAACAAAAAAACAAACAAACAAACAAACAAACAAAAAACTCTAAACAAATTTACTCCCTTCTTTCTTTTTTGGGGGGCAGTGAGGATGGGTGGGGTTGTTTTTTCTTTTCAAGACAGGGTTTTCTGTGTAGTCCTGGCTGTCGAGGACCTCACTTTTAGACCAGGATGCCCTAGAACACAGAGATCTGCCTGTCTCTGCCTGTGGAGGGCTAGGATTAAAGACATGCACCACCACCTGGCTGGCTGGCAGGCTGGTTTCCTTCTTTTGCCCTCCTACCGTCTCCCACTCTGTCCCTTCTCCCCTCACTGCCCTCTCCCTCTCCACATGCTGATGGCCGGCCTCTGCTCCTCTCCTCTGTCCCTTTCTCTGCCTCTCCTCCCTTGTCAACCTCCCCTCCTCATGCCCTAAATAAACTCTACTCTATACTAAAAACAACAGCGTGAGAGAGCTGTGTACATGCCAGAGTTCTACCCCGATTCATACTTGTTTTAGTCAAATGAACCTAGTGCTACACCCACAGGCACCATAAACACTTTTCGACTTGACCTGGGATTAACTGCTGCTTTTTTTTTTTTTTGGTTTTTCGAGACAGGGTTTCTCTGTATAGCCCTGGCTGTCCTGGAACTCACTCTGTAGACCAGGCTGGCCTCGAACTCAGAAATCCGCCTGCCTCTGCCTCCCGAGTGCTGGGATTAAAGGCGTGCGCCACCACGCCCGGCCTTCACGTTGCCTTTCTTTTGAGGGTCTCATCACATATCTATCACAGGAGTTCATGGCAATCCTCTTCTGAAATGCTGAGATTAAGGCATGAGCTACCTCTACCAAACCCCACACAATTGAAAGAGTCCCAGGTCCTCCCTGCTTCTTCTCCAAAGCTCCTAAGCCAGTCAGCACCAGCTGACCCAGGACTCACTCTTTCAGCAGCAAACATGGCATCACTTTCCTTAAATTCAGGGAAGACATGTCCTGGGAAGAAAAGGTGACAGTCACTACTGGGTGCCTCCCTAGTCACCACTTCTAACCCCTGACATCTACCTCATCAGACAAAACTGGATAAGAAAGGATACCCAGAGTTCTCTGAGATCCAAACCCAACCAGGTATCACCACAACATCGTAAGACAGGGTTTCTTTATATAGCCCTGGCTGTCCTGGAACTCACTTTGTATACCAGGCTGGCCTCGAACTCAGAAATCCTCCTGCCTCTGCCTTCCGAGTGCTGGGATTAAAGGTGTGCGCCACCACGCCTGGCCAATGATCTCCTTCTTTAAACCCTACCAGCTCTCTAGGGCTGCCATATCGCAAGAAAAGACCTTCTGCCTTCTTGGCCTGGCCTAAAGCCTGCCAGTGTGTGTCTCTCACACACAGCGACAGCATCCCGGCCATCCTCTCCGCTGGCATGAGCCACTCTTGTAGCCTTGCAGCAGGTCCAGTGTACTTTGACCCCAGGGTCTGAACTGGAGCAAAGGTGCCAAGGCAGAGCTGGAGACACAGCTCAGTGCGTAAGCAGCTCACTGACCGCTCCTTCCAACCAACCCATTCCATTCCCAGCACACAAATGTGTCTCACAACTGCCTGTAATTCTAGTCCCAGGAGATCCAAAGGTACAAGACATGCTCACGGTCCATGAACATATACTGCCAGCAAAGCAACCACACATTAAAACAAAATAGAAAATAGAAAAGGTGCCAAGGCCCTGGGGCTGCTGCTTGTGTTCAGACCTCCTAGCATCCGTCACCATGACTTTCGAGGTCTTCCCTGTGCTCATCCTGCGCTGCCCCCAGGAACCATGACACTCGGAAACCTGCTTATCTCTAGACTTTAGTGTTTACTGCCTGAAAAGAGCCTACCGCCTCCCTGTGGGGTAGATGGGTAGGGTGCAAGACCAAGTCAGAGTCTGGCCTCCCTCCAAGGAGCTCTCCAAGGTTTAGGGAGCACCGCCTCCTCACTCCCAATAGCTCAGGGAGGACCAGACTGCCCTCCCTTGTCCCTTATCTCTGATGTTATCTAGTGTTGCTACAAAGACAAACTGTGGCTCTCAGAGACCATGTTCTCAGCCTGGGGCTGGGGCTGTTCTAACTTACCTTCCACCTTCATGATCTGGTATGTGTCCTGGACCACCTTGTACTTGGGTTCATTCCGGAAGGCATGTGCCCAGGCCTGGATCAGGTACAAGATCTTGTTCCTAACATTAACTTCCACTTGCCTCTGTGGAGCAGGAAGAAAGTGGGGAGGGATCAGGAGACTCGAGGTGTCTGAGGTCTCAGAGGGAAGGGCCATCTAGAAAGACCAATTGCCCTGAGCAGAAACGTTAGCGCAAAGGTAGGGGAGAGTTCCTAGGGTTGCCAGACACCACTTAATCACAGGAGCGACTCTCCTGGGTCTATGCTTGCTCGGGGTCACAATTTTTAATCCCCCCCAAAATCAAGGAACTCCCGGAGACTACACTGCCTCATGTTCCCAATCCACAACCCTGCCTCCTTCCACCTCTCCAGGGGCTCCTGGGCAGTAACACAGTTCTCTGGGGTCCACAACTAAACTCTCCAAAAGGCACAAGGAAGACAGGACCATGATCTGAGAGAGGCAGGGAGATATCCTCTTCAGATGTTTCTCCACAGTGGGCTCAGGCCCTGTGAGCTACAGTCCAGTTTCATGCTTGGCACTCTCAGGGAGGCTGTGACACATTATGTTGGGATGACATGGGACGAAGCAGCTTCAGGAAGGGATACAAGGGCCTTTACACTGAGATATTTCTGTTTCCCTCTAAGGGTTCCCTCCAGGAGAGGAGCAAGCCAGCAGCCTAGTGCCTCTGTAGCACAGTGGAACACAGTGTGCCAAAACAACAGGGAGGGCTCCTAACACTTTGCTCTTTTACAGCTAGGACCTGCTAGAACAAACAGGCCCTGGTCTGACTCAGGACTCAAGTGAGAAGGGCCGAGCTCATAGCTTAGTGCCTGAGACAGGTTCTGGGCAGCATGAATTGGGGCTTCCTGAGACACCAAACCCTGATGCTGGGTCCCATGAAATGGGGAACAGCATCACTTTGCCCAATCCAGCTGTATCACCATCCACATCACAATCCTTAGGTGGTCCTGGAGATAATCTCACATGGATCCAGAGAGCCTTTCTTCCTCTGCTGAAGGGTGTGAATTCCACTCTCCCTGGGGCAGCTCCTTGCTCAATCATTTTGCCCTCTTGACTCTGTCACCTAAACTTGGACCTCTCTGCTCAGATATCTCCCATCCCTGAATGTGCTGCTCCAAATGTCTTCCTCAAGCTCAAGTCACACATATACTCCATGGCCATCTATGCTCACAGGCATGTAATCTACTGCCCTTAAAAGCTCAGCTACGCCGGGCGTGGTGGCGCACGCCTTTAATCCCAGCACTCGGGAGGCAGAGGCAGGCAGATTTCTGAGTTCGAGGCCAGCCTGGTCTACAAAGTGAGTTCCAGGACAGCCAGAGCTATACAGAGAAACCCTGTCTCAAAAAACCAAAAAAAAGCTCAGCAGCATGCACTAGTTCTTAGAAGCCTTCTCCAGCCCCAAAAGAAGTGTCTTTCTCATCTGGCAAAAATGACCCATGAATCCCAGGGCATCTCTCCCAGGGTCTACGCTAGACTCACAGTAAGTGACCACTCATTCTTATCCTCACACCCTCTAACACACCCACTGCTCCTCCTGCTGTAGTTTGCCCACAAACAGAAGAGTTGGCACTATACCTGAATCTTCCTTCTCTCGTGACTCCCAGAACACCCACCTACCTTCAGCAGCTCCTTCAGTTCTTCCATGGTCTGTTTGTTGGCCACTTCATCATGGACTGTCTGGCCACAGTTCTTTACCACAGACTCCATCACCTGAAAACCCCAAGGAAGAGAAAGGCCTAGCTTGTGTTCAGAGAAGGGCCCTCTTGCTGGAAGACAGGCCTCTGAACTCACCCAATTTGTTAGAAACCCCAAGCAGTAGCTCAAAGACAGGTTCCAGGCCCTGATAACATCCAGTCCCTCAGGGGTGTAAGAATGATAGCTAGAAGAGGAGCATTTTTGCTCCCTCCCCTGTTCCCATGAGAGTAGCCAGGCTCAGTGGCTGAGCTCACAACTGTACGAAGTGCTAAAGGTCTCCACTGGTTGCTATGTGGAGCTCTGACACCGGAAGGGTAAAGGATTCTTGAGTCTGAGGAGTGCATACTGCAACAGCTTTCTAGTTACCTCCAGAGCATACAAAGCCACATGTGGGTTCTTATCATTGACCTTCTTCTTGATGGAGTTTACAGCATATTTTGCTCTAGAAGAGGGAAAAAAAGGACCGGGGTGTGTGTGTGAGAATTAGTAACAGCAGAGAGAGAAAAGGATGGGAATGCCCCTCAGTAAGGTTAGGAAAGCCCTGCACCGTATTTCTTTAAGTACTGAGATAGGGGTTTTCGTACACCACGCTAGACTCAAACCTTGAACTTCCTATCCTTCTGTCTTCACTTCCCAAACACTGGGATCACAGGCAGTGCTGTCACACCTGGGTTATACTATGTTGAGCATGAAACTCAAGGTTTAATACATGCTAGGCAAATACTCTACCAACTGAAATATACGCCAACCATGATTTTAGCCCTTCAGAACTCCTCAATGAATTATCAGTGAGTCTAAGTATCTCCAAACTGTACAGTTTTAATTGTCCCAAGATATCAAAACAACCTGGATTAAAAAAAAAAAAAACTCAGGCAGGCGTGGTGGCGCACGCCTTTAATCCCAGCATTTGGGAGGCAGAGGCAGGCGGATTTCTGAGTTCGAGGCCAGCCTGGTCTACAAGTGAGTGCCAGGACAGCCAGGGCTACACAGAGAAACCCTGTCTCGGAAAAAAACAAAAAAACAAACAAACAAAAAAAACCAACTCATGTTGCCAATTTAATCTTAGAAGAGAGGTGGTTCTCCTCACTTAAAAGAGGGGTTGCTCTCCTCACTTAGAAGAGGGGTGACTCTCTTCACTTACTGTGTGTCTCCCTGACGGATCAGGTCGCAGATCTGTAGAATGGACTCCCAGTCTGTCTCCAATAGAAGCTGGCTGGTGGCTTTGTCTAAAGGAAAGAGATGCCATTCAAAGGGTCCATTGAGCTATGTTTCCAAGCTGGCCCCCCAAAAGTCAAAAACTTCCCTCATTTTATACAGTCAAGCCAAACTGAAAATCCTCTTCAAGTACACTGACAGCCATGGAAATGGCATCCTCCCATGCAAGAAGCAAATAATGTAGAAATTATGCTTATTCCCTATGAGCTGTCAGCTCAAGCTCTGACGTCACTCAATTCCCACAGACCCTCTGGGGATAGGAACTACCTGCATCTGCTTTAAAGATAAAGGAGTAGGTAGAGAATGCCCTTTGTCACAACTGGCTGGGCACTTTAAAATGACATACCCTGCTTCTTCTCAACAGAGTCCCATCATTTAGAAGTTTTGTCCTTTATCTCTTAGCTGGGGTAATGTAATGGGTCCCTTAGCAAGCTCTAGGGAGATGAGAGGGATGACTTCGCCATATCAAGTGGAGGGAGTGAAACTAACCCCCAGCCAACACATCTCTTCACACTCTGATCACCCCTCTCTTACAAAAGTGAGCTATCCCAAGATACACCACCCTTGTTACCCATTCAACAAGTTAGTGGATTCATACCTGAAGGGCTGAACCTCCCAGAATATGAGACTAAGGTAAACGTTTCATCATCTAAGATCCCCTTTGAAAACCTTAGCTCAGAAAGAAGCAAGTGAGCAGCCTAGGATGGGGCCTGCTCCTGGACACAACACTTTTATTGAGGGAATGGTGCATGCATGTCAAACTCATTTTTCCCTCCTAAAATTTACACTATCCAGGATCCTCAGATAGGATCAACAAGCACCTTCAACAATGATAAAAACATGTCTTCCCAAACCTCCAGGCACTACCAGAGCGTAAGAGGCTGAGGTCCTAGAAAGCATTCCCCAAGGGGCTCGAAAGGTTTAAGGAAGGCAGTATCGGTTCGACCCTTCGAAAAGGTATTGGGGTCTGAGACCCGCATAAAGCTAAGATCTGAGTCATGACTTCATGACTCAGGACTTTGGCCCAATCGGTTCAGGACCGTCGGTCCCAGAGGAAGAGAGGTCCGTCGCGGACCCCCAAAGTGTATTCGTCACTGGAACCCCAGGACTCAGTGTACAGCCCAGGCGACCACACCCGAGGCCCGAGAACCGTGCAGTGCTCCCCGGAGGCCGACGGCCGGTCTAGGTGGCCGGCCCGCTCTCCTGAGACCTACGGAGGCAGCATCGGGCCCGTGCGCGCGAGAGAGCTGACTGGGAGCTGACGGGCGGACGCGTTACCTAGGAGACGCTCGAAGGTGCCGCTGCCTCGCCCCATGGCGACCCCACTCCGGACCGACGCTGCAGTCGCTCCTTCTTTCGGAGCTGACGCGCCCCCCAACTTCCGCTTCCGCCTTTCTTTTTCTGCTCGCGCACGCGCAACGCCTCCGCGCCGCCCGGAGTCCAGCTCCAAGGGGAGCCTTGCGCTTACACACTGACTCTGAGCGTTCATTGGACCGCCCAGTCCATAGGGACTAACCAATGAACACCTGGACGATAGGTCTATCCAATGAAAGCTAAGCGGAGGCGGGCCTCACGGCGCGGTAGCTCGGGGGTACGAGCGCTTTAACCAGGGAAGAGATGTGTCTCCTTCTGGGGGCTGCCGGGGTCGGGAAGACCCTGCTGGTGAAACGCCTTCAGAATATCCTTCCGCAGGCGGGGGCTCCCAGGCAGGGTGGGGAGGGAGCACACCGGGGTCGCTCATTACGGGAACTCCGCCCTCTGCCGCGCCATGGCCCTTGACCGCCAGGACAGCTGAGCTCCGGAGATGGCAAAGGCGACCTGGGAGAGCCCCCACCAACGCGGCCCACGGTAAGTGTAGGCCTCTCTCAAGTCTGACCAACATGGGTTACCTTTGAGGCTTGCAAAGGTCCTCAGACCTCTTCTAGTGTAAGGCGCGGTGCCTGTGGTCAGTGGGTTGGGTACTGTCTGCTGCAGAGGAACTCCCATCACTGGACTTCTGAGTGCAGAGAACCCGAAGCCGGCCTTCTGGTGGGCACCTCTCTCTCCCCCCATCCCTAGGAATTCATTCCGTTGTCACTCTCAGGGCCCATCTCTATGGTTGACGTTGGCCTGGAATCCCCAGAGAGCTGCTTTGCTTGGTGGCGAGAGCAGAGGGCTTGATCAGTTGTCACTGGCTGTGGATGTTTAGCCCCCTCATCGCGGAGCTGCCATCCAGAAGCTCACCACAGCATACCGCCTGCGCTGGTCTTAGTGCATTGTGGTTTTTTTCCATAGGTGGGCACCAACCTTACAGACATTGTGGCCCACAGGAAGATCACCATCCGAGAGCTTGGGGGATGCATGAGCCCCATCTGGTCCAGTTACTATGGAAACTGCCATTCGCTCCTAGTGAGTTAATACTTCAAGCTTCTTTGGGGGTCAGTTTTGTCTGACTCCCTGAACCATTAAGTATCGGCCCTGCTTATCATGGGATCCGGTTTGGGGGTCTTTGATGACTATGCATGGGTCTGATTTCCTGAGCAGGGCTCAGACTATAAGAGGCTTGTTGAAGGCACCACATGTTCTATGCCTTGATATCTGAATACGCCCAACATTTTACATCCCTCTAGTTGGTCCTGTCCATAGAAGGAAGGGGCACCAAACTCTGGGATGAAGAGCTGATGGCTACAGTAGACTTTATTTTACTTAAAGACAACAGTGACAGTCGTGCTCGTACAACTTGGCTATTTCCAAAACCTGTTGTTTGAAAGCCAGTCTGGGCCTGGATATGTAGCTCAGGAGAGTGCTTTCCCTAGCTACACTTGAAGCCCTAGGTCAAACTCCTGCATCATAAATTTAAATCAATTTAAAAAGTTGTCTGTGTGCTCTTGTGAAATGACCAGGCAGAGCACTGGTCAGAACTATCTTCTGTAGCATGTTTTCCTTTTTCCCCTAGTTCATGATGGATGCCTCTAACCCCACCCAGCTCTCTGCATCCTGCATGCAGCTCTTGGGTCTCCTTTCTGCAGAAGAACTTGCAAAAGCCTCGGTCCTCATACTCTTCAATAAAATGTATGGGTCTAAGGGCTGGGCAGGACGAAGGGCAGGGTATCCCAAGGGTTTGCTCTACTTGAGTACAGCCAAGACCATGGGGTCTGTAGCGGGGAGGTACAGCTGTGGGTAGGACAACTCTGTGGTGAGCACCACTTTGACGAAGTGCTTCTTCAACTACAGTGACCTTCCCTGTTACATGACCATGGAGGAAATGAAGTCATTGATGAGGCTTCCAGATATCATTGCTTGTGCCAAGCAGAACATCACCACAGTAGAAATAAGTGCCAAGAATGGTACTGGCTTGGCAACAGTGTTGTTCTGGCTCCAGAATCAACACAGGCACAGCAGTTGACTGCCAGGTGTATCTTCGAGTGATGGGGGTCTGCGCAGTGACCAGTGGACAAGCTCACACTCACGAATGCCACTGTCATCTCACTTCTGAACAATGGTCCCAAGACAGAAGAAACTGCAGGTGTCTTCATGTTTCCCACCAAGAAACTGGACCTGCTGAGGGCTTTGGACTTCATGGAGCCCAGGTCTTTTTGTTTTGTTTTGTTTTCGAAACCGGGTTTCTCTGTGTAGCCCTGGCTGTCCTGGAACTCACTTTGTAGACCAGGCTGGTCTCGAACTCAGAAACCCACCTGCCTCTGCCTCTGCTGGGATTAAAGGTGTGCGCCACCACCGCCCAACTCAGGTCATTTTTATAGTACAGACTCTGCCCTTCTGAGTTCCTGATATCCTGACCGTGTTGCCCAGAAAAAAATATGAAGTTAATGAGAATTGGGGAATGGGGCAGGGGTGAGATGGCTCAGTGGGTAAGAGCACTGACTGCTCTTCTGAAGATCCTGAGTTCAATTCCCAGCAACCACATGGTGGCCCACAGCCATCTGTAATGAGATCTAATGTACTCTTCTGGCAAGTCTAAAGACAGCTACAGTAGTGAGCAGAAGTCTAGTTCAATTCCCAGCAACCACATGATGGCTCACAACCATCTGTACAGCTACAGTATACTCATATACATAAAATATAATTTAAAAAAATTGTCTTGGCCTGGAGCCATGGCTCAGCATTTGAGAGCTGTCTGCTCTTCTAGAGTTGAACTCCCAGCAACCACGTGGTGACCCACTACAATGAGATCTGACCTGCTCTTCTGGCATGCAGATGTACATGCAAATGCAGCACTCATACATAAAATAAATTAAAAAAAAAAGAAAAAATAGAATTGTGTCTCAAATGAGAAAAGTAGGCAGGATGTGGTGGCACGTGCCTGTAGATTGAGCTATTTGAGAGACAAAGGCATAAGGATCATTTTAAGCTCAAGAGCTGAGCTTTTCATAAAGATGGGGTGAGCGGGACAGGTGTGGTAGAGCATTTCTCTAATCCCAGCACTTAGAAGTCAGGCAGGAGGATCTTGGGATCTAGCAGACATAGTGAGAAACTGTCTCACAAAACCAAAATTGTAGAGGTGGGGGAGTGTGTCTGACCTCACCAGAAACAAGAATGTTCTCATTGAAGGGTTTATTCAATACACTTATTTCTCATATGTACAGGGGTATATGAGTTCCCACAAGTGGACAAGAGAAGGCACACAGGAGGTGGTGACATTCTCCTGGGATAGCTTGTCAAGTGCATCAGTGTGATAATCTTTACCCCATCTGGGCTCAAATCTGCTGAGAAAAACCTGCAGCAGGGTAGTAGATCAAGGTGCCTGATTTTCAACCAGGACAAAGAGGAGAAGGCTGGGAAGCCTTTATGTATCCTGCCTCTTACACCATGAAGACCTTTACACACATGAAGACATATATATGTACCTGTGTGTGTATATGAATCACCAATTATTATTCAGTAATGATGTAACGGTGGACAGGCTCCAGCTTACCTGCCAATATTTAGAGTGCCCTGAGGGTCAGGACTCCAAGATGGCAGCAGGGACCAGACCTGACCTTGGAGTGAACAGGGAACAAGAGCTGCCACATCTTCCACACCAGAAGTGAGGCTGGCGAAGCCAGACAGGTGGCTCCACACATGATCCTGGCCAAGGTCAATCTGAGATGGCTTGAGCACAGCAGGAAAGTGTCCACTTAGCTGGGATATTTTGTGAAAAAGAAGCCCTCAGAAGACAATCCGAGTGCACACGTGTGGGCTTCTGTAATAAACAGTACAGAAAGTGAGAGGAGTCAAGCACATACAGGCGTGGGCTCGGAAGGATAATTACCCAGTCCTTTGACGTAGCTCATAGTTGAGCTTTGGATGTGTGGCCACATTGCTTCTAAAGAACTCAAAAGCTTATACCCTCTGGTAATGGTGGCTCCGGGCCCTGGCTCTAGTCCTGATGCACAGTGGGAAATTAAGTGGACGATTCACCCTGTTCTACTCTGGCCCTTGCTACTGTTGGGTGTGTGTGTGCACACTCACTCATCTTGTCACATTGACACGCGTTGACTGGGGCTGTGAATAAGCGTGTTGGAGAGCCACGGCCCAGATTTCAAAGAGAGCAAAATTTTAATAAACTTCAATCTGGAAAATGCACATTTGGAAGAGGGACCAAAAGTATTCCACTAGGCTCCAGGAGCAGCTTTGCTGGAGGGAAGCTCCTAGGTCTGCTAGAGGACTGGGTTTCCCCAGCAGGGTCCAAGCTTTGCTCTTTTGACATCTAGGTAAGGTTTTTGACTCTCCTAACCTGTTCAGGCAGGCTACATATTTGCTTCAAGTCAAGACCGGCTTTTTTTTTTTTTTTTTTTTTTTTTTTTGGTTTTTCAAGACCGGGTTTCTCTGTGTAGCCCTGGCTGTCCTGGAACTCACTTTGTAGACCTGGCTGGCCTTGAACTCAGAAATCCGCCTGTCTCTGCCTCCCAAATGCTGGGATTAAAGGCGTGAGCCACCACACCCGGCCAAGACTGGCTTTGAGCTCAATTCTTTTGCCTCTATCTTCTTGGTATAAATACTCTGCTCTGTCAACCATTGAAACCTGGTTTTCATGTGTATACCTCAAGGCACTCAGTACTGAAATCCTGTTTCTATCCAAACCAAGCGTGGGCTGAGAGATCTGGTCATTTGTATGGAACCCTACAGGCAAATAAAAAAGTGCTGACTGCTAGCCCTCACTTGCCCTTCCACCAGCCCACTAACCTGCTCTGCTCTGTCCCTGCCTTCCAATGGTTGCAATGAGCCCATAGGAGTTCTTAAAACAATAGGCTGACCTACACCAGCAGCTTCAGTAATTAGCTGCATTAAGGGGTTGAATCCATTCTACAGTGGCCCTGGCTTGTCTCACCCGAGACTTGTTTCAGAATGAACTTAGGCTCAGGGAAAATACCAGCCCTTCCAACTATGTCTCAGGCAAGTGCTGGGGGGGCTTGCCCTGTATGAGATGAGATACCGTAGTGGTCACTCTTATAAGGACAACCTTCAGAGGAAGGAAAGGCACCCTTCCAAACTGAAAGCTTACTCTCAGGACCCTATCCAGGGAGAACATCTGCTGCCTCTCCCTTACCCAGGTCTAGCAGCTCCCAGACCAGTTTCCAGGGGATCAGACCCCTGGGTCTCTGCATCACAGACAAGTGTGGATCTGCCTCTAGAAAGAGCTGCCTGGTGGCTGTGCAAGTGTCATTTCTTGTCGATGCAGCTTCTTCAGGGCTCTATAAGCCTGCACAGCCCGTTCCCGCTCTTCCCCCAGGATCCGCTGGCGGGCCAGTGAGGTGGCTGGAGCCGGGGACCCACCACCAGGACCCAACAGCATCTTCTTCAGCATCAGTGATTTCTTGCCAGGCTGGGGAAGAGAGAGAAGGCTGCAGCACAAGCTCAGCTGGAAAAGAGGGGGGCAGAGGGAAAGAGGGGGNGGAAAAGAGGGGGGCAGAGGGTCCTAGCTGGAAAAGAGGGGGGCAGAGGGTCCTGGCTGCTCCAGCAGGAAAAGAGGGGGGCAGAGGGTCCTAGCTGGAAAAGAGGGGGGCAGAGGGTCCTGGCTGCTCCAGCAGGAAAAGAGGGGGGCAGAGGGTCCTGGCTGGAAAAGAGGGGGGCAAAGGGTCCTGGCTGCTCCAGCAGCTAAGGGCCCCTTAAGAAGGTCCTGGGCCAGGACACTTTTGCTCCCCAGCAAGGGAAGAATCCCTCTCTGCATTCCCTGGTCACCACGTACCGCATCTCTGCTTGTGCTCCTTCTGGGCTGAACTGTCAGCTCTGGGGGCTGCAGAACAACTTCTCCAAACTTCACAGTGTCTGAGGAGACAGTGAACAGAAGCCCATGTCGTTCCTGACCCCCCCTTTCTTGGAGGCTTCAGAACTCATCCACTAGCCTAAGCCTGGGAGTCCACAGGGGCCACCCAGAGGTATAGTGGGAAGCCCAGGCCCAGCCCTGTGGGGACCAGAGCTTCTGCGCCTGCTACGGGAAGAGCTACCTTTTAGTAGCTCCTGCTCCAACTTGTCCACTGCTCTTGCTTCCCTTTTCTTCTGGGCCTTTTCCAGTCGTCGCTTCTGGAACCTGGGGAGGAGCACATGTTTTCCAGATTCCTAAGCTCTTGGTCCATTTTAGGGACAGCAAAGGTCAGCCTGTCCTCGAGGGTTCCAAAATGTGGGGCTGGGATGCAAACCCACAGTCTGAATCCAACAGTCTCTCCGAGGGTCCCCAGTCAGCATTCCTCAGTCCCAGGGATCGAAAAGCATAGATATTTTGGGAAGGACAGCAAGGATGCAGCTAAGTGGCATGTATCGAGCATGGGCTACTGCTAGAGGATAACTGTGGACTGTATTCCTGGGATAACACACCCCTGCCTGAGTGAAGATCAGGTGTGAGGCAATGTGAGAGGCACATTACACCTCTTTGTATACACACACACATATACATATATATACACACGTATAATGCATATGTATAATGAATACATACACAAACACACACACACACACACATTTTTTTTCTTTTGGACAAAACTACCTCTCTATCTGTGCCCAAGCCAGGGGTGGCCTGAGCAGGAGGAGGTGACAGAGCAGATGGAGAAGCCAAGCTCACGGTGGGGACACCACCCTCATGGACAATACACTAGCATAGCCAAGCATCATGAAAGTGACATCTCCTCTTTATAGTCAAGGACACCAGGCCAAGAAGGTACAGACCCTGCACAAACAACATAAACTCAAATCTCTTTCAGACCAATAGGAACACTAGCGACAACCCCACTACACTGCGGGTGGCAGGCTGCGTGTCAGCCCCACATGGCTTGTTCCACAGAGTTATTCCCTGGAGGATATGATGCCCAACAAGCATTCCTGCAGCACACAACCAAGCTTATCTTTGTTCACTCTCCTACAGCAGTGCCTCCAAGGCAGCCAACTGCCTCTTCCCATCCAGTTCTTAGACCCTCTAGTGTTGTCTCAAGAGGAACCAACTAAATAAAACAGAAGCATGGTCTTCTGTGGAATACCGACTGGGCTCCAGCTTCCCATGTTAAGAAGCTGTTCTGATCATGGCTTCAGCTCATGATTCTCCTGAGTCGTTCAGATGGAAGGGACAGGCTGACTCCTGAAGCACTATCACCAGAGGACAGTCACCAGGACACCCACAGCCTCGAACCTCAGGGGCCTCCAGGCTCAACTCACGCTTTCTTCCGCTCAGACTTCTCCTTCTTGGGAGCTGCCTGCACCTCTGGCTGCCGCGGGGCTTGGTTCTTGCTAAGAAACAGCACATGCTGGGCCTCCTGCTCCATGCGCTGGACATAGGCCACATCAGACTCCCCCTTCCTTTGCTTGAACTTGGGGACAGTGATGTCCGGCTCTTCTCCCTTTGCTTCCTTTTCCAATGTCTTCTTGAAAGCCACCTGGGCTGAGGAGAAAGGACACCCAGAGTAGGTGTAGAGGAAACTCCAGAAGAAGGGTTGGTGACAAGTAAGCAGCCTGGGACCACTTCCCTCCTACAGCCACAGAGGGGAGGACTGGGCTTAATGACAGGCAGAGAGAAAGCTAAAATATTCAGTTCAGAGGAGCCCCAAGTGTGATGTCAAGACCTACCGGCTACTGTCAAAGATGTCCACTGCCACATGGGCAAACAAAGAAACCAGAGCAGCGCCAATCATGGCAGCACATACCCATAATCTCAGCAATCAGGAGATGGAGATAAACTGATTTTGAGGCCAATCAGGGGCTACCTAGAAACAACCTATCAGAAAAACCCAGAACATGCCAGTGTGGCTGGAGAGACCATGCACTCTAAGGGCTGGAGAGACGACTCCACAGTTGAGAGCACTGAATTCTCTTCCAAAGGACCAAAGTTCAAATCCCAGCAACCACATGGCAGCTCACAACTATCTGTAACTTCAAGGTCTGACACTCTCACACAGACATGCATGCAGGCAAACCACAACACATATAAAAAATAGAAATAAATTTAAAAAAAAAATGTATTCCTTAAGGACTTGTTTGGCTCCCCAGCCAAACACTGGGCAGAAAGGCCCATAACTCCATCTTTAGGATAACTCAATGGGATCCAGCGCCCCCTCATGGCCTCCAACAGCAATTGCACATGCACCCCTCTACACCAATCACAATTGCATATGTGTAATTGAAAATAAAACTTCAGCTGGGCAAAGGTGGCGCAGGCCTTTAATCCCAGCACTTGGGAGGCAGAGGAAGGCGGATTTCTGAGTTCGAGGCCACCCTGGTCTACAGAGTGAGTTCCAGGACAGCCAGGGCTACACAGAGAAACCCTGTCTCGAAAAACAAACAAACAAAAAAAAAAAACTTCAAATGTCCAAGCATTTTTATACAAACTTATAAAAGCACTATTGTAAAATCAGCCCTGTGCTGTCTTTCCCTTACCCTGCACTCCCAGTACCAGGTCTTGGTGTATTCCTCGTGCCTCCAATGCCTTTAAGAATTTGAGCGACTAGCCGGGCGGTGGTGGTGCACGCCTTTAATCCCAGCACTCAGGTGGCAGAGGCAGGTGGATTTCTGAGTTCGAGGCCAGCCTGGTCTACAGAGTGAGTTCCAGGACAGCCAGGGCTATACAGAGAAACCCTGTCTCGAAAAACCAAACAAACAATAAAAGAATTTGGGCGACTGGACGGGTGCAGACAAAGCTATGGTGGCACACAGCGGCTGTACATACCCTCCTTTCTCCTCTTCTTGTTACTTAGCGTCTTTTTCATCTCCTGTCGGCTCCTCATAATCTCTCGGAGCCGAAAAGGGATTTCTTGCTCATCCTGGTTCTTAGGCTTGCAATTCACTTTCTTCTTTTCTTTGCTGGAAAAGAAACCCAGGCGGAGTGTGACCCTTCCCATGTACAACACAGCCGGACACATAGTAGGAATTAACCCCGTAAAGAAACGGTTCGGGGGCCACGAACACACGGTCCTCCCCTCACCCTCGACCAGGCTGCCCTCAACTGGATTTTCTCAGTACGCTGAGGCAAAAGGCGCTCTAGAGCCCATGGAGGCTGGCAGCTCTGACCTCATCCCCGGAACGTGGCTCACGAGAAACTGGAGACACATCCGTTCATTCAACTCATGGCTGAGCGTGGGCCTGGGCAGAAAAGTTCCCAATTGGGTCCTCTTTCCAGGATGGCACCCACCTGCGCTGTCCCGGCCGTGAGGCGGAGCGCTGCTGTCCGTGAGCCTGCTGGTGCCGCCGCGCTTGCGGCTGTCCCGAGCCTCCAAGACCGGCCGACCGCGCGTTATCCGGCCCTATGCTCCCAGGCTTCGCCATGACTACCCCAGGGGCGTCGTGCACGAAGCTATTTCCGCCCTCCCACAAGCTCCGGGCCTGCGAGCATCACTTCCGCTTCCTGCGCTGTGTCCCAAGCTCCTTGGCTCCGGCATCCGCACCAGCTATGGGCTCGCTGCTGCAGAACCTGTCCGGGGGAGGCCGGGTGCGAGCTGTGCTCTGGTGCTGGACACAAGCCCGCGGCCTGAGCGGCCTCCAGTACCCTAGCCGGGTTGCGCGAAGCCTTTCGTGCAGCCGGGGTATCCCCGGTTGGGGAGGCAGGCCAGCGCTTGGAGGAACCATGGTCAGCGTGCTCACTGAAAGCTTTCTTCAGGTCTGGGCCCCAGACGAATTAGTGGGCGAGTAAACTGCAAGAGTAACAGTGACCAGGGTCATGGGTGAATAGCAGGGAAGGTGACCCGAGAGCCTTTGAGACGTGAGAGACGGAAAATGGTGTGTGACCCAATGTCTTTAAGCGTCTCTCGTGAAGTGATGGAAGGACAACACCGGGCCATGTAGTCAACATGGTCAGAGAAGTGCTTAGCTATAGCTGGCTGTTGAGGGTCAACCGGCTCAATGGCCTTCCCCTTATCCTGTACAGGGTCTGTCGTCTATCTGGCTGTCCGATCTGGAGTTGTTCCTTGTGCAAACTTTGAGAGCGAATGCCCAGTGCCAGGCACTGAACCGAGCGAGCCCTTAAGTTCCTTTTCATACCAATTAGTACGTCCACTTCCCAGATAGAGAAAAAGTATACAGAAGTCAGGAGAGTCATACGGATTATCCCATGTTTGCAGGGAGCACAACATTTCTCCAGCTGGGACTGCTGCCAGAGTCTTCCCCGAGGAAGACACAGTGCTCTTCACAGACACCGTGCTCCAGTGCAAGTCACTGATAGCTGCAGAAAGTTGGGAATGGACCACAGGGAAGAAGGTTTCCAAGTAGGTACAGAGGATGACAGGGAGCCAAAGGCCTCCCTGACCATGGGGAACCCCACAGGGCCCCCATATTCACTGCCACCTGAGCTTGAGCCTCCCACGAACTGCTGTATGAGTGGCTGCCCTAACTGTGTATGGGTAGATTATGCAGAAGCTCTGCTGAGGCTCTACAAGGATGGTGGGGAGAAGGCCCTGGCCATTCTAGAGGAGCACGTGACAGATGAGAACCTCAAGGCCTTCCTCAGAATGGAGATCCGGCTCCGCATGCAGAGTGGAGACTGAGCCAGTTTACCTGGGACTCCTTATCATGGACAGACACTACCCTTAAGGAACAACAGGATTACTTTTGTTCCTGAGTCTGGAAGACTCCACAAGTCTGCAAGGAATAGGAATTATTGTGTAACAACTTCACCTCAGAATAAATGAATCCCCTATGATAACCATTCAGGAGCTTTCGTGTTGTCCCTGCGCCTGCGTTATCTTGTCAAAGAAAGCATGCTTAGGCTGGCAGCGTGTCCCTGCTGAACAGCTACAGCTTTCCCTACGGGTGAAGCTGAACTGAACTCATGTCCATGAACACCCTGTGACAGGAGCAGCCCCAGGCCCCAGTGTACCTGGATGTCCTGCTGAGAGTGAACTCTGGTTCCAGTCTGTTTGTGATAAATGAGAACCAGCATGTGGAAGGGAGATGTTCGCTGCTCCCTCTCAGTCTCCTGTGGGTCCTGGAGGGAGATGTTCTTTCTACCATGTAGTGGTGAGGGCCACCCCTTAGAGTACTGAGTTCTGAGTATTGCCAGAATAACCAAAGCAGCTGGGACATTGAACTCCAGGACGAGCTGTCAGGCACTGGCAAGGACTGAGCTTAAGTGCCTTAGTACCCACCTATCCCATTTAAAGGGAGAGCTAGGATTATAAAGTGACTTTTGGTTGTTGTTGGTTTTGGTTGTTTTGTTTGTTTGTTTTGTTTTGTTTGAGATAGGGTTTCTCTATGTAGCCCTGGCTGTCCTGGAACTCACTCTGTAGACCAGGCTGGCCTTTAACTCAGAAATACTCCTGCCTCTGCCTCCCAAGTGCTAGGATTAAAGGCGTGCACTACCACTGCCTGGCCCATATTTGATGTCTTACACAGACCTGTGAAGCCAAATAGAGATCAGAAGTGGATGACAGAACACAGTTCAGCCTGGTATCTTGGGCAGATGTTGCATGCCACCCAGAGTACTGAGCCAGGGCTGGGCCCTGATAAACGATAGTGGTAACCACACCTGTTAGGTCCAAGACTCTTGTGAAGACTTAACTATAGATTGAAACATTTCCTCCAAAAAGAGATTCAAAAGCCTTAGTAAGTAAATAACACTTAGGCTCAGGAATCTCCTAAAACTTGCAAGATACACAGAGCCTTTCCTAAGACAAGACAATCAGTAAACCACTGCTGGAAAGTAGAGACTAACCTAGCTGAACAGCCTGCAAGCTGGGTAGAAAATCCCAGACATACAATATTTGTGACCCATCTCCTTCCCCGCCCCACCTCCCCAGGGTTTCTGTGTACAGCCTTGGCAGTCCTGGAACTTGCTTTGTAGACCAATCTGACCTTGAACTCAGAGATCAGCCTGCCTCTGCCTGTGCTGTACTGGGATTAAGGCACATCACCACCACCTGCCTTGAATCTTAACTCCCACTCCCCACACACCCCCACCCTCAAGACAGAGTTTCTCTGTGTAGCCCTGTCTGTCCTGGGACTCACTTTGTAGACCATGCTGGCCTCTAACTCAGAGATCCACCTTTAGATCCCAAGTGCTAGGATCTAAAGGCGTGCACCACCTCACCCGGCTGAATCACCGCTCTTGATGGGGTTGGCTTTCTGGTAATACAGCTGCCTTTGATCACCCACAGTCCTATAACTCAAACCAATAAGCTCATCAATTTGCCAAGCAGTACTTGGGTGGAACCATTTCTCTGTCATTAGTGCCTTAGAGTAGGTAGACAGTTGTTCACCTCTCCAGGAAATGTCAGCACCAGTGGATCCTACAAAAGCCAGCATTTTGGACCAGGCATGGTGGCTCATGCCTTTAATCCCAGCACTTGGGAGTCAGAGGCAAGCGGATTTCTGAGTTGGAGGCCAGCCTGGTCTACAAAGTGAGTTCCAGGACAGCCAGAGCTACACAGAGAAACCCTGTCTTGAAAAACCAAAAAAAAAAAAAAAAAGAGCCAGCATTTCCAACATTCGATTGTTGTGGCAAAGGTCTGTAAAGTATGAGATGCCTCCGACAGAAAGGCACAGCTAGCCCTTTGCAGTGGGGCCTCCACCAATTTAATCCTCAGGTACTTACCACCAAGCATCTGTGAAGTGTCCCATGGTGGGCAAGGCACTAGCAGTACAACATGCATCCTATACCACTTCAGTGTAGAAGACAAAGGTTAAGACAAGAATGATGCAGAGCGGGCTGTGTGGGCAAATGCCTGTAATTCCAGGACTTGGGGAACAGAGGTGGACAAGGAGTTCAAGATCATACTTAGATACATGGCAGTTTGAGGCCAGCCCACATAAGACTGTGTCTTTGAAAAGGAAAAAAAAAAATCCAATTCTTAGCCGGGCGTGGTGACGCACGCCTTTAATCCCAGCACTCAGGAGGCAGAGGCAGGAGGATTTCTGAGTTCAAGGCCAGCCTGGTATACAAAGTGAGTTCCAGGACAGCCAGGGCTATACAGAGAAACCTTGTCTCAAAAAACAAAAAAACAAAAAAAAAATTCAATTCTTGTTCAATTCTTGTTTTTCTTTTCTTTTCTTTTTTTTCCCCCTTGTTCTGGTCAGCCCCGCTTGCTCCGCTCGACCCTGCTCATTCTGGCCGGCTCCACTCACTCTAGCCAGCCCCGCTCGCTCCGGCCGGCCCTGCTCGCTCGGTTGTCCCGTTCGGCCCCGCTCGCTCCGGTTGGTCTCTCCAGTCCAAGGATTCGTTTTTATTATTATTATTATTCATAAGTACACTGTATCTGACTTCAGACGCACCAGAGGAGGGCGTCAAATCTCATTAGGGGTGGTTGTAAGCCACCATGTGGTTGCTGGGATTTGAACTCATCACCTTCGGAAGAGCAGTCGGGTGCTCTTACCCTCTGAGCCATCTCACCAGCCCCTTGTTTTTCTTTTTTGCCTGGCCAAAAACCCAACTCTATCCAAGCTTCATACAAATACGTTTGAAGAAAAAGAAGCTGGGCTGGTGAGATGGCTCAGCGGGTAAGAGCACTGACTGCTCTTCCAAAGGTCCTCAGTTCAAATCCCAGCAACCACATGGTGGCTCACAACCATCTGTAATGGGATCTGACGCCCCCTTCTGGAGTGTCTGAAAACAGCTACAGTGTACTTATGTATAATAATAAATAAATCTTAAAAAAAAAAAAAAGAAAAGAAAAAGAAGCTGATCTGAAATAGGTGTTCTAGCCTAGCTTGTCTAGTGACCCTAAGACACTAAAGAAGAGCCCTAGAGGCCCCAGAAGCTAGAGAAACAGGCCCAGGAAATGGGACTACACAGAGTATCAAATGCACAGACCTTGGGGTTGAAATGCAAGAGGCAAAGCTGAAAGGCAATAGAGGCTGCTACACAGAACATCATGACCCACCGACGGGTTTCCTCAGTGGATGGGACAAAGCAAGGTGTAACCCCAGCCAGGACCATCCATCAGGAAGATGGCCATGTACGTGGAAGGCACAGCCCTACAACCAGTGAAAGTCATAGTTCCCTTTCTTTCCTGGGCTACCTACCGGACCTGGGTGTCCTTCCTTCAGACCTTAACTATATGACCCCTTCTGCCCACCAACAGCATCCCAGGCAATGGCGGCTCCCTCCAGGCCCAGCAATCTGATTAGTGAATCGTCAGAAAAGAGAATCATAATCCGCTTACTGGGAGAAGGATAAGTTCCTAGGCCAGTGCTCTGCTGACCCAGGTCCAGACAACCGGCACCCGTGGCTCTCTGAGATCTTTCCAGTGCTTGGTGAGTATGACCCATCCTGTGGTCCTTTCTGACAGCTAGGCTGGTGCTGGCTTCAGACACAGAGGCTGAATCTAGGAATGACAGAGGGAAGCCACTAGACTGTGGGGAGTATTACCTACAACAGACTTATGCGTCCCTGTTGATAAGTTCCAGCAAACCACTGACTGTTCATTCATTGGAAGAAGCTAACAGGCTTTAACCACCTCCGCTGAGCTCTTGAGTCTTTAGGAGCCTGTCCTGTTCCCCTGTCCTATTTAACAAGGACATCCTCCCAATTATCTGCTCTGATTTCCCACAATGCCAAATGGTAGTGCCGCTCTTACCAATGCCAGCAACCTGATCATAACCACCAACTTTAGGTTAGTCCTGGTTAGGCAGCTCAGACATGGTTTCCATGGAGACAGTACTGATCATTGGAGCTCTGTCAGGGAACAGCTGCCCATGGGGGTTCATAGCCTTCGGAGAAGTATTTTTACCACTGGGAAGGAAGTAAGGATGGGTGCCCAGGGACTAAGCAGCTTGGTCTCCTGTGATCCTGAGTCCTGCTTTCTAGGCTGGTGCTGGCTTCAGGCACAGAGGCTGAATCTGGGAATGACAGAGGGGAGCCACTAGACTGAGGGGGTGTTACCTACAACAGACTTATGCTTCTCTGTTGATTAGGCTCAGCCCTGATGTTCCAGCAAACCACAGACAGTGGCTTAAGACAGGGCAGTGCTATACATCATAGGATTGAGGGCAGAGGGCAGTGCTATACATCACAGGACTGAGGGCAGTACTATACAACATAGGACTGAGGGCAGAGGGCAGTGCTATATAGGACTGAGGGCAGAGGGCAGTGCTATACATCATAGGACTGAGGGCAGTGGTATACAACATAGGACTGAGGATAAGGGCAGTGCTATACATCATAGGGCTGAGGGCAGAGGGCAGTGCTATACAACATAGGACTGAGGGCAGAGGGCAGTGCTATACAACATAGGACTGAGGGCAGAGGGCAGTGCTATACATCATAGGACTGAGGGCAGAGGGCAGAGGGCAGTGCTATACAACATAGGACTGAGGGCAGAAAGGAGGTTCCCTTGAGAAACCTAAGGGTTGGGGCAACATCTTCTGTCTGGGTCATCTATATGGTCTCAGATCCTTCAGCAGCATGTGAGGTTTATGCAGCTTCTAGAAACCCTGGGGGATTAGGAGTCTCCTTCAGATACTAATAGGATTACAGAAAGCTGTGCTGTCCATAGCCAAGGTCACTGGGCTTAGAGTTCTTGGGGAGTGGTTCTGCAGGGAAGCGGAGGGACCATCCTGTATAGTGTCTTCTAGGTTGTGGCCAGATATGGGGTAGCAGAGGTGAGCTCAGCCACACCAGCGCCTGAGGAGATGCTCAACCCAGAATAAGCCCAATCCAGTGAGCTAGTGAGCAGCCTCAGCAAGCATTGTGCCCAGGAGAACCCCAGTGTGGCTACTCTCCTCGAGGCCTGCTTCTGGCTCAGCCATCTGAAGTGGAGCTATGAAGATGAGAGGTCCTCAGCTCAGCTGTTCAAAGACAGGGCCCTACCCTGTGGCAGCTCTGTGCTCCATTTTGTGGAGGTTATTTATAAGCACCAAGTCCGACCACAAGAAACAGGTAACAAGCCAGGCAGTGGTGGCACATGCCTTTAATCTCAGCACTTGGGGGGCAGAGGCAGGCGGATTTCTGAGTTCGAGGCCAGCCTGGTCTACAGAGTGAGTTCCAGGACAGCCAGGGCTACACAGAGAAACCCTGCTAAAAGAAAGAAAGAAAGAAAGAAAGAAAGAAAGAAAGAAAGAAAGAAAGAAAGAAAGAAAAGGAAGAAAGAAAAAAAGGAAGAAAGAAAAAAAGGAAGAAAGAAAGATGATAGAGAATTTGCCAATATATGACATGAAGAAACTAATGAGGACCTGGGGATCCAGGACAACATGAGGTAGAGGAAGAAGCCTTCCTTTCCTGAGACGGGACCTGGAACTAGGGAAAGCAGCCTGAGTCTGAGCACCTGGAAGAGAAGGCAAGCGGCAGGATCAGGAAGGAGCGTCTCAGAAGGCTCTCAACAGAGCGACAAGGCTGGATCAGATTCCAGTGTGTGGGAGGGGGTGGGAGCAGACAAGGGTGTTCAATGTCTACCTGCAAGGAGAGGTAGTAAAAAGTCCTAGTTTAAGACAAAAAATAGGTTCAATGTAGATTTGGAGTATGGGATTGGTGCAGGGGTTGTGTACGGCTCATAGCAGTGGGAGGTGTCAGCTGGTACCAGGCAGAAGGACAATGCTGGGAGCCCAGGTGGAATGGGAAGGTGGTTCTCTGGAGTGGAGTCAGCTGTCTGTCTCAGGATGGTGGATCCCGGGTGTCAGCCCTCTCTGTTCCCAAGGTTGTTGGGGCAAGCAAGGGAGCAAACAAGAATGTATCTGGTCTACCCTAGCCTGCATGAGGAGACCAGCCCGGCCTGACAAAGTCCTGGTCACTGCAGTGTCTCTGCCAGCCTCACCATGAACCTGGAACCACCCAAGGGTGAGATTCGGTCAGCCACACGGGTGATAGGAGGACCAGTCACCCCCAGGAAAGGACCACCCAAGTTTAAGCAGCGGCAAACAAGGCAGTTCAAGAGCAAGCCCCCCAAGAAAGGCGTGCAAGGGTAAGCAAGCAACAGAAGGGAGCACACCTCCTGGGCTGCAGCCTCTCACAGGAGGAGCACACCTCCTGGGCTGTATGGAAGGACAAGGTGAAGGCTGTGGTGGGGCTCTTTGCACTGTGTCCTCATCATTGTGACTGGGGCCTCAGGAGTGCGAGGGGAACCAAGGGCCTATCACTGACTCCAGGGCTGCAGCCAGGCAGGTCTGGAAAGCAGTCTGCCTGAACCTCCTCAGGGATATGTGTGCACCTCCAGTACTTTCTCCTGTGCACACACAGATACCTACATATGAACACCCAGAAACTCTGACTTAGCCAGCTGTCTGTTGCTATGACAAAATACTTTTGTAGAAACGATTTGTTGTTGCCACAGTTTTGGAGATTGAAAGTTCCAGCCAGGCAGTGGTGGCACACGCCTTTAATCCCAGCACTTGGGAGGCAGAGGCAGGTAGATTTCTGAGTTTGAGGCCAGCCTGGTTGACAAAGTGAGTTCCAGGACAGCCAGAGACTATACAGAGAAACCCTGTCTTGGAAAAAAACAAACAAACAAAAAGTTTCAGGAGGGGTGGTCTCAACTGTTTGGTCTCTAGAAAAGACCTTGTAGGTATATTACAACCTGGAGGATGGCATCTTGTCAGTATTGCTGGAAAAAGAGACAGATCGTATGTAGGTAGAGGGAACTAGAAAGCAGGAGGAGCCGGTCTCTCCCTTACAACCACCACCATGTTTGTAGTTATAACCTTGTTCTGTAAGATTGGCATTAATCCATTGTAATGTTCTTCATGACTCAATCACTTTCCTTTTTTTTTTTTTTAGAGAGATTTATTTATTTTATGTATATGAGTACACTATAGCTGTCTTCAGATATACCAGAAGAGGGCATCACATCTCATTACAGATGATTGTGAGCCACCATGTGGTTGCAGGGAATTGAACTCATTACCTTTGGAAGAGCAGTCAGTGCTCTTAACCACTGAACCATCTCTCCAGCCTAACCCAGTCACTTTCTACTTGGCTCCTTCCTAAAGCTCCCCCCCCCAAGACTGTTGCACTGGGGACTGATTTCCAACATGTGTGTCTTTTAGGGACAAACCATAGCCCGCACATTGAGACACATGCTCACCCAGGCAACACCATGGTGGTGCTGGTCCATGTGCTCACCCTTCCTTCCCTGGTCCTCAGCTTGTGAATCTCGGGGAAGCATGCTAGGCACCTGGTGGTGGAGGGGAGCCCTCAGATCCTGCCCAGCAGAGGATGTAGAGGAGGAGGCCTTCAGTCTGGGTTCCAGGGGTGGCTAGATCTAGACCTGGAAATAACATCCTTAACCACTGTCATTGCAGGTTTGGGGATGACATTCCTGGAATGGAAGGCCTGGGGACAGGTATGACAGCTTGGGATTGTTGCATCTGGACAGCCCTATTGAGTCCCCTACATCCTACAGACCCCACCTCCCAACAGTCCCCAGGATCCTC
>LR750492.1:378851-400844 GCA_902729485.2 Mus minutoides | reverse complement strand
CCCACCTCCCCACACGCCCCAGGACCCTCTGTATGTCCTTCAGACCCCACCTCCCCACACGCCCCAGGACCCTCTGTACGTCCTTCAGACCCCACCTCCCCACAGGCCCCAGGACCCTCTGTTGCTTATCTGCCTCCCTGCAGGCCCCCTGTTTCTCACAACATCAAGCTTCAGGTTCTACGGAGAGGGATATCCCCATGGGTAGGTTCACCAAGCACAGGAGAAACCTTTGCCTCTCCTTCCAGCTTTGGCACAGGGTCCCTTGAGCTCCCTATTGGACCTACAACATCTTCTCTACTGCAGGCAATGCCCAGAACACAAAGCCTGCCTGGGAGGAAATCTGCAGCTCTTATCTAGACTCTCATCCTAGGCAGACATGCTTTTGTTAGGGGAGTGAAAAGTGAGGCAGCCAGAAATGGGTGGCCCAGGGTCACAGCGTCCCCTTAATCACACCTTTCCTGCAGATATCACGGTCATCTGCCCTTGGGAGGCCTTCAACCACCTAGAGCTGCACGAGCTGGCCCAGTATGGCATCATTTAGTCAGATCCCTGCTACATGAGCCCTGGGGAAGAAACCTGCTGAAGACCTACTCCACCGACCCCCCTCTGTAAACCCTGTCCAGGACCCCTGCCCAAGCCTGAGCCTGAGTCTCTAGCCAGGTTAACTTGGCCTCCCCCGGGACAAGCTCAGGCCCTGACACCAGCTACTGAGAGCCTCCAGCTTCCCACAGGACACCCTGTTGACCTAAAGTCACTGGTCAGCAAAAAGGACATGGGATCCAGCCCCACCTCCTGTCCTTGTGGCTGTAATGCAGGGCTACAATTGTTCCCCTGAACTGCCTTCTGAGGGTGAGAAAGTTGCTCTGTCTTGCAGCCCTTCCAGTCTTGGGGTGGGACACTGTCCTGGGGTGATGTGGCAAGAGAGACTAAGCTATTCCATCCATTATAACAACCTTCCCAACATACTCTTGTCCCTTGTCCCTATTTCAAAATAAAATCAGCATGTCCTTGCTTATCTGACATGAGAGCTGTACCTACAGGAGGGTTGTTTTGTCAGCACCGTGAAGGAAGGACCAGGTGGAGGTAGGAGAGACTGGCCAGGAAGAGAAATAGAAAAATCCCGCTGATATTTCCCCATTCTCTACAGAGGCTTGAGGTCCTGGACATATGAGCCTGGCTGTGACCCTCACTTCTAGTGGCCACAGTCAGTGAAGCATATTCTTGAGGAAAGGTGGGGAAGGACAAAAACTAGAAACTTAGACAGGGGCATCTAATGAGGAGCCCCATGGTCTAGCCAGTCCATCCTAAGACTGACAGCTGCTGTGCTCCCCCAGTAACCTGAGGACTCCACACACAGGGCTAAGGTATATGGGCAAACTCACCCCAAAGCACAACACTTAGGGTAAGTGTTTATTCTTTGGGCATGACCAGAAAATGGCTCTCAAAAGGACCCTCTGTGCTGGGCATGGTAGTACACACTTGTAATTACTGGAGAGCTGGAGGCAGAAGAGTGCTGAAGAGAGATCATCCTGAGCTCTGTAGGGAGTTCAAGGCTAGCCTGCGATACATGAGGCTCTGTCAAAAAAAAAAAAAAAAAAAAAAAAAAAAAAAAAAAAAAAAAAAAAAAAAAAAAAAAAGGAAAAGAAAAGAAAAGAAAAGAAAAGAAAACAAAACAAAACAAAAGAAGACTCCACTTAAGAGACAGCCACAAACTGAGCATGTAACTCTACAGATAAAACCAGAGCTGTGCTGCCTGCTGCTGGCAGTCAGCCCTAGCTGGGAAACTAGGAAATGTCTCCATTTTGATTTTGGAAAGACAGTCCCAGGAATTGTGAGATCTGTAGTTTACTATACAAATATGAATGGACATACCAATAAGAAAAGTCTTCCAGCCGGGGCGTGGTGGCGCATGCCTTTAATCCCAGCACTCGAGAGGCAGAGGCAGGCGGATTTCTGAGTTCGAGGCCAGCCTGGTCTACAAAGTGAGTTCCAGGACAGCCAGGGCTATACAGAGAAACCCTGTCTCAAAAACCAAAAAATAAAATAAAATAAAATAAAATAAAATAAAAGTCTTCCTTCTACCAAAAATTTTTCCACAGGGTGTGCCCTAGGCATTACCCTAATTCTTACCAAAGACCAGAAAGCAAGAGGAAGCCCATGAGAAGCCAGTCAGTGTGAGGCAGGTCAGGGAAGGTAGGTGAGTTTGGAACCAGAAGACCTGGCCCTGGCTGCTCCTGCCATGTAGCAGGATGCAGGGCAGGTATGTGCAGATACAGACTGCCAGGGTGGCCTTTGCAAGACAGCCATGGGCTTAGCTGGGTCCTGAGAAGTCAGGAGTGAGATTGTGAGATTGGAGCAGCACAGGGCTATCTAGGTGAGCCACAGGGACTGATATCACAGATGTAGCAAAGAAGCCAGGGCCAGGAGAGGAAGCCCTGTCACCTTCCCTGGAAGGTGAGGAGAAGCTTGGAACTCGGTCTGCACTGCAGTCTTCTCAGATCTACTCGGTGGGGAGGGTAGTGCTAGCAGCTCACAAAGGGCCTGGTTCTATGTCCTCTGCTGCCTTGTGGACACCCAGGGCCCTTAGCAGGCAGGCAGCCAACAGGAGTTCAGTCCCTTGGACCATGACAACGGCCACAGCACAGTCACCTATGGCACCAGTATTCCCCTGCAGCCATTCTTGCAGCGCAGGCCAGCAGCCCTGCAGGAATACTACTTGTCCAGCCGTATTCTGGTCCAGGTGCAGTGCCCCCAAACCACACTGGGTGTTCACTACAGCTCCGTCTTCCTGGGGGTTGATGCAGCAGGAGGCTGGAAGGCTGCAGGCTTGCACTCCGGGAGAGGTGCAGTTAAAATACCTGCAGGGCACACAAGGTTTAGTCCTGGAGAGAAGGCTGCCTTCACTCAATCTCTCTCTCTCTCTCTCTCTCTCTCTCTCTCTCTCTCATACACACACACACACACACACACACACAGACATAGACACAGAGACACAGACATACTTTCACATACACACACACACACACACACACACACACACACACACACACGCATATGAAGAAGCATGTGTATACATATGCAAACACACAAATACACACACAGAACACTAGTTTCTCATATCATTGTGCTTACACTACTCTATACTTGCACACCAGGGGTGAAGGTGGGGTAGAATGTGTCTGTCTTAGCAGGAAAGGAGGTGACAAGACCTTGTCCCATCTACACTGTGAGTTTATCTGAGCAGGCAATGTCAGAGAGGAAGTAGACTGAGCTTCCACAGAAGTTTCCAGAAGGGGCTGCAGTAAGAAGAGATGTTCCTGGGCAGTAGCCAAATTCTTGGAGATATGAGGAGCCCCTTGGTGGCTAAGGAGCCTCAGCTGCAGGTTTTCACAGGTCTGGACCTTACTGACCCTGACAACCATGAACAGAACACACTCTCTGGGACCAGGCAGGTTCCCCCAGAGACCTGGGGGTGCTCTGCAGGGTGCCAGGAACACTGTAGAACATTAAGTTGCAGCTATGCTGGGAACAAATAACCATCTTTAGAGCCTCTCTGTCTCCATCCCTCAATATCAACTGGCTTCAGAGGCTTCTGAGAGGGAACATAATGTCTATCCTGGATGTCACAAGGACAGGTGATGCTCAGGGTGTCTGTGTATTGGAGGAAGCAGACAAAACAGGGACCCTCAAGCAGAACATAAAACATTGTGCCATGCCTAGATTGGAAGTTTAACCACACTCACATGAGCACACAGATATAGTCATAGATTGATGACCTTCAGCCACCACTGACGTATTTTTCTTGACACTGAGATACAGACAAGCTAAGTCTGGGCCCTAGAATTGGCCCAAAGTGGGTTTATTTAGACTCAAGACTCACGGCCTAGACAAAGGCCCACACCTCATGAGTAAGCACACATATCACATGTCTGTCTTTGTAGATGTAATATGTGTGGGCCTCAGTATGAGACTTCATTTTGTGTTTAAAAAAGAATGATATACGAAAGTAGATGAGAAGCCGGGCATGGTGGCGCATGCAGGCCTTTAATCCCAGCACTCGGGAGGCAGAGGCAGGTGGATTTCTGAGTTCGAGGCCAGCCCGGTCTACAAAGTGAGTTCCAGGACAGCCAGGGCTATACAGAGAAACCCTGTCTCGAAAAACCAAAAAAAAAAAAAAATAATAATAATAATTAAAAAAAGAAAGTAGAGGAGGATATATGTTTTAAACAGCTACACTGTATACAGGCATGTGGAAGCAGGAGTGCAGGGCATGTGGTTGTGTGTCCACACAAGAACACTCACACATGTGTATGCACACATGCTCAAATGGTTGAGTGAGGCATCTAGACTGCCCCCTCTCTTACCCACATGGCGTTTGGGGTACACTCACAGGTTCTGTTGCCAGTCCTGGTAGGATTCCACCCCACAGCATTGCAGCCCCAGCTGTACTTGGTCGAGGAGAAAGTGCAGGTCTGGGTCATCCCAGTAGTGAATGATGGCTGCATGAAGTGTATACATCAGGCTATCCTGCAGAGGCTTCCAGAGGGTCACCACGAGAACCCCTGCCAGGGCTTCCAGTGCCAGACAAAAGAGGACAGCCCCACAGTACCATTGCAATAGGCAGCTGTTCTCACAGAAAGCACCCAGACATCCGGACAGGCTTACCACGCTGACCACCAGGCCTCCCAGTACCAGCACCAGCATGGGGTCTGTCAGCAGGGTTCCACCCCAGCCAATCCCCTGAGACCTTTTAACAGCCAGGCCCCAGAGCCCTGCAGCTAGGGCCAGCAGCGAAGGCAGGGAGAAGAGGAAGTTAGAGAGGAAAATCAGATACTTGACACAGCTGCTCCCTGTGGAAAGGAGGAGGGAGGAGGTCTGGCCTTCCCTCCAGGCTTGGTGCTTTGCTCCAGGACAGCACCTGCAGCCCCAGGCCCCCTTCTGATTCTCCCAGGGTGCTGGACATGGAATATTTGCTGTAGGTGGACTGTTCCTGGTGAGTGGGTGCTCTTGGCCAATGGTGTCCTGCAGAAGGAAAGGAAACTTAGAGGATGCAGATCCGTGAGACCTCAGTCACTCAGACTCTGTGACATCCAGCAGGAGTGAGGCCTCACCAGAGAGGGCCTAAGAGGCTGGGGTGGGCTTAGAGGAAGTTTATGGAAGGAAGTAAAGATTTGAAGAATTGGATAGCTTGGGGCCTGGGGACTTGCGGTCTAAAAGGGCAGTGAGGATCCTGGTTCACTGCCTTCCAGGGTCGATGTGTGAGGCCAATCTCCAGTAGGACAGTATAATGACAGCTCCCTGAAAGTTCCCTGGTAAACACTGGACAGAGCAGCAGTTACAAGATGTACCCACTCCCTTTCTTCTATACCCTTGTGGAAGACAGACCAGCTGTGGTCTTGCCCAGACTTGCTATTCATGGGCCAGGATTTCTGTTCCTCCAACACGGCAGAATCACGGCAGGTAGGTCTGCTTCCCCGGTCTCGGAATGGTCTCTGTACTGGAATCAGTCTGTAGTTCCCCGCCAGCAGTGACTTTGTGCAGTCACAAGAGGGACTTTCCCACCCAAGCCATAAGTGCAGGCTGCCTGGGGTAGAGAAGCTGATCCCGTGACTACCCTTCTACCCTTCTGCACAAAACCAACCTTGTTTTCTTTGCATCATCTCGGGCCCACCAACTGAACCTAGGTCAAGTGTGGACACTATGCTGAACCTAGTTTAGAGGATGCAGGGAGAGATTGTCTAGGTACTGCCTGCCTGGCTTCCGGGGCAGCCAATAGACCTGGGGCGGGATCCAGAGGAGGGAAGGAGGCAGACCTGAGAGAGACCCTCTACAGGGAGATGGGGTAATCTGGATTTTGGAATGACAGTCTGACTTAGGCATGACTACAACCAGGTGTCTAGGCAAGGGTCCCATTTCATCCCCGTCCCACAGGAAGAAGCTTGTCCAGCTGTGTGGATTGCTCTTTCACCCTAGCTCTGGGGAAGAATATGTGAAGGTTATTTGTCAGGGTTATTTGGAGTCTGTCAGAGTAAAAGGACAGCCTGCCAGAGCCCACTGGTAGCATTAAGACTGCCTGAGGCCCGGGGGGGGGGGCTGGTGAGATGGCTCAGCGGGTAAGAGCACCCGACTGCTCTTCCGAAGGTGATGAGTTCAAATCCCAGCAACCACATGGTGGCATTACAACCACCCGTAATGAGATCTGACACCCTCCTCTGGTGCGTCTGAAGTCAGATACAGTGTACTTATGAATAATAATAAATGAATCCTTGGACTGGAGAGAGCAGGGACTGAGCAAGTGGGACCCACCGGAGCGAGCGGGGCCAAATGGGGGCGGCCGGAGCAAGCAGCGGGCGGCCGGAGTGAGCGGGCCCTTGACCAGAACAAGGAAAAAAAAAAAAAAAAAAGACTGCCTGAGGCCACAGAGTCCTCAATCAGCCTCAAAGGACATTTGCCCTTACCTGTTCCTGAATCAATACTTCTTTCAGACCTATAGGGGGCACCTTAAAGGCTAGCACCCAAGTGTACCCACAGATCAAGAGAGCTGTCTGATTAGTGAAACCTCCGCCCTTGAGAGCCACCCATTAGCACCTGCTTAGTGACAAATCCTAGCACTCAGCTAGACTGGAGGGCGGGGCTAGGAGTCAGGTAGACTATGACCTGGTCCAGGGGCTTCCCAGAGGATAGAGCCAAAAAACATCTTCAGCCTGAGCTGGGCCATTAAGTGCCGGCTCACCTGAGACAGCAAGGGGCTGCACTCTTCTTCCTTCATCATCCACACAATTGGAGAAAGCCACGGAGACCAGTGGCCGGTGTCTCTCTGAACAGGTTACAGTCCTAGAATAATGGTGTCCCTGTGTCCCTTGGCTTCTCTGTGAACTGTACAAGCCAGGGCTGGAGAGCTGCAAGCTCCTCCCACAGTACGATCACAGTGGTATCATGTGAGGAGTCACATTTTAGGGCTTACAGCAGGGGCCTGCTTCCACAGTCGCATCTGATCTTTCTAGTCTGTAATTCTTTTTTTTTTTTTTTTTTTTTTTTTTTTTTTTTTTTTTTTTTTTTTTTTTTTTTTTTTTTTTTTTTTTTTTTTTTTTTTTTTTTTGGTTTTTCGAGACAGGGTTTCTCTGTATAGCCCTGGCTGTCCTGGAACTCACTTTGTAGACCAGGCTGGCCTCGAACTTAGAAATCCACCTGCCTCTGCCTCCCAAGTGCTGGGATTAAAGGCATGCGCCACCACACCCGGCTACCTAGTCTGTAATTCCTTGGCTCCGGGGATATCCCTAATGTCTGCACAGTCATGATTTTGGTAAGGTGGCCCTGATGCCATCAGGCCATCATGGCCATCACTATTGAGTCCCATTTTGGTCTTGGCCTGTAGGCTCAGCTGGTCAGCCCTAAAGGATCAGTTCTGTGCAAACTGGTTCACAATAGCAGCCCCAGGAGCCCCACAGGAAGCACAAAAGCCAATTTATCCTTGTAGTTAATGGAGAGCAAGAACAAATCAGTATTCATGTTCCAAATGTCCCTTCCCTCCAAGCTTGTCAGAACCAGGATTTTGCTGTGATCACTGTCCAGTCCTTATGTCTAAAGGACTTGAGCTATGCAACTTGCTATGGAGACAGAAAGCATGTCCCTAGGCTGTTGGTACTGGGCCCTACCACCTAACTCTATCTCTCTGCTTCTGACTGGTGTGTGTGTGTGTGTGTGTGTGTGTGTGTGTGTGTGTGTGTGTGATGTAGATGTGTTAGTGTCTAGCCCTTCTGTAGACATGTTCAGGTCAAGGTTCTGCTGTACATGGCAAATGTCCCTCCTGTTTGGACCCCAGTTCCCCTGAGTTTCAACTTTTGATGGACATCCCAGGCTCAGCCTCACTTTCAGCTTTATCTGCCATTGTTCTGACTTATAACTTTATGTGCCAGACAATCGAGTGGCCTGGCACTTGTGCATCCCGGCCTTTGTCATACCCCCCACCCCCTCTGCACTGTCACTGTCACTGTTGCCTGGAGCCCTCCTGTGTCTTCCAGCAGCAGCAGCACCCCGTTTTTTTCTTCCCCTGACCAAGCCAGCTCAGTCAGTCAGTCAACAGGGTCTCAAGTGAGGGAGTGAGGATTGAAAAGAGAAAAAACAGACGAAATTATAACCTGACTCCAGCCAGTGCTGAGGCTGAAGCAGCTTTATTTCTCTCCAGCCTGCTTTTATATCATCCTAGGTACATCCAAAATCATGGTCAGTTCTTAGATCAAAGACAAAGTAATCAAACAAAGTAGTAAACAGGGAGATCATACAAGATAGTAATTAAGAAGCTGGGCGTGGTGGTGCATGCCTTTAATCCCAGCACTTGGTAGGCAGAGGCAGGCAGATTTCTGAGTTCGAGGCCAGCCTGGTCTACAGAATGAGTTCCAGGACAGCCTGGGTTATACAGAGAAACCCTGTCTCAAAAAACCAAAAAAAAAAAAAAAAAAAAAAAGATAGTAATTAAGTAGTAGGCAAAGAGATCACACAAGGCAGTAATTCAGCAAAGCAGTAACCAAAGCCCTGTTGTCTCTGTTTCTAATATTCTTTTTGTTTGTTTGTTTGTTTGGTTTTGGTTTTTCGAGACAGGTTTCTCTAGAACTCAGAAATCTGCCTGCCTCTGCCTCCGGAGTGCTGGGACTAAAGGCGTGCGCCACCATGCCTGGCTGTTTCTAATATTCTTATCTCAGCCTACTTCCCCATCTGAGCCCAGCTACAGATGCCAAATTCCTAGAAGCGTCACCCAAAGCTCTCAATATGCTCCTCACCCCCAGTGCTGAGGATGAAATCAGGGACCTCACAGTTATAGCCCTACTGTGGTGTGTGCCTGCAATTTTTGCATAAAGGCTCTAGATTCTTTTTTGTTTTGTTTTGTTTTCAAGGCAGGGGTTCTCTGTGTAGTCCTTGCTAAACCAGGCTGGCCTCAAACTCAGTTCCTCCTGTCTTTGCCTCCCAAAAGCTAAGATTAAAGACATGCACCACCACCACCTGGCTAAAGTCACATTTTATTCAATTCGTCTTGTATGAAATATTCAGGCTGGGCATGTTAGCATATACCTGGGCCAGGGTGGCAAAAGCACCAAGATCCTGATGGACCTGGCAGCCAGTGAAAACGAAGTACAGGCAGGAGTTTTGAAGGTCTCGTTGCAGATGACTATGCTCCACAGAGAGGAAGTCAGCTAGGAACTCAAGGAAGAACCTGGATGAAGGAATGGAGTCAAAGGCTATAGAGAAATACTGTTCCCCATCACCAGCCTATTTTTGACTCATGCTCAGCTAGCTTTGTTACAGATCTTGGGCCTAACTGCCTAGGGTATGGTGCTACCAGTAGTGGAACAGCCTTTCCACAACAACTGTCCATCAGGACAGCCTCTCACAGTAAGACCATAGAAGGCAATGTGATCAAGGCAGTTCTTCACCTGAAGCTCCTCCTTCCTGGATGTGCCTAGGTTCTGTCAAACTGCATCACATCAACCCTAACCATCTTTATTTTATTTTGAGACAGGGTCTCATTGTGTAGCTCTGGATATCCTGGAACTTGCTATGTAGACCAGGCTAGCCTTGATCTCAGAGCACCACCTATCTCTGCTTCCAAAGAGCTGGGATTAAAAGTGTGCACTATTGGCTGGGTGTGGTGGTGCACGCCTTTAATCCCAGCACTTGGGAGCCAGAGGCAGGCGGATTTCTGAGTTTGAGGCCAGCCTGGTCTACAAAGTGAGTTCCAGGACAGCCAGGGCGATACAGAGAAACCCTGTCTCGACCCCCCCCCCAAAAAAAAAGTGTCCACTATCACACCCCATCTTAAAGAAAAGTGTGTGTGTGTGTATTTTTTTTCTTCACCCTCCACTTCTGTCCTTGCTCTGGTCGTATAGTCATCATTAATATCCACTCCATGTTACACATTTGCAAGCTGATCTCCCTGTGGAGTAACTCGTCCAAGGCAGGAGCCTATGTCTTCCTCTACCCACATTGTAAGGGCCATATCACACACACACTAAGTTAGCATGCAGTAAATTTTGTTGATGGAATGAATAAGCCCAAGTTAAATATCAGAGGTTACAGAATGTGTGTTATCAGCACTGACATTGACAGTGATAGTTCGATGGAATTAAGAGGGGGGCTGGGTGTGCTGGTGAACACCTATAATCCCATTACCCAGGAAGCAGATAGGAAGATTTCAGACTTGAAACCAGCTTGGACTACATGAAACCAGGATTGAAATGGGTCTTGGATGTGCACAACTTTGTAGAGAGCTTTCCTAAGAAGCCTGGGTTTTACCCCAGTATCCACAAAATTGGGTGTGATGACACACTCCTGTCACCCCAGCAGAGGAGGCAGAGACAGGAAGATGGAAAGTTCAAGGTCAGAGCTGGACTGGTGCTTGGTGCCGTCCTAGAGGATTTAGCACCCACATGGTGGGTCTCAATCACCTGAAACTCTAGTTCCAAGGGATCCATTCCCTCTTGTTGTTTGTTTGTTTGTTTGTTTGTTTTTGATTTTTCGAGACAGGGTTTCTCTGTGTATCCCTGGCTGTCCTGGAACTCACTTTGTAGACCAGGCTGGCCTCGAACTCAGAAATCTGCCTGCTCTGCCTCCCGAGTGCTGGGATTAAAGGCGTGAGCCACCACTTGTGGCCCATTCCCTCTTCTGATGTTCTAAGGCATCTGGCACTTGTGTGGTGCAGCTAAACACATGCAGGTAAAACACTCTTACATATAAAATATATTAAAAACTTTAAAAAAAAGTTTAGTCGGGCGGTGGTGATACAGCACTTTAATCCCAGCACTTGGGAGGCAGAGGTAGGTGGATCTCTGTGAGTTCAAGGCTAGCCTGGTTTACAGAGCTAACTCCAGGACAGCCAACACTATGTCTTAACAAGTTCTTTCAATAAAACATATTGTATATAACATACATTATATACAATGTATAATGTATACAATAAAATATATTATATCTAAAACAACAAATAAATAAAACAGTCTAAAACATAATCGGAGTTTAGTACACTCATAAATCGAACCATCAGAGGCAGGAAAGGGGGCCTGCCTTTCAATCCCAGCACTGAGGCAGGCCCCCCAGCACTGTGAGTGCCAAGCCAACCTGGTCTACAGCCAAGACTATATTTAGTCAGACCCTGTCTTAAAAAAAAAACAAAAGCCGCCGGGCGTGGTGGCGCACGCCTTTAATCCCAGCACTCGGGAGGCAGAGGCAGGCGGATTTCTGAGTTCGAGGCCAGCCTGGTCTACAAAGTGAGTTCCAGGACAGCCAGGGCTACACAGAGAAACCCTGTCTCAAAAAAAAAAAAACCAAAAAAAAAAAAAAAAAAAAAAAAAAAAAAAAAAAAAAAAAAAACAAAAACAAAAAAAAAAAAAAAAAAAAAAAAAANGGGGCGCAAGGGACGCGCGGCACCACTTGCGCATGCGCGCGGCCGTTGGCGGGGCCGGAACCTTGTTTCGCCTCCCTCTCTCCGCCTGGGGGAGTGTGTTGAGCGAAGCACCGGACGTCGGCACTGGCGGAGCCGGGCGGCGAAGCTGGAGCGGCGGTGGAGGCGGCGGCGGGAGGCCGGGGCCGGGGCTGAGGCCGAGGCCGGGGCTGCGAGGCCCTTGGGGAGACAGGCGGCGGGAGCCCGGGGCCCGAGCCCGGAGACTGGAGCGGCCGCCATGGCCGAGAGCATCGTGAGTGCGGCGGCCGGGAGGGAGCGGGGCGCCGGGATGAGGCAGCAGATTTGCGGGCGTCCTGGGCGGGCCAGCGCCGGACGGTGCTCGAAGCCGACGGCTCCTCCTCGCCGCCCCGGGTTTGAGGAGGAGCCTGCCCTGGCCGAGACCGGGGAGGCTGGCGTGAAGGAGGCCGAGCGGTCCGAGCGCTCGGAGCGGCTTTCTTCTTCCCGGCTGCCGCAGGTTGCTTTGAGGGACCTCGGCCTCCTCCCAGGCCCCGAAGCCGGTTACGTCCTTCTCTCCTCCCCCATCCCGGCAGTGCCTCGTCACGATTTCACTCCAGAAGAGTCGACCGGAGAAGGGCATCATTAGGGGAACCCCTTTCCCACAGAGGACGCGTCCATGAGGGCCAACCTAAAACAGGCGGTCCTGGCTCCTCTTTGACACAGACGACTTGCTGACCACCTGTTTAAAAGGAGTGTCATAAAGAAGGCCGATTTCACTTTATCCTGACAGCAGAGACTGTCACCCCCAGCCCCATGAAATAAGTCAGTAAAACAAGAGGAAAACCAGCCGTTTGTTAACCTGTGGGAATTTCTCTCCAGAGCATATGTGGCAGGGGTTGGGAAATGGTAGGAGTAACAGAGCGGTCTGACAGAATAACTAGGGCCAACATTGAGGAATATTTGGGATTTCCATGGACTCGGAATCATGTAGGTTGCCTTAGGCCTGGGACCGCACTATAATGGCTTCCTGCACTTAGAACATCACATCTCTCTGGATTTCCAGGGAAGTATAGCTTTTGAGTTTTGTTTTGTTTTGTTTTTGAGACAGTCTTACTACTTTATCCCAGGCTGTCCTTGACCTTGCAATCCTCCCACCTCACTTATCTCACTGCAGACATTTCTGGCAGGCTAAGAGTTAAGGCTTTTCTCCAAGGGCAGCTTCTCTTTCCTCACAGCTCCATTTAGGGGTCTTCTGTTCTCTCTGTATTTTCTATCCTGGATGCAGATGATGCAGAGAAACCTCAGAAAGACTGATGTAGTTTTAAAACTTAAATTTACCGTCACAGATGACTTGCCTAGAAATAGGTGAGGTATCAGCAGGTCAATCTGCTTTTTAAACTTTCTACTTATTTTAATGCTCTTTACTGAGGTTAAGCCGTGTGTTCAGGTATTCCAAAGGCTGACTTGGGCATCAGTGGGACTTAAATCGACTTTCTCAGGTTGTAAGGAATTAATATACTCTTCAGAAGTTGATTTTTGAAGTTTTGCTTTTAAGACTTATGTATTTATTTTATGTGTATGGGCATTTTACTTTCATATATGTGTACCACACCTGGTTGTTAAGGAGGGCCGAGTAGGGTTTGGATCCTCAGGAACAGGCTGTGAGATACTGGGTGCTGGGAATTGAACCAGTTCCTCTGGAAGAGCAAGCAGTGTTCTTTGTGGATGAGCCAGCTCACCAGCCTCATTTGGAAAGAATTATGTGTATATGTGGGTGCGAGCACTTGAGGGCAGTTGTTGCTAGAAGCTAAAGGTGTTGGATCCCCTGGGGCTGAAGTTACAGGCTGGCAGCTGTGGGTGCTGGGGACTGAACTCAGATGATCTCCAGGAGCCAAGAGTGAGTGCGCTGATGAGCCACCTTTCCAGGCCTGTTTGTTTTGAATTCAAAGGGAGGTCTTCAAAGAATTTCTGTAGAGATAATGTTAAAAACTGAACTGCTCTTCCAAGAAACTAACTTTCTTTCTTTTTTTAAAGATTTATTTATTATATGTAAATTCACTGTAGCTGTCTTCAGACATTCTAGAAGAGGGCGTCAGATCTCGTTACGGATGGTTGTGAGTCACCATGTTGTTGCTGGTATTTGAACTCAGGACCTTTGGAAGAACAGTCGGTGCTCTTAACTGCTGAGACATCTCTCCAGCCCCCAAGAAAATTCCTATTCTTATATTTTTGGTTGTGAGCCTAGCCTTTAATGGCTAAGCCATCTCTCCAGCCCAAATTTCTATTCTTTTAATTTTGATCTTTCTGTTGTTGTTGTTTTTACTTTGTGACCCAAACTCAGCTCTGTTGTCCAGACTGTCTTCTGTTTCCAGTGCTCAAACTCCTCAGCTTCCCAGATAAGTGGAGTTACTGCTGCTTGTTTCCACACATTTGACTTTTTTTTTTTTAAATTATATATTTTGTTTCTGTCTGCATATACACCTGCATAACAAAAGAGGGCATCAGATGCCAGTATAGACTGGTTGTGATCCACCATGTGGTTGCTGGGAATTGAACTCAGGACCTCTAGAAGAGCAGCCAGTGTTCTTAACTGCTGAGCCATCTCTTCAGCCCCACATCTAACATTAAGAGTCTGTGTTCTCCACATGGCCAAATCTGTTCCATGTATTCTCTTTTGCAGCCTGTCAGAGGTTAATCCAAAACTTTTCTCAGTACATGGTTGTTTCTTCTTAAACCCAGACTCGCATCAGGTAGAGTGACTTTACACTTTAGAATTCTTCTCTGGTAAGCAAGCCATTGTGGCATAGGCCTGTGATCCCAGGACTTAGGAACCTGGGTCAGGTTCCCAAGGGTTTGAAACTTGTCTGCTCTGCATCATGTGTACAACCAACCCAAAATCAGCCAACAAACTGATTTCTCTTGCTGCTGCTTTCTCATCGTGCCAGGGTGAGTGACAGGAGGAGGGAGCATTTTTGTAGAGCTGTCCATAGAGAAGCAAGGTCTCCACTATCATGTCAGTGTTGGAGACAGATTGTAGAATGAAATGTTTGTGAGGTGTTTTTCCTAGAAGAGAGTTGTAGAGTCTGTGAAGAGAGTTGTAGAAATCAGTGCTCACTTATCAGAGAGGAAATGAAACAGATGTGGATCAGAAGCAAATGGGTACACAGCTTTATGCCCTTTATCCAGAACAGAGTTTTTAATATCGAACACACTAGACAAAGCCACGTGAAAGTCACTAAAAATTGAGAGGCACAGTCATAGTATTTTAGAAGAACCTGCATTATTCTTAAACAATTTAACGGAAGTAGACACAATTCAGTGGACGATAAGCCATCATGAAACTCCTCACTTGGTGTGTCATTGGATGTCTTTGTCTCATGTGTTTTCTGTACAGTACACCATTAGAGACTGCTGGGGAAAGCACTAAAATAGAGGTGTTCCCTCTCAGTCCTCAAGTGACTGGGCAACAGCTGCCTGGTTTACAGTCCTTCTTTACTAAAGCAGAGGCTGCCAGCAGTGGCTAGCATAGTGAATGACATGTTCTCAGACGGTCTAGATCAGTATACATGTCAAGTTCTCGAAAGTGGGCCCATGTCTAACATCCTTGGAGGCCAGCCAACATTTTTATCTTTGCTGGCCATGGAAATACATTTTGTTAAAACCCAGATTCCCCAAGAAAACCTGTTCGAGTTTACCATGGTATTAAGGACCTTTATTTTGTTTTATTTTAAAATTAATTTATCCTTTTTATTTTATATGTTTACTTGTATGAATTCATGTGCCCTTTGCATGTAGGATGATGAGGAGCAGGAGTGAGTAGTGCGTCCCTTGGAACTAGAACTACAGACAGTTGAGAGCTTTCGTGTACGCGGTAGGAATTAAACCTAGGTTTTTGTTGTTGTTGTTTTTTTTTTTTTTTTTGGTTTTTTTGAGACAGGGTTTCTCTGTATAGCCCTGGCTTTCCTGGAACTCACTTTGTAGGCCAGGCTGGCTTCGAACTCAGAAATCCATCTGCCTCTGCCTCCCGAGTGCTGGGATTAAAGGTGTGTGCCACTACGCCGGCTAAACCTAGTCTTTTGCAAAAGCAGCCATCTCTCCAGCCCTTTTTTTTAAAGACGTGCGCCACCACGCCCGGCTTCTCCAGCCCTTTTAAGACGATTTCATGTGATGTCTTCTTGTGATCTTGAAAGGCAGTACATGCATGTGGTGCACAGACATTCATGCAGGCAAACACCTACACTTGTAAACTAAAAACCTTATTGTCGGGCAGTGGTGGTGCATTCCTTTAATGCCAGCACTTGGGAGGCAGAGGCAGGTGGATTTCTGAGTTTGAGGCCAGCCTGGTCTACAGAATTCCAGGACAGCGAGGGCAATACAGAGAAACCCTGCCTTGAGAAAAACCAACCAAAAAAAAAAAAAAATCCAAAAACTTTATCTTAAGTTTGTCTTATGTAGCCCAGGTTGACTTCTGATGTTCTCACCTCCTCCTCTAGAGTGCTTGGGATTACATGTTCCTACCATATTTAGCTTTTGAAGTTGTGAGTTCCACATGAAATTATATTATGCTTGAATTAGAGTAGTCCTTTAGACTGTCTTTCATGTGTTGAGGCACCTCACATCTTGTTTCTCTTCCAAGGAAAAATGGAATTGGGGATTGAAAGGGGAAAGATTGGGAGTGGGGAGGTGGCTTAGGTGGAAAAGGGGTTGCTGTGTAAGCAATGGGACCTGAGTTTGCATCCCAGCACCTGGAGAAAAGCTGGACACAGGTGTACTTCTGTGACTCCAGCACTGCAGAAGGTGCAGAGCAGTAGAGGAAGACACCCTATGTTGACTGATGCGTGTAGGTATGTACAAGTGTTTTGCCCCTGTGCATACAGTACACACAAGGTATGACAGAAAGCTGCGGAAGGCTGATTTCTACCTTTAGTTTGTGTAAGTCCTATAAAACCAATACTTTACTAGGTACAGTAGCTTTCTTTCTGGTTTCCCACAGATAATCCGTGTCCAGTCCCCTGACGGAGTGAAGAGGATCACAGCGACGAAGAGAGAGACAGCCGCCACCTTCCTGAAAAAGGTGCCTATGCCACTGACTGTTCTCTCCAGGGTGCCTGTCTCTGCCTGTTCTCTTTTCTTCCTGACTTCCACCACCAGACTGTCACTCACTCGTACGGCGTTTTCACGGTGTGATTGTACTGGATAGCTGCTGGTTTATTGTTGAGGGACAGGGAGGTAAAGAAGGAGACAGACTGGTGAAGTCAGAAAGATAGCCAGAGTCTCACTGAGTAAGCTGGCCTTGTGCTCTAAGTAATTCTCCTGCTTCAGCTTCCTGAGTGCTGCTGGGGTTACAAGGATGAACCCCCATGCTGAACTCAGGATCAGGTGTCTAATCACAATATCTATTAGACCACAGGTAGATGTTAAAGCACTTCGCAAGAGTAAATTTTTTTTTGGGGGGGGGGTTCGAGACAGGGTTTATCTGTGTAGTTCTGGCTGTCCTGGAACTCACTTTGTAGACCAGGCTGGCCTCGAACTCAGAAATCCTCCTGCCTCTGCCTCCCAAGTGGTGGGATTAATTCGTGTGCCACCACCATCACCTGGCCACTGTGCCTATAAGACCATGTCGTTTACAAGTGAATCCATGTTCAAGATGGTATTATATAGCCATCTTTTTTTTTTTTTTTTTGGTTTTTCGAGACAGGGTTTCTCTGTATAGTCTTGGCTGTCCTGGAACTCACTTTGTAGACCAGGCTGGCCTCGAACTCAGAAATTCGCCTGCCTCTGCCTCCCCAGTGCTGGGATTAAAGGCATGCACCACCACGCCTGGCTTAAGAGTAATTTTTGAGAAGGAAAATTTGGAGTTAAGTCTGGTGCTAATGCTCGTGTCTTGTTTTGGGAGGCTGAGATGAGAAAGGTTTCAGGCCTGTGTAGGCAATGTAAACTTCAGACGAGCTGTGTCCATGAAATAAGACCTTTTCTCATCCCCCTTCCTCCTCCCCCACAGAGCAAACACCATGTTTCAAACAAACAACAATTGGAGAAAAACTTCAGTTTATCAAAGGGGAATTGTAATAAAAATATTTTTAGAATGATCCATTCTATTTTTCTTTTTCTTTTTTTTTTTTGGTTTTTTGAGACAGGGTTTCTCTGTGTAGCCCTGGCTGTCCTGGAACTCACTTTGTAGACCAGTCTGGCCTCGAACTCAGAAATCCTCCTGCCTCTGCCTCCCGAGTACTGGGATCGCCTGGCTGATTTATTTTTGTCTGTTTGTTTGTTTTTGGTTTTTCGAGACAGGGTTTCTCTATATAGCCCTGGCTGTCCTGGAACTCACTTTGTAGACCAGGCTGGCCTCGAACTCAGAAATCCAACTGTCTCTGCCTCCCAAGTGCTGGGATCAAGGCGTGTGCGACCACGCCCGGTTATAGCCATCTTTAATTTACTTTTTATTTTTATTTTTCACTGAACAGTGTTTTATGGATACGGTTCTCTGCTATCACATGCAGATTTACATCTGTGGTATTAAGTGTTCTTTTTCTCTTTTCTTCTGTTCCATATTTCATTCCATTACATTTTTCATTCCCTGTTAAGTTTCTTGTATACTTGGATTGCTGTGAAACATGTCTTCAGAACATTTTTATTGTGCACGTCTGAAATCTGTTCTCCCTCAAACAACTTCCCTGCAGCCCTGGTCACTCTGTTTTCTCTTCCCACTAAAGTGTTGAGTTCCATTACTTACTTTAGATGTCTTTTGTAAGTGGGACTATACTATGTGTGTGTGGTTGAAATCCCAATTTAAAAATAGCCTCTTTCTACTCTTATAAACTTGCTTGGAAAGCAAGTCTTAGCCCTGTAAATGTTGTTTGGGCAGGATGGACTGTCCTAAGGAGCCTTTAAAAAAAAAAAAAAAAAATATATATATATATATATATATATATATATATATATATATATATATATATATATGGCTTTATATAAGTAAATAAATAAGTAAATAAGTAGGTAAATTAATGTTGGTATGTGCGGTAAGATTGTTTATGTTGAGAACAGACCAGCACTTGGGAAGTGCAGGTAGGAGGATTAGGAGTTCAAGACTAGCTTTAGCTGCATTTTGAGTTTGAAGCCAGCCAGAGCTATTTGAGACCTGTGTCACTGTCACTTCTACCTCAGCCAGAAAAGACGATGACGAATTATGGAATCTTCGTGATTGGTTCATTAGAGACCATTCATTTCAAGGTATCACTGTTGGGTTTTAGAGCCTAGAACCTCTAGAGCCCCACATATAGGATGCTTAATATTTGTTGAGTTAAATGATTAATAGGTCCCATAGCACAAGGGGTTTGATATTCTACCTCCCTCCCCACTTACTTGTTTTTCCTTCCTTTCTCCGTTTCTTTTTCCCTTTTATTGTTTTGTGTCAGATCATCAGGGTCTCATGCATATAGTCCAGAACTTTCTGTGTAGCTGAGACTAGCCTTGAACTCTATACCCCCATTTCCATCTTCCCAGTGCTAATACCACAGGAGTGTGCCACTGTGTGCAGCTGATAGACTTTTTTTTGTTTGTTTGTTTTTGTTTTTGTTTTTGTTTTTCGAGACAGGGTTTCTCTGTGTAGCCCTGGCTGTCCTGGAACTCACTCTGTAGACCAGGCTGGCCTCGAACTCAGAAATCCGCCTGCCTCTGCCTCCCAAGTGCTGGGATTAAAGGCATGCGCCACCATGCCTGGTGTCAGACATTTCATTTTAAAACATTTAAAACTATTTTACACTTATTTATGTATTGGGTGATGGTGGTGACATCCATGCCGTGGTGCACATGTGGAAGTCAGAGGACAACTTGCAGGAGTCAGTTATCTTGTCCTATTATGGGCCCAGTATCACATTGTGGTCATGAGGCTTGGTTGGCGGCAGGCACTAGCTGCTGAGACATGCTCGCTGCAGCCGACGTCCCCATTGGTCATCATTCTGCCCTCCATGTTCCCTCTGTGCTAGGTTTATGATTGGAATTGGGTTCTCACTATTGTTTCAAAAGTAGCAATTAACTTACCACAATGGCCTTGACTCTGGCTAGTTTCAACTTTTTATGATTTATACAGAACCCTGGCTTTCTGTGACCACTTACTGAACTGGCATTAGTATGATCAATGCAGTTTTTCTCAAGTGAAATGACAAGGGATACATAGGTGTGATGAGCATTTCCTGACATTACCAGGTGTTATTCCTGCGGTCTTGGCAGCCTGTGGCATGTGGTACTTGCATGTTTCATTACATTTCTGTTGTTTGGGACTTGTAGGTTGCAAAGGAGTTTGGCTTCCAAAACAACGGCTTCTCAGTTTACATCAATAGAAACAAGACTGGAGAGATAACAGCATCGTCCAGCAAATCCCTCCATTTGCTAAAAATCAAGTAAGTGTCCAGCCGGTGGAAGATAGGCAGTAGGGAACTATATGCAGTGTCCTACCTGAGGCTGCCCAGATCTCCTCTTATCTCTGGGTTCCACTCTAATTATGGCCTGTTCACTGCTCACATACTGGGGATTGTGTTGCTTGGCTGGTCTACAGCAGTCATGCTAGGCCAGCAGTTACTATTGAGCAGGTTTGACTATGGAATTCTGGAATGGTGTAAAGAGAAGGTTATGGTCTTGGGTCCATATCTGAAGGTGGGCCAATGCCTTGTCTAGAGGAGAGGACCTAGAGCACAGCTGCTTGGGAAATAGATGCCATCATGTCAGCCCTGCTTATTAAGAAGATAGGTGAGGAGCCAAGAAACTTTTTTTTTGGCTGGGCATGGTGGCGCACGCCTTTAATCCCAGCACTTGGGAGGCAGAGGCAGGCGGATTTCTGAGTTCGAGGCCAGCCTGATCTACAAAGTGAGTTCCAGAACAGCCAGGGCTATAAAAAAAAAAAAAAAAAAAAAAAAAAGAAGAAGAAGAAGAAGAAGAAGGAGGAGGAGGAGGAAGAAGATAGGTGAGGTATGGTGGTCCATTTTTACTTGTGTGTGTCAGTGGGGCTTTGGCAAAGGCCTATGGTTATGGAGTCCCTGTGACTCAGTCATGGAGCAGTTTGTGAGTGAAGGGGAGAGTGGTTGTAACAAATGATGGAGCCTGCAGAGTTGATGTTTGCTGTGTGGTTTTTTACTGACCAGCTTGTTCACTCTTGGGCACCTGCATTCAGCAGTCTTTTTATTTTAGATGTATTTATTTTATGTGTATGAGTGTTTTACCTGCATGTATGGCTCAGTCTGCAGACATTTGTCTGCTTACCTGATTACTAGACAGGACAGTAGGCTATTCTGGCAGTTTTCACTTTCAAGTTTATAGATTAGCATGTGTGGGGAACAAAATATGTAGTGATGATATACTTCCTTCAAAGACTTGGTGTTTGTCTATTCCTGTAACTAGTCTGTGCCTTTCGTTATGGTTACTTGTGACCATTTCTAGCAGGGTGGCTGAAGTCATATTTTCTTTGAGCTTTGGGAGGGTTTGATGTGTATTATTTATTTTGGGGTAAGATATTGCTAGGTATGCAGATCAGGCTGGCCTTTAAGTTTTTATGGAGCTGGAATCTCGGGTTTTGAACGTAGTAGTTACCTTTGTACCTCTGAGCTGCATCCTCAACCCTGAAGAAGGGTTTTTGCATTTTGAAAATCAGTCATTTCTTCAAACAAACAAACAAACAAACAAACAAACAAAAATGTATAGCCAGTACACACCTTTATTTAATCTCAGCACCGGGGAGGCAGAGGCTGGCAGTTATTTGTGAGTTCAAGGCCACTCTGGTCTCCATAGTGAGATCCAGGACAGCCAGAGCTACATAGTGAGACCCTGTCTCAAAACAAAACAACAACAATTTATTACATTTCATTTGTGTGTGTGTTCATGTGCACACATGTGTGCATGCTCTTGAGTGAAGAGGTCAGAGGAAAACTTTGGGAATTTAATTCTCTCCTTTGGGCCCCAGGGATGAAATCCAGGTTGTAGGGCTTGTCAGTAGGCCACTGAGCCATCATCTCACCAGCTCCCCGAATCAAGTCATTTCTCAGGAGTGTTTATGCTCCTATTCCTTCCCTGCCTGTGAGCGTAACAGTGCCTTTTCCACATGGATGGAGGGAGCCTGTGTGTGCTAAGATACAGCAAACATTGAAACAGTGGATGTGGCTTGTTGGATACTTTTTTTTTTTTTTTTTGTTTTTGTTTTTTGAGACAGGGTTTCTCTGTATAGCCCTGGCTGGACTGGAACTCACTCTGTAGACCAGGCTGGCCTCGAACTCAGAAATCCACCTGCCTCTGTTTCCCGAGTGCTGGGATTAAAGGCGTGCGCCACCACGCCCTGCTACAATTTTTTTTTTAAATTTGTGTGTGTGTGTGCTTGTGTGTGTGCGTGCCCACATGCATGTTATAGGTGGTTGTGGGCTGTCTGATGTAAGATGCTGCCAAGCTAAAGTCTAGTTTGTTTGGTTTTAAGTCAGGGTTTTCCTGCCACTTAAATTAGCCTTGAGCTCACTGTTCTGCTCCCTTCCTCTTAGTGCTGGGGTCACAGGTGTGTTTAAAAACTGTTCTCAGGGGCTGGTGAGATGGCTCAGCAGGTTAGAGCACCCGACTGCTCTTCCAAA
>LR750492.1:282434-378751 GCA_902729485.2 Mus minutoides | reverse complement strand
AAAAAACTGTTCTCATGTCGGGCGTGGTGGCGCATTGTTCTCATATGGCTGCTGTGTCTAGAGAATACACCATAATACCGTTGGAATTGAAAGTAACTACAACTTTTATTTGTGTTTTTAAGAATGGTATTTCTTTTTTTGTTGAAATTCTGTGTGGATCTTACTCTTCTGTCTTGTAGTTTCATTATTGTTACTCCTTTTTAGGTTGCGTGTGTGCGTGCACACTCGCTCATGAGCTCATGGTATGCTTCTCCTGTCTCTTAAGGGTGCTTTTAAGATGTTTGACTGAGTGGCAGAGTGCTTCTCTAGCATGTCTGATTCTCTGGTTTATTCTCGGTACCCCTTTATTCCAAGAACACATTGTCCTAGGGCTCTGTAGTTTTTTCTGTTGAATTTGCCTGGGTGACTGTCCTGGAACTCACTCTGTAGACCAGGCTGGCCTTGAACTCAGAAATCCACCTGCCTCTACCTCCCCAGTGCTGGGATTAAAGGCATACGCCACCACGCGGCATATTTTGACTTCTTTGTGTCTTCCTATATAGTCTTTGTTGGCCTTGAACATAAGACTAGTCCTCCTGCCTTAGCCTTTCGAAATGTGAGGCACTAGGCCCAGCTCATATTTTCACTTTAAAATATTATTTCCAGCCCTTGTGAGACAGGGGTAAGTGGATCTCTGTGTCCAAGGTCAGCCTTGTCTACAAGGCATGTTTCAGGACAGCCAGGGATACAGAGAGGCTCTGTTTTGAACCTACACAAATATATATATATATATATATATATATATATATATATATATATATATATATATATATATATATTTTTTTTTTTTTTTTTTTTTTTTTTTTTTTTTTTTTTTTTTTTTTTTTTTTTTTTTTTTTTTTTTTTTTTTTTTTTTTTTTTTTTTTTTTTTTTTTTTTTTTTTGGTTTTTCGAGACAGGGTTTCTCTGTAGACTCTTGTAGACCAGGCTGTCCTTGAACTCAGAAATCCGCCTGCCTCTGCCTCCCAAGTGCTGAGATTAAAGGCGTGCGCCACCACCGCCTGGCACAAATATATATTTTTATGTATTTAGCTTTGTGGTAGAACATGTGCCTAGTATGTGTAAGACCCTGGGATCCATCCCCAGCAACATCACCACTAAAAAGAAGTGTACATATGTATGATTCCTTTTCAAATTTGACTGGAAATTAGTTAAAAAAACACTTAACATAGAACTAAAAGGAGACGGGTAAAGTATTTTAGTTTGGATTTTCAGAACACCCACGTATAAAGCCAGGAACAGGTGCAAATAATAACAACAACAACAATAGTAGTAGTAACAAATACTTCAAAAAAAATTAAAGTGGGCCAGGTTTAGTGGTATATGCCTTTAATCTCAGCACTCAGGATGCAGAGGCAGGTAGATCAAGGCTAGTTTGGTCTGTATTGCAAGTGCCAGGCTAGCCTGGTTACGTAGTGAGGCCCTGTTTTTAAAAAATAAATGAGAGCCAGGCGTGGTGGCGCACGCCTTCAATTCCAGCCCTCGGGAGGCAGAGGCAGGTGGATTTCTGAGTTTGAGGCCAGCCTGGTCTACAAAGTGAGTTCCAGGACAGCTAGAGCTATACAGAGAAATCCTGTCTCAAAAAAACCCAAATAAGTAAATAAATAAATAAATAAATAAATAAGGAAGGGCTTGTATGGTGGATAGCTCAGCAAGTAAAAGTGATACCAGCAAGCCTGACAAGCTGAACTCACTCTGTGGGACGCACATGTAGGAGAGAGCTGACCCCACAGACTATCCTCTGACCGCCACCCCTGTAAAACAAGTCAATATGAACATACTAAAAATAATAAATGTGGTACAGAAAATTTGTATAGTCACTGGGGTTGGGGATTCAGCTCAGTGGTGGGTGGACATGTGCCTAGCATGTGTGAGACTCTGAAAAAAGTACAGATTTATGTGGGTTGTGGTGTTCTGGTATGAGTATTCTCTGTTGGTCACCCTTCCACTACTGTGACAAAATAAATACCTGAGAAAACAGAGGGAAGAAAGATTATTTTGGTTTAATTTCAGTCAGTCCACAGTGACTTGGCTCCATGACCTTGGGAGCAGTAAAGCAGACATTTCAGGAGCATGTAGTAGAGGAGAACCATTCACCTCAGCAGATAAGATGCAGGTAGAGACTGAGACAGACAGGGGAGCAAACACGCACTGACTATGGTCTCCTTACCATGCAGCAGCACAGACTTTACTCATACTGTTTTTTCTAATCTTTACTAATTGTAGACTAGTTCTCATTGACCAACCTCCACTCTTCTTCCCAGAGTCTGGGAACTATCATGCAATTCTCAACCTCTTTGACATAAGCTTTGTTGTATGTATGTATGTATGTATTTACTTGGAGATGGTATCTCTACATAGTCCTGGCTGTCCTTCCTGTATAGATCAGGCTGATCTCAGAGATCCACCTGCCTTTACCTCTCAAGTGCTAGAATTAAAGGTATGTATCACCAAACCTTGCCTATGAGATAAACTTTTCAATTTTTGGAATATTTTAAACATAAATGAAAGTAAGCAGAGTGAATCAAGGGATTCATAGTTTCTCCCCCCAGGTGTGGGGGTGTGGGGGGATTGAATGATAGCACCTGAGCTAGCACCTTTCACTTCCATTTTTATTAAATGAAACTTGTAGTGAATCCTGGGATGGTACTGTATATCTTGAGACATTGTTCTCTTGTGTGTTCTGACACACACAGATCTTGAGAGACTGAAGCAGGAAGATTGTGAGTTTGAGACTCTCCCTTCCTCCCACCTTGTAGGTTGCATTCACAACTACTTGTTTTGCTCTCTGAAGACCTGATTGGTCAGCATGGCTGCTGGGTGTTGCACTCTGGCTTGGGAGTATCTTGGGGATCTGTTTTCATGTTTCATATTGTTGTGTTTGTTGAGTTGGAATTCTCCTGCTTCGGACTACAGGTGTCTGTACCACTTTGAGTTTTTATTATTATTATTTTTTATTTTTTTGTTTTTTTGAGACAGGGTTTCTCTGTATAGCCCTGGCTGTCCTGGAACTCACTTTGTAGACCAGGCTGGCCTCGAACTCAGAAATCCACCTGCCTCTGCCTCCCAAGTGCTGGGATTAAAGGCGTGTGCCACCAAGCCCGGGTTTTTGTTTTTGTTTTTGTTTTTGTTTTTTTCTTTTAATTTTTTTTTCCACTTTGACTTTTAATACGCTGTTTTTTCCCCCCAGTACTGGCATCAGCTTGTTAGTAACAGTGGGCAAGCTCTCTACCACTGAGCTCTATCCCCCGGTCTCTCCTCATTTTTAAACTTTTTATTTTGAGATGGTCTTTCTGTGTTGCCCAGGCTAGCTTGGCACTTGCCTTTTGTCTCCTGAGTAGCTAGCTGTTTTACAGGCCTGAACCACTAGGCCTAACCAAAGCCTGATTTGATTCCCTTTCCTAGGGGCTGTTGATGTCTAGCACTGCAAAGTGCCAGACTGCTCCTAGCTTTTTCATGGAGGGTTTCTGATCCATTCTCCGGAGTTTGTGTTTACGTCTTGTAATTCCAGCATTTGAGTCGTAGACTCTCAGTCCTTACTCTTTCAATTCTTGCTTGTGTAAATTTATTTCCCTTGTAATTTTGGTTTTTATTGGGGGAAGTGTGGCTTCTAAGATCTGTTTGATCCAAGTTTTAGTGGCAATTGCTTATGTAAGCACAAGGGGGTGCCGTGGAGTTGCTTTTTTTTTTTTTTTGGTTTTTTGAGACAGGGTTTCTCTGTATAGCCCTGGCTGTCCTGGAACTAGCTTTGTAGACCAGGCTGGCCTCAAACTCAGAAATCTGCCTGCCTCTGCCTCCCGAGTGCTGGGATTAAAGGCGTGCGCCACCACTGCCCGGCTGTGGAGTTGCACTCTTTTCTGGTTTGGGACTTCCAGATCTCAGAAGCAGGTCAGGTTTCATGTCATACGTGTGCCTGGTCTTGGAGGTTACTTTGTCCTGCAGAGCATCTGGTGGAAGTAGACTCAGTTTCTTCTTGGTTCCCATTCTGAATTCCTGGATTCTCTTGGTTGTTCTGACCTCCTTGAGTCATATGGTTTCTGGGGTTTTTTTTTTGTTGTTGTTGTTGTTCTTTGAGGACAGTCTCACATTATCCAAGCTGGCCTTGCACTTGATGTCTAGCTAAGGCTTACCTTGAATTTGTAACTGCTTGCTTTTTCCTTCCCAAGTGCTGGGATAACAGGTGTGCACCATCAAGTCTGGCTAATCCCTTGGTTTATGTAGGAGTTTCAGGCTCAGCAGTCTAATGTGAGCAGGGAGCTCAAAGACTCATCTGTTGCCCAGTAAACACTGCATCTCTGAGTCTCAAGTTCCTGATCCTGGCCTTGGCCGAGGGTCAGCCGGTCAGCCGTGTCCTCTGCTATTCTTAGTGATGTCTCTGTGAGCTTTGGAAGACCTGGGTGGTTTTTTTTTTTTTTTTTTTTTTTTTTTGTTTTTTTTTTTAGACAGTGTTTCTCTGTAGCCCTGGCTGTCCTGGAACTCACTTTGTAGACCAGGCTGGCCTTGAACTCAGAAATCCGCCTGCCTCTGGCCTCGAACTCAGAAATCCACCTGCCTCTGCCTCCCGAGTGCTGGGATTAAAGGCGTGCGCCACCACGCCCGGCCTGACCTGGGTGTTTTTTAACCTTTGGAGCTCAGCAGTGTTTTTACAGTATATTTGCTAAAATTGATCCAGTGTCTGTGCCAAGTATTTTATAGTTAGAGGATGTTCAGGCATATTTAATCCAGTGCTAGACAGCTTTATTGCTTCTGAGTTATGGGGGATAAGGGGGCAAGGGCAGCTCTTGAGAGCTGCAGCCCTGCTCCTGGGAGTCTGCGTGTCGGTCAGTGCTTGGACTTGCAGACATTGTTCTTCTTTGGTTTGCTGTTCAGCACTGGACCAGTTGTTCTCTCAGCTTCTTTCTTGTGTGTCCTGTTGACAGCAGCTGAAAGTTTGCCAAATGATCTGTCACCTCCTGTCTTCAAAGGCTGGAGCTGATTTAGTGCCACGAGACACCTCTGGTTAGGCATGACCCACAATGGTTCTGTGAATAGCTTCAGAGAGGAAACGTTCTTTAGCCATAAGTCATGTCAAGTTGGAGCAAAGCAAGTAGAATTGTGGCAGCTCTTTTGGAAAGCAGGCCTTCAGCAGTCTTGGAGCAGGAGGCTGTGTCTGGGAGTCTGCTCTGTCAGAGGGAAAGAAAGTGTTGGCATGTGCTTGAGGGTATGTGCTTCACATGGGCAGAAACCAGCAGAATTGCCCGACCCTGTAGTGTGGTGACCCTCTGTCCCTGGGAGATGCTAAGCCAGATGTGGTATCACACATCTGTAATCCTAACACCCAGTAAATAGAAGTAGAAGGATTTTGAGTTTGAGGCCAGCCCAAGCTGCATAGTGAGATGTGGAGTTTTTTGTTTTTTAAATAAGTTAGTGTTTTAGTTAGGATTTTTATTGATGTGATAAAACACCACTACCAAAAGCAGCTTGGGGATGAGGAAAGGGCTAATTTGCCTTATACATCCTGAGTCACAGTCTTTGAGAGCAGCGCAGGAAGTGAAGTTGAAGCCATGGAGGAATGCTCTTTCTTCATGACTTGCTCAGCCTGCTTTCTCAAACACCCCAGGACCACCTGACCAGTGGGCTGGGCCCGTCCATATCAATGCTAATTAAGAGACTACCCACAGCTGGCCTACAGGCCAGTGTACCAGGCAGGCTCTCCATTGTGCTTCTCCATTATAGACTCTAGTTTGCCAAGCTGGCAAGACAAATCAAACCAAAAACCACCAACAGGACAGTCAGGATTGTGCCTGGGAACTTGTTGATTGTGGCAGTTGTTTGAGACCCTTAGATGAGCAGACCGAGATGTGAAATCTCGTGTGAATCAAAGGTTTGCATCATCGTGTCTGGATGCTCTCGACTCATGTCACCTCAGCCAGTCTAGGACTTGTGTATGAGATACATAGATGGATGGAGAGCTGGCCATGGCCTGAGAGTGTGTGGGTTCCATAGATTGCTATGGATGGAGAGCTCAGCAAGGCCAGAGGGCAGAGACAGAAGGAACGGGAGGGCTGTCCTCGAGGCCCAGCTGAGCACAGACTGTGTTAACACATGCAGTCAGATGGCTGCGTGTGTTTAAGAGCTTTTAAAATATTGGTAAGGAAGTTAACCTTTAGAGGATGTGCGCTGATGTGTGTAACACCAGGAAAGAAAGAATTATGTTGTCTTTTTTTTTCTTTTTTTGGTTTTTCGAGACAGGGCTTTTCTGTATATCCCTGGCTGTCCTGGAACTCACTTTGTAGACCATGCTGAACTCAGAAATCCGCCTGCCCCTGCCTCCCGGGTGCTGGGATTAAAGGCGTGCGCCACCACGCCCGCCTTAGAATTCTGTTGTCTTAAAATTAGGACCTTCCCTATGTAAACCTTTAAATGGTAGCGTTTGTCCTTTGACGCTGTCCAGGTCCACACTAGACTTTGTGGTTTGTATTTGGGGGAGTATGGCATTGTGACATTTTTGTCCTTTGAACAGGCATGGCGATTTGTTGTTCCTGTTTCCCTCAAGCCTTGCTGGACCCTCGACTGAAATGGAAACATCGACCTCAGTAGGGTTAAAGGCCTTTGGTGCTCCTAATGTGGTTGAAGATGAGATCGATCAATACCTCAGCAAGCAGGATGGGAAGATTTACCGGAGCCGAGACCCACAGCTGTAAGTGCTCCATAGGCTCCTGCCAGTGAGGCTTTAATGGATCATTAAAGCGAATATTTAAGAGCTGGGTGTGGTGGCTTTAGTAATCTTAGCCCTTAGAGGACTGTTGCAAATTCAAGGTCAGCCTGGTTTACATAGTGAGCTCAGGTTAGCTCATGAGACCCTGTCTCAAAAAAAAAAAAAAAAAATTAAAACATGTTCTGCCAGGCATGGTGGCACACACCTTTGGTCCCAACACTCAGGAGGCATAGGCAGGCGGATTTCTGAGTTCGAGGCCAGCCTGGTCTACAGAGTGAGTTCCAGGACAGCCAGGGCTACACAGAGAAACCCTGTCTCGAAAAAACAAACAAACAAACAAAAAACCATGTTCCATTTGATAAAGGTGAAAAATCTGAGTCAGGCCACCTATTATCACATTATTTTACTGCAGTTACCCAACTCTGTAGTGGATGGAACTTTAAAATGGATTCCACATAAAATGTTTAGGAGTATGTGAATACTAAGAAGCTCAAAAGGTGTCTAGAGACAGGCAGGGTCTGTCCTGATGCCTCTTAAGATGCGTGTCTGCTCCCTCCAACTGAGGTAGGAGTGGAAGAGACTGATGATAGTTGATTTTTTTACCAGGGTAAGGGCTGGCTCTGACAGACTCTTAGGAGCAGTAGAATGACTTCTAGAAGAGTATCCTGGGTACCCTCCAGTGACTCTGCTCCCTGATCTGCTCCTTGGATATTTGCTTTATACTAGGTTATGTCACATTATAGTGCATGTGCATTACTTTATTTTAGGATTTTTTGTTTGTTTGTTTTGTTTTGTTTTGTTTTGTTTTTCGAGACAGGGTTTCTTTGGGTAGCCCTGGCTGTCCTGGAACTCACTTTGTAGACCAGGCTGGCCTCGAACTCAGAAATCTGCCTGCCTCTACCTCCCAAGTGCTGGGATTAAAGGAGTGTGCCACCATGCCCAGCTGCAATTAAAAAAAAACAAAAAAAAACCCAAAAACAACTAGTTAGAGATTGGAGAGATAGCTCAACAGTTGAGAGTGCTTGCTGTTATTACAGAGGATCCAGGTTTGATTCTCAGTATCTCCATGGTGGTTTACAGTTGTCTGTCTGCCCCAGGCATGTAGTATGAAGGCATGCATAAAGGCAAAACACCCATACACATAAAATAAAATTAAAAAGTGAAACAGAGAGACCAGTTAGAAACATCATGATCTACACTCAGATAGATGTGAAATTATGTACATGGAAACTATTTGTCTCTGCAGTAGTGTGTCATTGTGTAAATGCAATAAGGTGCTGACACTGGGATACTGGTTCTAAATGCTACATCAGCAAGTTTTATGTCAGATGGAATTATGTCCTGGGATTAAAGGCGTGTGCCACCACGCCTGGCTCCTTCTACCACGCCTGGCTCCCCCCACCATGCCTGGCTCCCCCACCACGCCCAGCTCCCCCAGCCTTTTCTTAACATTTTTTCATTTAGTGTGACTTTTTTTTTAATATTTACTTAATAATTTATTATATGTAAGTACACTGTAGCTGTCTTCAGACACCCCAGAAGAGGGCATCTGATCTCATTACAGATTGTTGTGGGCCACCGTGTGGTTGCTGGGATTTGAACTCTGGACCTTCGGAAGAGCAGTCGGTGCTCTTAACTACTGAGCCAGCTCTCTAGTCCTTACAACTTTTTAAACACGTTATTTTTCATGGTGAAGATTGAATACAATCTCATGTGTTTTTTATTTTTTAGCTGGTGTCCCGTGAAGCAGTTAACATTGATGAAGCCATGGATTTGATGTGTTGGTTAGGGTTTTTACTTCTCTTTTTCCCACCCACCCCATTCCTACCTTCACCTCTTCCCCTTTCTTGTCCTCTTTTGAGAAAGGCTCTCCCTGTATAGCCCTGTCCGCCAGTCTGACCTTGAGTCTTCCTGCCTCTTCCTCCTGAATGCTGGGATTACAGGTTTGGGTAATCCACCCTGTAGTCTTTTTCTGATATATAACAGAATAAATAACTATTATAGTGGGAACATTTGTTTGTGTACCATCAGCAGTAATTCTTCATTAAATATCAAAAATATTAGGAAGTAGCAACAGAAAGTGACCTTTGTGTCCCTGTGCTTTCTTTTGCCCTGTGCATTCTCCAGATGCCGCCATGGTCCCTTGGGCAAGTGTGTGCATTGTGTCCCACTGGAGGTAAGTTTGAAGAGGAGGGTTTTGGGTGAGCGGTGTGGTTGGCTGCTGCTGAAAGAGCTCTCTAAGCATTTTCTTGTCCTAAACTTGGGTGTTTTGCTTTTTAAAGATTTTCTCTATTTATTGTCTTGGGCCTTTTATTCCCAGTAGTACAAATAGCACAAAGAATCTGAGACTTATTTATGGGAGTGACCTTTTAGGGGGATTGTGAGTGGCTGAGATGTTGTGTTGCTGTGATGAAGGGGTATGTACAGTTTCCTTCCTAGATAATTCTTCTCTGACACATAGCTGGACCTCTCAGTTACTGCGTGTGATGGTTTTGATTTACTGTGTCTGAATCTGTTGAAATCAATCTCTCTCTCTCTCTCTCTCTCTCTCTCTCTCTTTGTGTGTGTGTTTGTGAGAGAGAGAGAGAGAGAGAGAGAGAGAGAGAGAGAGAGAGGGAATAAATATCAGGACTGCCTCTGAGGTACAAGGGCTCTGTCACTAAGCTATATTCTCAGGCATTTTGTGACTTTGCAAAGTCTTCTTTGAGCATTAGTATTTAACAGGAGTTCATTTTATCTTGAAGAAATGTTACTAGTACAAAAAATACTTGATTGTAACCTTGAACTAGTGAAGACCCAGCTTAGCCTCCCTCATTGTCTCTGTGCTTTCTGGTCTGATCCCCTGAACAGTAAGATTCAGAAACCTCATGTATCCTGGCAGAACTGTAACCCTTCATTTTCTGTGTATGGTTTGGCAGCCATTTGATGAGGACTATCTGAACCACTTGGAGCCTCCTGTGAAGCACATGTCTTTCCATGCCTACATCCGGAAGCTGACTGGAGGGGCTGACAAGCAAGTATCCTGTGTCTCAGCACGCAGTCTCTTCATTCATTTCTGACGATTATAGTTTATAGACACGGGGCATGGGAATGGAAAAGTGAAGCCTTGCAAAGCAGAAAACAGCAGACTCAAGTGTTGCCCATTCCAGAGGCAGGGAGAACCTGGCACATGTCCTGCTGTCACCACAGTGCTTAGGGAAGTAAACAAGATATACAGCTGTTGCAAAGACAGCTACTCCATGAGGATCTCAGCTCACCCACTCCCGGGGCTCTCCCTGGGCGTCAGCTTTACCTTTTTTTTTTTTTTTTTTTTTCCCCAGACAGGGTTTCTCTGTGTAGCCCTGGCTGTCCTGGAACTCACTCTGTAGACCAACCAGGCTGGCCTCAAACTAAAGAAATTCACCTGCTTCTGCCTCCTAAGTGCTGGGATTAAAGGCGTGTGCCACCATGCCTGGCACCAGCTTTTCTTTTACAACTGTGATGGGGCTGAAGCCACAACACTCATGAGTTGCATCCTTGTACCACAGGGCTCTAGTTAGCAGACTTGGTCAGGCAAAGCAGTTTAAGCAGCCACCTCTTTCCCTGAAGGCAGTGGCAGCAGTGGCCAGAAAGGTCAGTTAAGGCAGCACCTATTGTTGGATTTTCCTAAGACAGCCCTTGCTGATAAAAGGACGGGGCTCTGAGAGTTCAAGTCAGCAGGGTTTTTTTGTTCTGGTTTTTGTTTTTTGTTTGTTTGTTTGTTTTGTTTTGTTTTTGTTAAAAATGATTGCCTGATTGTAGCTTTTTTCAGATAACCTGCCAACATCCAAAATAACTTTTAAATTTATCTATCTATCTATCTATCTATCTATCTATCTATCTATCTATCTATCTGAGCCAGAATTTCTTTGTGCAGTCCAGACTGTCTTAGAACTCACTTAGTAGACCAGATTGGGCTCAAACTCAGAGATCTGCCTGCCTCTGCCTCCTGAGTGCTGTGATGAGGAGTGGGCCACCACGCCTGGGTGGGCAAGGATCCTGACTCAGCTCAAGCTAGCCAGTCACAGCATGGGAGTATTTTGAAACCATTAACACCAAAAACATAAAATTTTCATTTATAAAAAAAAGTCACATGGTATAATTTAAATATGTATACTTTTTTGGTCAATTATTTCTTAATAAAACTGGGGGGAGGACAAGAAGGAAATGGAGGTTGGTGGAATGGTTCTGTTAGATAAAGGTACTTGCTGCTAAGCCTGATGAGCTAAAGTCAATCCCTGGCCAGAACCCATGTGGTGGAAGAAAAGAAACAACTATTGCAAGTTGACCTCTGACCTCTGCATGTGAATGCACACACATATACACATGCACACTAAATAAATAAAACAACTATTATCAAGCAAGAAAGTGGAATGGACACTACTCTGTGATTGAGAAAACTGATATCACTTACACAGAATTCCTGTATGTCAGTGGTGGGCCTGGTGCTAACTCATGGATGTGATGCTTTTTACTTCAGAAGAATGAGGATGTAATGGCTCTGTATCCTAATGGAGTTTTCCTAAGAATAAGCATGTTACACAAGCATGTTACAGTATCTACTGGGCTAATAATGTCATCAGTCACTCACAGGCTGTACTTTCTCTTGGTGGCACAAGTTAGATAATAAATAGGTTTCCAACAGTGTTCTTGAAAACCTCATGGGTGTGGGAAAGAGCTGTGTGTCCCTCTACAGGACACTGTAGAAAGTGGGAAAGTTGAGCTTCTACTAGAGCGGCTTTAGTGCCTTGCCTTGTGTTCTCTGCCCAATGGGTGTAAGCTGGCTCACTGGCCCTCTAGTCTCCTGCCTGACTTCCCACTATGGTTAGCTTTAACTCAGCCTTGTTTTCCCTCAGGGGGAAGTTTGTTGCCCTGGAGAACATCAGCTGCAAGATTAAGTCAGGGTGTGAGGGACACCTCCCGTGGCCAAATGGTATCTGCACCAAATGCCAGCCTAGTGCCATCACGCTGAACAGACAGGTAAGCAGCCTGTGTTCCTGAGATTTGTTTTCATGACTAATAAGTAGACACTTCCTTTGTGTAGCCCTGGCTGTCCTGGAACTCACTTTGTAGACCAGGCTGGCCTCGAACTCAGAAAACCGCCTGCCTCTGCCTCCTGAGTGCTAGGATTAAAGGCCCGGCTAGTCATAGTGTTCTTGTTTGTTTGTTTGTTTTTTATTTTTTGAGACAGGGTTTCTCTGTGTTGCCCTGGCTGTCCTGGAATTCACTCACCAGGCTGGCCTCGAACTTAGAAATCCGTCTGCCNTTTTTTTTTTTTTTTTTTTTTTTTTTTTTTTTTTTTTAAGATTTATTTTATTTTATTATATGTAAGTACACTGTAGCTGTCCTCAGACACTCCAGAAGAGGGAGCCAGATCTTTTTACAGATGGTTGTGAGCCACCATGTGGTTGCTGGGATTTGAACTTTTCAACTTCAGAAGAGCAGTCGGGTGCTCTTACCCGCTGAGCCATCTCACCAGCCCCCAGTCATAGTGTTCTTAACTGCTGAGCCATCTATCCTGTTCCAAGTCTTTGGAATCTTAATCTCCCTTAATTACTTCATTCTTATTGGAAAGCTACTTTTCAGTTTGGAAACCTTCATTTTAAGTAAAAACAGTGAAGTTAATTCCAGTTTATTGATTGATGAAATTCTCCTTTCCCTGTCCCCCTGATCTCTAAAGAACAGAGCAGTTTGCCTGTTTTTACTTCTCCCTCCCTCCCTTCTCTGTTTAGAGGCAGTCTCTAACAGTTTCCAGGTTGGCCTCAAGCTCAATGCAGTCTCCTTTCTGCATCAGCCTCCTGAGTGCTGGAATTGGAGGTGTATGGGTTGCCATGCCTACCCAGAGTAGGTTCTTAAGTTTGAGTTTGTTGTTTGCTTCAGGGGCTTAAACTCTGGTGCACATGCTAGGTAAGCCAGTGATCCACCACTGGCAACATTAAAGGCCCGGCTAGTCATAGTGAATTATACCTCTAGGGAGTGTAACTGAGAACTAGGGCTGTGTCCAAGCTGGAATAAAAACAGGGCTAGGGGTGTGGTTCATTGTTCTTAACTGTGCATGCAGGAGGAGTACAGATATACACCCAAGCAAAACTCTCCTATACATAAAAACAAAGCTAAATAAGTTTTTAAAAAAATACCAACTAGATAATGTTTCACTAGAATTGGTTCTTGAAAAACATTTCTGATGGGATGTTTTCATTTAAGCTTTTGTTAACCTTTGTTAACTCTACAGAAATACAGACACGTGGACAACATCATGTTTGAGAATCACACTGTTGCTGACCGCTTCCTTGACTTCTGGAGAAAGACAGGAAACCAGCATTTTGGATACTTATATGGACGGTACACAGAGCACAAAGACATCCCCCTCGGCATCAGGGCTGAGGTGGCTGCGATTTATGAACCTCCTCAGGTGCGTGCGTGCATAGGGCAGGGCCGGGTGTGAGAAGGTCAGAGTTTGTAAGGTGCTGTGGAGCCCGATGCCTTGTTCTCCCTTTGTCTTTCCCACAGCTTTTCTGTCTCTTACTGGACATGCACACATGACACATGTGTATGTGATAATGATTTCCAAAATGATCGGAGAATAAGATCACAGCCCCTAGGGTTGGCCCATAACACTTTTAGTAGAACACTTGCCTGGCTCTAACAAAGCTTAGGGCTCACTCAGTCAGTCCTTTCCCCTTTATAATCTGTATGTGGTGGCATATGCCTGTAATCCCAGCATTGGAGAGGTGAAGGCAGGAGGATCAGACGTTTAAGATAGTTGGGCAGTGGCAGTGACTATCTTTAATTCCAGCACTCACAAAGCAGAAGCAGGGATCTCTTTGAGTTTGAGGCTAACTTGGTCTACAGAGCTAGTTCTAGGATAGCCAGGGCTACACATAAAAACCTGATCTCAACTGCCCCCTCTCCTCAAAAAAAATGCAAAAAATTAAAAAAAAAAAAAAAAAAAAAAAAAAGCAAGTCCAAGGCCAGCCTAGCATACATGAGACCTTGAATGAAACAAAACAAAAAAATTTGACTTCCAAAAGGAAACAGATATATAGGGACAGAAACCAGTCCCCCACCCCCCTTTTTTAAATGTATTTGTGCCTCTAGGTCTGTCTGTGTCTGTGCATGCGACAGTGCATGAGAGGAGGTCAGAGGAAGCGAGCTGGTGTCAGCTCTCCACCAGATGGGTTCTGGGGATCAGGCTCAGCTCATCAGACTTGTGGGCAGTCTCTCTAGTCACTTTTTTTCACTTCAGTATTCTGGAGGTCACTGTGCACCTCTCACTCTGCTTGCTTCTTAGATCATCTGACCCAGGCCCCGTGTGATCCCGGGGCACATATCAGGGTCTGCAGATGTGACTTTACCAGTACAGTGTGTGGCTTCTGCAGAAGTACATGCATCATCCCTGCCTTTGTTACAGGGGTCCTCTGTGGGTGCCACCCCACTTTGACACTTTGGCATTTGTATCTAGATGTGTTAGATTGTAGAAGTCTTTTCTGTTGCTTTGTTTACAAAGAAATGGTTGGTGGTAACTAAGACCCTACATACAGAGAGACCCGCTCATGTAGACCGTGGATTATGGTGTGCTCTCCAATTGAACTATTGCTTTGTAAACACAGAGCCTCGACTCAGTTTTGAAGATCTCTGTCATGGGGTGTAGCAGTTACATTAAAAGTATAATTGAAGCCCAGTGTGGATGCTTACTCCTTAGATCTAAGCACCTGGGATGCCATGACAGATTGAAGTTTAAGGTCAACTGTGCTTCATACTGAATCTGAGTCCAGTCCAAACTAAAAACTAAGACACTGTCCAAAGAAAGGCAGGTTGTGGCAGCCAGCACCAGTGATCCTAGTACTGAGGAGATAGAGGCAGGGGATCATTGCAGTTTTGAGGCCAGCTTAGTCTACACAGTGACTTTAAGGCAGAGATAGCCTTCCTTTGAACCCATTTGTGTTTGAGGAGTGTTGAAGCTAGTGGGTCAAGGTGAAGGGTATAGAGGCAGCACTCTTCCCAGGTCTCTCTTCTAACTGCTTTCTCTCTGTGGTTCCACACAGATTGGTACACAGAACAGTCTGGAGCTTCTGGAAGATCCGAAAGCTGAGGTGGTTGATGAGATTGCTGCCAAGCTTGGCCTGAGGAAGGTATGAGGCCCTGTCAGCCAGGTGGCCTTGAGGGAAACCCAAACAGATGGAGTGGCGAAGTCTGTCTGGGACCATCCTTAGCTGACAAGATCAAGTGTGCGCTCAGCCCCTCTGGAGCCTCAGTTGTGTTCATTGGTGCTAGAGCTTTGATGGTTTCTTGACTTGGAGTGAGGTGAGGACATCTTCTCAAGTGTAAATAAGAAGCTAAGAGTTAGGCACATACGTGTCCACTCTATCATTGCTCCTCTGCCTACACTCTGCTGGCTGAGGCAGGATGATCAATAGTTCAAGACTAGCCTGATACATAGAGCAAGACTTAACTTATTTATAAGGTATGAAGATACAGCTTTTAACCTTGATAGCCATAGTTCCTAAAGATAGCTGCACTCACTCTATAGGTGCTGCACATTGCACTCTGTAGGAGAGTTTGCTCTTCCGTGGCTTGCTTTACTTGGTGCTAGTGTCCTTTCTGCATCAGCATTGGGTTTCCTGTGTATGATGTAAGTCTCTGACTTGCATTTGTCTGGGTCTCCGGGACAGTTAGCAGATAGGAGAGTCCTTTCAGTCCATTGCTGTGGTTTGTTTCACACCCTTGACAAGTGTCCTAGGAATGGTAGGTTGTGGTTTTTGTTTTTAAGACATGTCCTTTTGTAGCTCACACTGGTCTAAACTTAAATCCTGTCTCAGCCTTCCACTGTGAGGATTGCAGACGTATGCTACCATCCATGCCTTGTTAGGGTTTACAGGCTCATTGAATCATGAATTTGAATACGTTGTGGAAGTTCAGTACTGGTAGTCGTGTGAGTTTTGTCCTTTATTTAGACAGGAATGATCTGTGTGGATCACTCCACCTTACCTCTCTGTAGGTGGGCAGGAAGACCTAGAAACACAACTGGGAAAGTCACAGCATGGCTTTGAGTTACCTTGAGGCAGAAATACCTACCCTACAGGTTCTAGAGCCAGCATCTCAATGTTGGCCATATTCTAGTGCAAATTCTGTGAGTTTGGTTTAGGAAAAAAAGTGGCCCAGCATTTAGACCCATGTGTTGCGGATTTATGTTTTGTAACATAACCTGTAAAGTCTGAAGTTCTGTAAGTTTCTTTCTCAGAACCCTCATTCCTCACTTGCTCTTCCCTCAGCCTGGTGTGGACTGTGCCTATTGACTGGATCCTGTGCTTGCTTTCTGTGTTACTGTCCTTTTTGGTTTGTGCTCATCTGAGCATTGTTACAGCAGTAGTGACCCATAGGATACCAGACTTAGCTGTAGATGGCGGTTTCATGAGTTGAGTCTCGTGGAGAGAGTGGTGACCATCTTGTCAGTTTTCCCAGGCTGGAACTGGGGGTTGCTTAGCTTGTCCTCAAGCTCCTGTCTGATGGCCTCTCACTGTCTCCTAATGCTGGAGGCCAAGGTGAGCAGGGGTGATAGAGCATGCAGGCCTTTCACAGTAGGACATGCAGGGCTGCACAGCACCGGATTCCTTTCATCTTAGGTGCCTCTCTCCAGATACACTGTTTCTTCCTTGTGGAAGACCTACCCCAGGAAACTATACTGCTTGCTTCATGTCTGTCTTCTTTTTGGAGCATAAACTCCTTGCCTCATCCTGTTGGTCTCATTTACAAGATGTTCTGACTTCTAGTGGAGTGCAGGCTTGAGTGATCCTAGGCAGAGTCTGTTTGATGGATGCATGTTTGTCATCGCAGCACCGGAGGAAGGTGCTGGTTTCTCCCTGGCAGCAGAACTGAGGAACTGTGCTCAGAAGCTGGAAGGGTTGTCTGAAGGGCACTGCTTTTATCCTCCCTGGACAGAAGCCATCTGTTGTATGGAGATACTCAAAAGATGCTTTCCTTTTCCATTAAGGTTGGATGGATATTCACGGACCTTGTCTCAGAAGATACCCGAAAGGGTACAGTCCGATACAGTCGGAATAAGGTGAGACGGAGGAGACAGGAGTGTGGCTTGGCCTAAAACCTCACTAAGGTAGTGCTGACATAGACCTCTCAGTCTCTGCACAGCTTGCAGATAACTCTAAAGACAGTCTTGTTAGTCAAGGCTCACCCTGCTGAATTGTCCAGCAGATTAGATCCCACTCATCTCTACTTGAGGCTTAAGGGAGTGGGAGCCAAGGCCTTCTGCTCTCCTACTTTGTTTTTTACATGAGTTCCTGATAGCCAGGAATTGCTGATGTTTGTCTCAGTGTGGTTTTTTGAGGCATTGTGGCTGGCTGGCTGGCTGGCTGGCCTGCTTGCTTATTTATTTATTTATTTATTTATTTATTTATTTATTTATTTATGACAAGCTTTTCAGCCTTGGCTGTCCTGAAACTCACTGTATATACCAAGTTGACCTCAAACTCACAGAGATCCACTTCTGTTTGCTTTCCAAGTTACTAGCATTAGAATCTCTTTCTTCTTCTTCTTTTTTTAAAATAATTTTATTTATTTGTTGTGCATGTGTGTACACACGTGCCACAGCACATATGTGGAGGTCAGAGAACAGCTTGTAGTTGTTTCTCTTCTTCCATCTGAGGGAACCTAGGGATGAACTCAGGTCAGCCTCAGTGGCAGCATCTTCACTGTGAGTCATCCTGCTGGCTCAACTCTTAATAGATTCTTAGACAAAATAGAAGCTTGTTTTGACACGTGCTGTAAAATTTGATATCCCGCCTCTCTTGGCTTAGGACACCTATTTCCTGAGTTCAGAAGAATGCATCACTGCAGGAGACTTTCAAAACAAGCACCCCAACATTTGCCGGCTCTCTCCCGATGGTCATTTTGGATCCAAGTTTGTTACTGCAGTGGCCACAGGTATAAATGGGGCAGAGTGCCACAAATACTACTGCCCATTAATGTTTGTTCTTCTTTGCAGCAGCTTCTCATCCTTACCTTGGTTACAATAAGCTTCTTTGTGTGTGTGTTTGTTTTTCAAGACAGGGTTTCTCTTATAGCCCTGGAACTTGCTCTGTAGACCAGGCTGGCCTTGAACTCAGAGATCAACCTGCCTCTGTCTCCTTAGCGAGTGGGATTAAACGTGTACACCAATGCCCAACTTACTTTCTGGTTCTTATAATAGTGTCCCTACCAGTTCAAACACAGTCTGCATCCAGGCTTCTAGTTCAGACTTCCTTCTGGCTCTTTGAGAACCCGCACTAATTCATACTGCCTTAATGCAGGGACCTAGGTCAGCTCCCTGCTGTCAGTGGGTTTCTGTTTCAAGAGACTCAGCGTTTTTTTAAGCCTTGCTAAATGCTAATAAGCTTGCCTTTTCCTAAGAGGTTATGGCCTGTTTAGATTGACAAGGGAGTACTTCTCCCACCTCACCCCCCTTTTTTGAGTGAACATCTTTTGAGGAGTGAGAGACACTGGTCATGTCTTTGTTCGACCATGCTTTTGATTAGAGGCATGTTGATTAGTGCACGTACAGATTGGTGCCATATTTTTCTAAATTTTTGCTCTAGTTGGGTATTAAAGGGAGTGGAGGTGTTGGTTAGGATTAAGGACCTCAGAGAGTCCTTCCTTGTGGACAGGTAGGGCAGAGGGCACCCATACAATGGCAGATGTCAGGCCACTTGTGTGGTCAGTATACACATAAGGTTTGATGGCAGATCTGCCCTAACCTATATCCTGATGGTTAGGGTGATGGCCTCCTGAGATGCTTCATGCTTTATCTTGTTGTTTCCTTCACAGTTTTATGGCCCTGGAGACCTCAGATTATAGTCATGTATGTATGCTTTCATGGTGGTTTATAAAGTAACATTGATTCTAATCTCCGATCATGATGCTAGGGAAGTTTGCCCACATGCATGTGCAGGGGATAGTGTTATGGAACACTTGTTATTGTTTGTTACACCTTCTCTGGCAGGATGCCCAGTGTCTTCAACATCACACAGAAGCTGGCAGTGCCCCTTATTGAAACAGCCAGAAACACCTTCATAGACTTCCAGAACTGTCACCTTCACTGAGAATGGCTGTCTTGGGCTCCTGTGGGCTCCCATAGTAATCCAACCTTTTAAATTACTGTTTCTATGGGGAAATTGTCTCATGGGCCAAAAGAACTGCCACAGTCCCATCTTCTTTATTGGAGAGGAAGTTGTGAGCCTGCTTGTTTACAGATAGCATCCTAGGAGTTGGTACGTCTTGTACTGAGCTCAGGTACCTTCTGAACACCAAGGCCTTTTTTTGCCTCCAGGCTCTCCCTACCTCCTGTGATTTTTCACAACTTTCCTGGCTCAGAGAATGCCATACTACTTGTGGGATCTTCCTCAGTGGTTACCTGCTTGGCTCTTGGGTTGTAAATGACTTTCTGGAGCCTGCAGGTTTGTTAGAGCTTGGTTCTTCATCTCTCTGCTACTTTCCAGTACGTGCTCCATTTTGTGTGTGGGCTTTCTAGCAGGCGCTTTGCACAGAAAATGAAAGCTAACTTGCCCAGACTCCTCAACATCTTATTTACCTTTATGCTGTTTCCTGAAAGATAAGTAAACCATGTGGGTATGTGTGTGTTTCTTCTCCACTTGGCAAAGGAATGTGTGTAGCTCAAGCTACTTTCAGAGACTACCTGTGTGGACCAATATTACGCCCCCCCATCCCTTCTTTGTGATGTTGGAGATTGAACTCAGCTGAGGCTTCAAACTTGCTGGATATACTGAGCCATGGGGATGGGGATAGGGTGGAGAGGTAAGGATCTCATGTCACCCAGGCTACCCTTAAACTCCCGATCCTCTTTTTTCCACTTTACAAGTACTGGAATTAGAAACATATATCACAAAGCCTTGTTTCTGATGCTTTTAAAACAAACGAACAAACAAACAACAACAACAACAACAACAACAAATGTTGTATTTATAGGTACTACTTACCACTCTCTTCTCACAAGGTTTTCTTTTCCTAATGACCTGTCACACTTAAATGACTGATCTGAACCCATTCCTGGTTTGTAGTGCCCAGAGGACGCAGTAAGCAGTTGTGCACCTGTGCTTGCCTGCATGTCTCCAGCTTTGGTCTCTGCACTCTGAGCCACAGAGCTCAGGTATGGTGCCTTGTTCTGTGTGTTACCAGATAAGCTGCACAGCTAAATCTGAGTGTGCTCACGGCCGGAACTGTGGTCTGCCAAGGATGACAGAGAACGGGCAAAGCTCTGTACAGGACAGTGGAGACTGGTCCTCTCAGTGCTTGGTCACCAGCTGCAGCTGGCCCTCTGTATGAAGATGAATGGCTTAGGGGCCAACTTTTACCTTTTGTCTTCTACCTTTTTTTGTTATTGTGTTTCTCGGGTCTGGGACAGATATGTATTTGAAAACCAGATTGACTGAATATCTGTCCTGATTTGTAACTTCAGCAAACTGAAAAAGTGGTAGGTTTTTTTTAAGTCTCTAGAGCTCTAAAAGAACAATGAACATTGGAGTTATCCTTGTGTAGTCCTGATTCTGGGAGTACACCTACTTACGTTACACCTGTTGCATCCTCACCCCCTTAATTTCAGGGGTCCAGTGTAACTGGCTGGGTGACTCTGAAATAGCCATTTATACTATCTTTGTCCTTAATGTTTTCTTTTTAAAAAATCCTATTTGATTATAAATTACAATATTACAAGTATATAATTTTGCTACAGTCTGCCTTTGTGTTTGTGGGCATACATATGACATGTGTCCTATAGAATGCATGCAGAGGTTCAAGACAACTTGCAGGAATCAATTCCTTTTTGATGTGGGTTCTAGGGATCCAACTCAGGCAGGCAATAGGTGCCTTATTGACCCGTCTCTGCAGCTCCCTCAATGTTAGGTCTTTATGGATGGTGCTTGGAAAGAGGGATACTCTTCAGGGTGTGTACATATCTTTAGTGTGGAGAGCTGTGAGCACTCTTGGGTGCTCATTACTATTGGTCTGGGCAGTGTCCTGGCATTCACAGTATGAGATGCTGGAGCACTGACTTGATCGGACCACATAGGTTTCTGTAATCTGGAGATGCTGCATGGTTGATCTGCCTGTTAGCGTCAGTTTTCTCTTTTCTGTTATTTGGAGAGAGTAGAGAGGCACATGGGAGCACTGTGGTGCACACATGGAAGTCAGTTCCTCTTTTTTGTGCGGGTTGTAGGTCTCAAATTCAGGCCAGTCTCCAGACTTGTGTGGCTGAGCCTTCTCCTCCTCCTCCTCCTCCTCCTCCTCCTCCTCCTCCTCCTCCTCCTCCTCCTCTTCTTCTTCTTCTTCTTCTTCTTCTTCTTCTTCTTCTTCTTCTTCTTCTTCTTCGAGACATTGTCATGAAGCCTAAGTTGGCTTTGAACTTGTTCTGTAGTAGAGGATGACATTGAATTTCTGATCCTCCTGCCTCCATCTCCCAAGGGCTAAGATTATAGGCATTTGCCACTATGCCTGGTTTATGCTGGAGATTGAATCTAGGGCTCCATTATGCTAGACAAGAACTCTGCAACCCAGCCCCATATAGAGTCTGTGTTGTTAGCCACATCTGTACTTGCCAACCTCCTGCTGCCAAGGGGGTGCTAGAGCTGCGAGGGTGCAGAACAGTGTCTGTCCTTCCACTTTTGTGTCCAAGCTGAGTCTGAGTCTGTGTGCTCTAACACACGCGCGTGTGCACACACACCCTCTCTAGGTTACCCAGCGTATTCTTGGCTCTTTGCTTACTAGTGGTTGGATGATGGGTGATTTGGAATGCTTCTGATTATGTTTCTGGTAGCTTCTCTTAAAAGGTTTTTTTCTTGCAGGTGGTCCTGACAACCAAGTTCACTTTGAAGGGTACCAGGTATCCAATCAGTGCATGGCACTAGTCCGAGATGAGTGTCTTCTACCTTGTAAGGATGCCCCTGAGCTCGGCTATGCCAAGGAGTCCAGCAGTGAGCAGTATGTTCCAGATGTGTTTTATAAGGTAAAAATAAAGCAGAATAAAAATATTACATATATGTAGGATAATATGAATCTCTTTGACTCTTGTGGTTTTGCAATAGTTTGGAGTGTGACCTCATCCATTGTATTTTAAAGCCCAGCTGTGGATCAAGGAATCTGTCACATTCTGAAGCTTGTTAGTTACTTGTGTGTGTGTGTGTGTGTGTGTGTGTGTGTGTGTGTGTGTGTGTGTATGTGTGTTTATGGCATTGTGGGGTATAGACAGAAAAGGAACCAGACATGTTGGGTTTCAATGTGTTACGTCAGATCTCACTGTGCAGCTTCTTCTTCTGTAAAGATGAGCCATGTGCACCATTGTTAGAATTCTTCTTGCTACACCTACCCAAGGTTTTGTTGTGAGGCTTCCAAGAAAAATAACAAATAATGGTAGGAAGGAAATATCAAATCAGACAGGCTTCCAAGCATCCAGCAGGAACTGAGGGAGAAGCCTGCTTGATGTGCTCACCTGGAGTTCCTGATCAGAATTCCCAGGCAGAGCAATATTTCCTTATGAGGCTTCCAAGTAAAAGAACAAATAGCAACAAAGATAACATCAACCCAGGTGTTTACAACATCAGTAGAAGCCAATGGGGCTTTCTCTCCACAACTGCTGGACTTTGATCTCTTTCCCACTGTAGGCACTTTTATATCATGGGTGAATACCAGTAATCTGGAAGTAATTGACATCCTGCCTCCAAGGTTTTACTCTGGGCCTGTTTTGTTGATTTCTTCTCCCGTTGACAGAGTTGGAAGCAACACATCACTAAATATGAGAACTTTAGAAAACACTTTGAAAAAACATGCTTGGATCTGAAATGGGGTGGGGCAACCCCACTCCAAAAGCCAGCTCTCAGTGAGCTCAAATTTCACAGGACAGTTTACAGATAAAATGTGCATTATAGCTTGACAGGATAAGTATGTTATGAAGAAGAAGAATAATAAACGAATAGTGAGCGGGGACGGCCAGAGCGAGGGGGGGGAAGAAGGAGTGAACCTGGATCCTCAGGAAAATCAGCCATTGCATTTAACTGAGGAGCAGTCTCTCCAGTCCTTATTTATATTCTCACTCTCTCATTAATTCATTCACCACCACCACCCCCGCCAAGGTTTCTTGTGTATTTCTTTTCTTTCTTTCTTTCTTTTTTTTTTTTTAAAGATTTATTTTATTTATTATATGTAAGTACACTGTAGCTGTCCTCAGACACTCCAGAAGAGGGCGCCAGATCTCGTTACGGATGGTTGTGAGCCACCATGTGGATGCTGGGATTTGAACTTATCACCTTCAGAAGAGCAGTCGGGTGCTCTTACCTGCTGAGCCATCTCACCAGCCCCTGTATTTCTTTTTTTTTTTTTTTTTTGGTTTTTTCGAGACAGGGTTTCTCTGTATATCCCTGGCTGTCCTGGAACTCACTCTGTAGACCAGGCTTGCCTCGAACTCAGAAATCCACCTGCCTCTGCCTCCCGAGTGCTGGGATTAAAGGCGTGCGCCACCACGCCCGGCTTCTTTTTATAATTAGAATGTCAGTACATTAGTTTGTTCTGGTGCACTGGTGACCCACATGGGCAGGGTGGACAAGTCTTTAACACTTGAGGATCTTTTCATCAGTTGTGAGAGTGACACCTCTTCTTTCCTATCCCATAGGACCCGGGGCAGAAAGCCCTCTAGGTTTGTACCCTATTGAGTCTATAGCATAAAGCTTTTGGGGTTTCTGGGCATAGTTTACAGCTTGGTGGATTTGAGGGAACTACTTATGCTAACACATCAGTGAAGTGTCTTTAGCAGGAGGCTGGCATTGTGTTGTTGTCATGTGGTGGTTTTGTTTCATACTTAAAAATGTCAAGCTAGGGGCTGGTGAGATGGCTCAGCGGGTAGGAGCACCCGACTGCTCTTCCGAAGGTGATAAGTACAAATCCCAGCATCCACATGGCGGCTCACAACTATCCGTAACGAGATCTGGCGCCCTCTTCTGGAGTGTCTGAAGACAGCTACAGTGTACTTACATATAATAAATTAAATAAATCTTTTAAAAAAAAATGTCAAGCTAGGTGGTGGTAAAAGCCCTTTTTTTGTTTGTTTTTTGTTCTTCGAGACAGGGTTTCTCTGTGTAGCCCTGGCTGTCCTGGAACTCACTTTGTAGATCAGGCTGGCCTCGAACTCAGAAATCTGCCTGCCTCTGCCTCCCGAGTACTGGGTCTAAAGGCATGCGCCACCACACCTGGCTGGTAAAAGCCTTTTAATCTCAGCACTCTGCAGGTTGAGGCACACCTTTGTGAGTTCCTAGTCAGCTAAAGACACTCTCTCAAAACAACAACAAAAAACTTGTTTTTCTTTTCTCTAGCAGTCTCTTTCAGGGGAACTAAGCCAGCAAGTCTGAGAGCTCAGCCAAGGGGTCAGCTTAGAATGCTGTAGGTTTGTACTGTAGCTTTCCCATAATTCCCCATAGTTCCCACTTTGCACCCTAGCTTCAGTAACTTCAAGTGTGTGCCCTGCCTGGGTACCACCTGAGATCTGCTCGTGAATGGTTGGACTGTCTTTATACTTTTCCATCACTTTGGAGCTGAGGTAATAATCTGTTGCTGTTACAACAACAATACCAGTAGACAGTGAATGCTGGCTTTTACTCTTTGGTGAGGAGCACCATTCACAGCCAGAGACAGGTCAGCAAGGGAGGTCAGAGGTGGAGATGTGTGGACACATGCACAGCCCTGGATGCAGGATGTGCCAGGGCTGATAGAGGAGCAGGCCACAGGATCCCCTGGAAATAACCTTTAAGGATCGTGCTCATTAGATAGCACCAGACTTTCCTAAGTTAACATGGGACATTTTTACTAAAACAAAACCACACATCTGCTTACTAGAAAACCGGAAATATTAAATGTACAGGAAGTCTTCATACAGCTCCCATCACATGTTCCTTCCGTTCCTTTGCCCCATGTATTCATAACAACTGTAACCACAGCCAGGCTGCCCTCCTTCTTACAGAGACTATTTGCTGGGCACTTAGGCCTGAAACCATCAGCAAGTAGTCATAACTCGACTCTTACTTTCAGAGTTGGGTGATGGTCCTTGTAAGGGCAGGCAGGTATCAGAGCTGAGACTAGAAATATGATGAGGTGAGCTAAGGCCAAGCAGAGTCACTTCTTTGGGGACGTATTTGCATCTAGAGAGGCAGTCTTTTCAGTATGGTTGTTGGTGGACATGTCAGGCCACAGAAAGATGTGGAAGGTGGTTTGGGAATATTCCTATTAGATATCATTTAGAAGAGGAGGCTTTTAGCAGGCAAGAATCAGATTCTACAGGTCTTAATGAGGAGGGCCAGAGCAGAGGGGTGGGACACAGGACTGGTGCCCAGTTACAAGCTGCACTGGATATGTTGTGACAGTACAGTTGAGGGAGAGGTCTCTGTTGTAGAAGGTCTATCTTTGGTCCACTGTGAAGTTAGAGAGCTTAGTAGATGCAGCAGATAACACTGAACTTTCCAAAGTAATTCAGAGGCATTTAAGCGACCCAGTGAGGAGCAGGAACAAGCCAGGCTTTTGGCAAGCATGGGTTTTCTGGATTCGTGTACTGGGTTTGTGTGGAAGGATGGTAAGACCAGGCAGCACCATTTGCATCTCCTGGTTTTGAAGACATGGTGTTTCTATATTACCAGAAACTTAGGATCCTCTTGCCTCAGCCTCCTGAGTGGTAGATGTGCGCTGTCGGTAGGGCTCAGAAAAGCTCAGGCAAGAGAGAAGAATGAATAATGCCAAGCTCAAATGTGTCTGCATGGGAAGTACAGATTATAGTTCCCAGACGCATGTGAGAGAAGGTGGGACTGTCAGGAACACCAAAGGAGCATATTGGGCAAATCTGCGGGCACTGCCCTCCCAGTGCTGGTTGTGAAGGGACCCAAAGGTGGTGCTCTCTAGAAGGAGTGATGCTGTGAGTGTGCTGACAAGTGGCTTGGGCTGCATCATTCCTTCACGGGGAGAAGAGAGAACACTGCTGACAGCCATGAGCTCCATTCTGAGGCTGGGTGCTATATACACACACTGGAAGTTGCTGTGGAACCCACATGAGCAGTCCTCTTATAACTAGTTCCTCATGCACACTACTACTTAAATCTTGAGATGAAATTTTCAGTTAAATAAGTCCTGTATTCTCCAAGACTTTCCTCACTGTTATACACACTGGCTCTACTATCTGCTACTTACTGGGCTAGTCAGTCACAGCAGCCTGTCATTTCTCATGCACCAGGGACAAGGACAGTGCCTGTGACATGTGCAGTTGGGAGGGGCAGAGAGACCAGGACATGCAGAATCCAACCTGGCAGGTGCCTGAGAAGCAGCACCATGTGTTGCTTCTGTTGTCTCTGGCAGGCGTCCTGCAGGTGTGCTGTGAGTGGAGCTCCCTGTCCCACAAGCTCCTGTGCTCTGAGTGCCTCTCAGGATCAGTGCTGCTAGTTACCTGTCTGACCAGTTGTTAATGGAGCAGCAGCAGCAGGCTAGGGGTTCATCCATCTATCTAATGCAGGGTGATAGATACCAGCTGGTCAGTGAGTCACTCACCAAGCCAAAGCCTGTGTTGGCTAGGATAACGACATCAGTATCTATGTTTCTATGGCACCATGACACCAGTGCTTGCAGATGTAGACTGCAGTAGGCAGTGAGGTGTGGGGGACCGTGACTTCTCGCTCTCCCATGTCTCGCTCGCTCAGGTGTAGATATGTAAGCTGCTGGCACTATGGCAGCTGTCAAACTTAGAATGAAGATGTCTTCCTTCCAGTGTGTTCTGCCTGACATTTGCTAAGGCCCATAAAAAGTAATTGCCTTTAAGATTGTGTTCAGGACTAGGGATTGGCTGGCAAGTGAAGGCGTGGGGGCAGGGTGTGCATATACAAGTTACCCTGTTTTCCCCTAGGGAGAAATGGGAGCTACAACACCTTTATTTTTGTGGTGAGCAGAAAAGGTACAGTTGGGTAGTTAAGTTTGAACGAGAATAGCACAAAGAAAGGGTGGGGGTTTTTAACAAGAAAATTCCCTGGAGGGGAAGATTAAAGTGAACAGGTGCTAGAAAAATGTTTCTGCATATTAGAGCTTAATTAGATTTGAAGATGAATTCCAGATGGGCTAATTATGTGTGAGTTGTTGCAGGTTATTTCTTGTAGGGGCAAGCATATATTTTTGGAAATGGTGATTTAGTTTGATTGGGTTTGATTCCTGCTTCCTTCCCTGTCGCCATCAAGAAACTGCCTCTTAGCTGGGCGTGGTGGCGCACACCTTTAATCCCAGCCCTCGGGAGGCAGAGGCAGGCAGATTTCTGAGTTCGAGGCCAGCCTGGTCTACAAAGTCCTGTTCCAGGACAGCCAGGGCTATACAGAGAAACCCTGTCTCAAAAAAACCAAAAAAAAAAAGGGCTGGTGAGATGGCTCAGCGGGTAAGAGCACCCGACTGCTCTTCCGAAGGTGATAAGTTCAAAATCCCAGCATCCACATGGTGGCTCACAACCATCTGTAACGAGATCTGGCGCCCTCTTCTGGAGTATCTGAAGACAGCTACAGTGTACTTACATATAATAAATAAAATAAAATCTTAAAAAAGAAAGAAAAGAAAAGAAAGAAAGAAAGAAAGAAAGAAAGAAAGAAAGAAAGAAAGAAAGAAACTAACTGTCTCTAACTAACTGTCTCTTGAGAGGCCCAAGATTCCCCTCAGTAGGCCCACATCTTTGGGACTACCGTCAGGCATAGCAGAAGCACAGAACATGGAGACCACCCTGATCTTGTGATCACATGTGTAGGGAAAAACATATGACCCTTTCCCAGATCAGTGGAAGGTCATGACAGGAAGCAGGCAGAACCTAGTAGGTATTGGAGGAGCATGATAGCTCCTTGTTTGACATGAAAAAGGAACTAAACTCACACTTGTCAAATAGGTGCTGCATGGATTGATGCAGGGTGTGTGTGTGTGTGTACACACTTGGGTCAGAAGAGGACAAGTCTTTGTTGAAACCTCTGACCTCTGTAGGAAACAGGACTAGTTTGGGGCCAGCTTAACTTGGGAATAGCTTGCAATGATTGTCTCAAAAGATAGCCTGGCTCTGGGCGGTCCCTGAAAGGTGTGGGTATGCTGGGAGTGGCCCTATGGCATACCTTGGGAACATATGGTTGGCAAACAGCTTGGGTCTAAGGGCTTCGATAAACAAACTTAAGAGAATCAGTTCTTAGGAATTTCTTTCTAGAGCTCTGTTTGAACTCAGAATGTTTGACATAAATCACATCTAATTGTCATTTTATGATTAATGAACATATGTTGGCCATTTTTACCCATAATTAAACTTTATGTTTTGTGTATCTGACAAAGCAAAGCAAGTTTAGAATTTGACATATTAGTGGTGTGTGTGTGTGTGTGTGTGTGTGTGTGCACTTTTTGGTACATGTCTTTATTTTGTATATCTACTAAGTTTTTATAAAGTACAGTTGTCAGAGGTGTAAGAGTTTTTAAGAAAGAGGCTGAATGACTGTGGAAGAACCTGCAGGCTGTTTCCAGCCATCTGTGGTACCAGGTTATGGTGGGGTGGGGGTAGGGCTGCTTCCTGTGTTCTCCCTTGAGATGTCCTCCCAAGAACAAACAGGACAGGTTGTTCTCTAAGGTCGAGGCCATAATATAGAGTTCTTAAAAAAAAAAAATGCAGGAAAATAATTTAAAAAATATATAACCGGGCAGTGGTGGCGCACACCTTTAATCCCAGCACTTGGGAGGCAGAGGCAGGCGGATTTCTGAGTTCGAGGCCAGCCTGGTCAACAGAGTGAGTTCCAGGACAGCCAGGGCTACACAGAGAAACCTGCCTCAAGAAAAAAAAAAATGTACATTTTGTTTGGAGACAGGTCTCTATATATTCCTGGACCTCACTAATATAGTCCAAGCTGGCCTTGAACTCACAGAGATCTGCTTACCTGGTATACCAAGTGCTGCATTTAAAGGTATGTGCCATCACACCTGGCCAAATTATAGTATTTTAAGAAAACTGGGCCTATAGATGTGCACCTGTAATCCGGCCGTGGCAAGACAGAGACATGTTGCCACAAGTTCAATGCCAATATGGTCCTCATAGTAAGTTTCCGGGATGCAGTTTTGAAAAATAATAATAATAATTTAAAAGTAGTAGAAGCTGGTGTGGAAGCACACTGTTGCTTCCCCTTCTCTCACAGGCTGACTTGTGTTTGCTTGTTTCAGGACATAGACAAATTTGGCAATGAGATCACCCAGCTGGCCCGTCCCCTGCCTGTGGAATATCTCATCATAGATGTAAGTACTCCTTTGTATTCAAACTCAGAGGCAGGCTGGTACCATAGTCCCCATGAAGGTCAGAACTCTTAGATGATAGCCACTTGAGGAAGGAAGCCAGGGAGGTTTGAGTCACATGCTGCCACAAGGATTGTTTCTTGCAAGTTCCAAGTTTCCAGAAACTTTACAGTTTAAGCAACCTACGATTAACTTTTCTCACGCTAAAGTACAAGCAAAGGACACCTACCTCCAGTTCCACCGTATGGCCTCTGGGAGGCAGTGAGTCCCAGGGCTGAGTACCAAGGGTATCTGATAGTCCTGTATATCTAGGCCTGGCTGGTAGCTGCCCACTGCCCAGGAGGTACAGATGTTGTCCTGCCTGGCACAGCAGTAGTACTCTTGGGGGCCACTTCGGGACACATCTGTAACTTAGTGTCTGTGAGTAGGGAGGGCCAGCGTTGCTTCTGAACAAAGCTCTAGGAGGTAAGAAGAGCTGACTCCCTGGTCTACAGAGTGAGTTCCAGGACAGCCAGGGCTACACAGAGAAACCCTGTCTCAAAAAAAAAAAGAAGAGCTGCCTCTGCTCTATGTTCTCAGATTGTCACAGGAGTTTCACGGTAACAGAAACACACTCATACCAGACCACAGGGCAGTGAGTACTCCAGGATGAAGCCTGTGACTTAATAGCAGCTGGAGTATCACTGCCTGCTGTGGTTCTGTCCAGAGGGTTGGCGCTGGCTCATTATCTACATCAGGGCTGTGCCAGAATATCTATTTAGGCTGCATTTGGACTTAGGATGGGTATATGATTCAGGCAATAAAATATTATTGCATTTGGAGTAGTGTGTTCCCCTGAGCCTAGCACACTGAAGCTCCATTTCAATTGACAGTTCCTGAGAACATATTTATTGCCTAGGCCATAAAGGCATCTGTTACTCTACTACCTGGGGTGTAATTAAGAAGAAAGCAGATTGATGGATGAGTCGGCGTGATTTAGAATGGGCTTCCTGAGCTTCCCAAGCTTCACCCTTAGCAGCTCCCCACGCCTTCCAGCAGCACTGGGCAGCCAGAGAACATTCTAACCTAGAGTACCCACATTCTGTGTCTCTGTGAAAATGAGGTCTAGGAGAGCCGGAGAGTGCTGTTTAGCTGTTTCTCTGGTGCCAGAGATGGTATAGATCAGGACTAGGACTGTCTGCCTCTCACTCCCCCAAACCCACTTGGTAGGCAGGGTCATGCTGTAGCCTCACTGTCCTCAAGCTTGTCTTCAGGGCTTCAGTTAGAGATGTGAGCCCCAATAGCCAGCATATCTGCTGGGGTTTTGTTGGTGTTTTTGTTTGCTTATTTGTTGTTGGGGGGACATTGTTGTTTTGTTTTTGAGACAGGATCTCAGCTATATAGCCCTGGCTAGCCTCAAATTTATAGAGATCTGCCTGTTCCTGTGTCCTTAATTTTGTGATTAAAGGCATAAGTCACTTCACCCTGAATATCTGCTGCTCTTACCTGGAGAGTAGGATAGCTTTCTCACCGCAGTTTTTGCGGAGTCATCCCCAAGCCCAGGGTGGCTCTTCCTTCCCCACTAGAAGAGTACACACCCGGGGCAGTCTGAGCAGGGCTGGGCACTGGGTCAACTCACTGATCCCCTGGAGCCACCACGAGCTCTGCTGGTGCTGCTCCCCGGGTCTCTTTCAAGGTTAAAGAGGGAATGCCTGCCCCTTAGAGGCTGAATGCAGAGCCTGCATGCATGACACCCGTCATTGCTGTCTGAGTTTTCATTATTCTGAGGTAGGCGCTCCTTTAGTCGCCTACAGCCCTCACACTGAGGCTCTCCTGCTTTGGCCTCGTGAGTGACTGCACTCCAGGCGTGAACCACAGTAACTATGATATAATATAATATAATATAATATGATATGATATGATATGATGTTCTGTAGTTACTCTGCTACTCCTGTCTGTGACTTCCCAGAAGAAGAGACCTGAGTATCCCTAGGCTCTTGCTCACCGCGTGGTTAGACTCCCTGTCTAGTGTTCAAACATGGCTGGAGCTGTGCTGTCAGTACCGTACTCAGTGCCTTGTGGGGGGAGACACTCCAGTCATCTTTCTACATGGCACAAGTCCACATACTTGGCCTCACGGCTGCAGATACTTTTCTGTGAAGGGCCATGTATCTCTGATGCATCTGACGATTCAGCTTGTCCTTATAGAGTGCTGACATTGGCAGAGCTGAATCCAGAAATAGCCTGCTGCCTTTGCTGATGTAGAAAACAGATCACAGCGACCAGAGCAACATTTTCATTCTTTTAGAAATCGCCCCACAGGAATCAGAATAGCTACTCTATATCTGGAAGGGGTATGACCTGATGCTGCTAGTGTCACGTGCAGAGAGAAGTATGACAGACAGAAGTGTTAGTAACTTTCATTTGGGTGCTTTTGTGGAAAAGAGGCCTTTTCCAACAGGAATACAACCTGTGTTTGTATTGATTCCTGCACATTCACCAGTGACCCTGAGGTTTCTATCGATTACATGTTAGATTTAAAATGCCCTCTACCATTAACTAAAGCACGCTAGAGAGATTTGCTTACCTTCCATAGAGTCTTGACTTTGTTTTACTCACCTTGGAGGAAAACAACTGCCCTACCTGCAAAACTGGGGGGGTCTCATGGAGTGGTCACTTGGAGATTCTGGAGGTCATGCATACTTCTCAGATTCGTACTGGCTGACTCCATACTTGCCTCCAAGCATAGTGTGGGGAATTCGGTGCCTTTAGTCTGCCTCTTGCCTTTTGGTGTTCCATTCCTTTCTGCAGGACCCTGGTTTGACCAGGATGAGCTGCTCATATACATTTGTAGTGCTGCAATTAGGTGTCATGCAGCCGCTGAACAGCCAGGAGCTGCTCACATGTGAGCCCAGTAAGATACACACATTTTTACTGGGTGGTGGTCATGCACACCTTTATTCCCTGCACTTGGAGGCAGACAGGCAGATCTGTGCATTCAAGGCCACCCTGATCTATTGAGTTGAGTTCCGGGACAGCCATGGCTACACAGAGAGACCCTGCCTCAAACAAACAGATACACACACCAGTTTGTGTTGTTCTCTGGGTGTGAAGATCATTATTTGAGGAAGACACAGTCTCTTTCAACACAGCATAAAGGCTCTGATTGGTGCCTACCCTCTTGCACAAGCAGGAGTGCACATCCTGTTCTTGCACAGTGTAACAGTCTGGTTTGTTGTTGTTCTTTAGATCACAACCACCTTCCCCAAGGATCCAGTTTACACTTTTTCTATTTCTCAAAATCCGTTTCCTATCGAAAACCGGGATGTACTGGGTGAAACACAGGTAAGCTCTTTGTCTTAGAGACAGAATTTAAAGAAATTTCTAATTTTTATCTAGCAAAAAGTGCCATCTCCACACTCCCTTGATTCTTTATCTGACAAGGCCCATTAGGCCCTGCTCACTCAGATGCCCCTTTTTACTAGGCAAAAGATAACTCTGCTTAAGTCCTCGGGAGCCCATGGGCCAGGCTGGTCAGACATCCATCATCACTTGGCTTCTTGATCTTTCCAATATTATTTATCACTTTTGTTGTTTGCCAAGCTTCCTTTGGTTTGTATGTTAATGTCTCATACAGTAGCAATGCAGATGGTCTTGGTTCCTGTTGGTCTTCCCTACTCTGCTGTGTCTTGGTCCATCAAGCTTTTCTGGGTCTCGCATGGCCTGGCACATGGTGTTGATGGGCTGGCTCTGTTTTCATATTTCCAACCTCAACCTTTGCACTGGCCGCACAGCTAACCAGACCTGAGTTTCTGTGACTACCCAGTACAGACAGTGTATGTATTTAATTGTTTTGGGATTGCTTGGCACCAGTATTTAAGGATATGATTGACTGAGGAACAGCTGTAATACTTACTTCTGGTGTGGTTCCTCACAGCCTGTCTATCTAGAGATGCTAGATGCTTGAGGGTGCGGGATGGTGCCAGATGGTGCCAGTTACTTGGATACCCACGGTGGTCCTCTCGGATGTGTCTGGTTGTTGTAAGCTGCCCTTACCAGATATGATGGTGTATGCCTTTAATTCAAGCACTCAGGAGACAGAGGCAGGAGGATTTCTGAGTTTGAGGCCAGCCTGGTCTACAAAGTGAGTTCCAGGACAGCCAGGACTATACAGAGAAACCCTGTCTTAAAAAAAACAAACAAACAAAAAAGCTGGGCGTGGTGGTGCACGCCTTTAATCCCAGCACTCAGAAGGCAGAGGCAGGTGGATTTCTGAGTTCGAGGCCAGCCTGGTCTACAAAGTGAGTTCCAGGACAGCCAGGGCAATACAGAGAAACCCTGTCTCGAAAACTAAAAAGAAAAAAAAAAAAACAAAAAAACAAAAACAAGGCCATCCTGGTATAGACAGCCAGGGGTAGGTAAGGGGTGATTCTTGTCTACCCGAGCGATGCCTTGGATATGAACCTGCTTACATACCTGGGCCAGTTATGCTTGGGTCTCCTCTGGGCAGAAAAGTCACATTAGCCTCAGGCTCTCGGCACCTTTTCTGCAGTTCCTTGGTGGTTACTGAAACAGGGTTGTTTACTATGTGTTTGTTTAGTAGGAGGCAGCACTCTTTCCTGATTTAGTACCAGGGATTTGTGATAAACTTTTTTTTTTCCTTTTGACTTGTTCCTTAGGACTTCCATAGTTTGGCCACCTACTTGTCCCAGAATACCTCATCTGTGTTCTTGGATACCATTTCTGACTTCCATCTCCTACTGTTTCTGGTCACTAATGAAGTCATGCCGCTGCAGGTATCAGCTCTGCTGCCCTTTCCTCCCTTTCCTCAGATCCCAAGGACTGGTGGGAAGCTTGGTGTCAAGAGATAGCTACCCTATGCCCAGCATGTGGGAATGTGCATGCCACAGCGCTTGACTAGGGACCTTTGTTTACTGCTGATGGAGATATTTGACCATGGTGAAGGACAGTTTGGTTATTGAGAATCGCCTGGAGAGCAGAGGGGAATGAGCTATGTCCTCTGTCTATTTCCTCTCAGCTCCCTAGAGCTGAGACCGTCCCTGTTGCACAGCCTCAGAGCCAATGTCTGTAGTTTCCTGACCTTACTCTGTCACCCTATGACCCAGTGCTGTTAATGGCCTGAGCCCAGAAGGCTTTGCCAGCTTCCAGGTCTGCACACACCACTTGGCATTTTAGAGACCCCATAAAGGAGAGTGACTGAGTGTTTTGCAGATGGTAGGTGCTCTCTGAACAGAGCAGGGCAGCAGGTCCCACCAGGAAGCCTGTGTGCATGCCTTGGGCACTCACAGCATGAGCATCAGTCCTGTTTACAGGGAACAACTCACTGAACATCATCATACTGACTCCACCTCCTTCCTTAAGGGTGACTAAATAGAGCTGTCCTTCCCAGGATAGTTCTTTTATTTGTTTGTTTGTTTGTTTATTATATGTAAGTACACTCCAGAAGAGGGCATCAGATCTCGTTACAAATGGTTGTGAGCCACCATGTGGTTGCTGGGATGCGAACTCAGGACCTCTGAAAGAGCAGTCAGTGCTCTTAGCCACTGAGCCATCTCTCCTGCCCCCAGGATTTTTTTTTTTTTTTTTTTCTCGGTCCGGTCAACCCTGCTCTCTCTGGTCTGCCCCACTCGCTCTGGCCAGCCCCGCTCACTCCGGTCCGCCCCGCTCGCTCAGTCCCTGCTCTCTCTGGTCCAAGGATTCATTTATTATTCTTCATATGTACACTATAGCTGACTTCAGACGCACCAGAGGAGGGCGTCAGATCTCATTACGGGTGGTTGTAAGCCACCATGTGGTTGCTGGGATTTGAACTCATCACCTTCGGAAGAGCAGTTGGGTGCTCTTACCCGCTGAGCCACCTCACCAGCCCAGGATATTTCTATCTAGCAGCTTGTAATTGTCCTTTTATCTTGCTGGGAGTTCATACTTGATAGTATAGACACACCTAGCTTGCTTGGATAACGTATTTACCATGCAGTATGTTGCTCTCTCTACATGAGGAACTCTGGTTTTCCTGATTGTGGTCAGCCTTCTGCATTCAAGGTCAGCCCTGCCATCTGAATACAAGGCATCTTGTAATTTGCAGTGATAGCTTCTGAGATTCTTTTTCAATTTTCTTTGAAAGATGTTATTGATGTTAAAAGAAAAAAATAGTAAGAGTGTTTTCCCCTCAGTCAGAGCAAAACACAACCCTCCTTGTGGCTTCTTGCAGGACAGTATCAGCCTGCTGCTAGAAGCCGTGAGGACCAGAAATGAGGAACTAGCACAGACGTGGAAAAAGTCTGAGCAGTGGGCCACCATCGAGCAGCTGTGCAGTGAGTTCTCTGTTCCCTCCACCAGGGTCAGGGTCAGGGTCAGGGTCAGGATATAGGGCGTGAGCGAGCTCTGACCAGGGGCCTCCTTGGAGTGCTTGGACAAAGGGACAAACATGGGAGGCTGCTTTGGCTGGACTTGTTAACAGTTTGCAAAAGAAGATGTAGGAATATACTGTCATTCTTCAAGGACATGGCAGTGGAAGCATGAGATACCACTGCATGCTCATCAGAGTACTAAAATGAAAAAACTAAAACCAAGCAAACCTGACAGCAGTATCAGGCACTGTGGAGAACATGGGGCAGGTTGGACTTGAACCCTACTTGGGAGTGAGTGTGATATTTGAACTGGGATGTGGCAGTCTCAATGTTGAACCTTTACTAGGGTTTGTGTGAGAGTGAATCTATGCAGAGGCTCACTACAGGGTGTGATGGTTCTCGCAGAAATACCTAGCAACAGGGAGCAGACTTCAAGTGCAAGTAGGAAGGTATTTGCTGACTGGAGCCAGAACAGTTGATGTGCTGACAGTTTGGGCTTACGCAGTAGGGGCTTTGAGCCACCCTGCTCTGCCCCTTGGCTCTCAGATGTCTTTTTCTGCGCAGGCATGACGTGTTCTCACTTTACCCTACAGGCACTGTTGGTGTGCAGCTCCCAGGCCTCCATGAGTTTGGTGCAGTTGGGGGCTCTGCACGCGCTGCTGCCTCTGCCATGTGGGCCTGTCAGCACTGCACCTTCATGAACCAACCCGGCACAGGCCACTGCGAGATGTGCAGCCTCCCCCGGACCTAGGATTCTGGGCCTCTGCTACGTGGGACTGGGCCAGCCCAGCCCTCTCTGAAGTCTGGAGCGCCACATGTTCCCTATAAGGCCTGAAGCCCACAGCCCTGAAACAGTGGGGCCAGCTACCCTGGTATTCCAGATATACTGAAGCCTCTCAGTGCAGATCTTGAAGAGAAAGAACCCCAGCTGCTGTGCTGGGGTTGAACAGAACCTCCCAACTGGAAAGGCAGAACAGACCTGCCCAAGAGCATCCCACATGCCTCATTTGGTTAATAGCTCCCCACTGTATTGGAGGGACTGAACACCTCCAGCCAATCATCTGAAATTGGGGGTGCACAGAGAGGGTGCTGCTGTCACCCAGCTATCTTTTCTTCCTCTATGATCTTTGTTTTCTGCTTTCCCACCTTCTCCCCCAATGTTTGGATGGATGTTCCTGGCTGTCTCTGTTCCCTTGCTCTGGGGCTGTGTCCCTCCTTTGGGAGCATGTGTGGCTAGGGTGTGGCAGCCTTCATCTGACATGCGGTATAGTAGGTCCCTGCCCTTTACTTGCCTGAAATCAGCAGTTATCAGTAATTCCCACCCAGGAAACTTTTATTTATTGTTTTTTAAAGATAAAACTGCACAGATGGGAGTTAGAGATTTACCTCTGCTCCTTCCTCCTTCAGTGCAGCCCCTCTTGGGTGGTTTATTGGGCAGGAGGCCGCCATCATTTCTCCTCTGAAGCAAACCTCAGTGCCTGAGACTTTCCTGCCACGCTGCAGACAGTGGCAGTTGGTATTATGGGTGGTTCATCAGAGCAGTGGTGGCTCTTGCCTGGAAGTCAGCCCCTTCAAGTCTGTGGACAGCCCTGGAGTTCTGGTCCCCTCTCCTAGCACTGTACCTTTACCCAACAAGTCCCTACACTGTGGTCTTCTTGCACAGTGTGTGGCAGTTGAGAAAGCCTAGAAAAGGTGCCCATTTGACCACTGTGAGGCAAATAGAAACAGTTCCTGAGGGTCCTATGTGGCTGTGTTGAGACAGCCCTTACCCAGGTAAAAGATGGATATCGTGATGCCTCGTTGCCTTAATGAGAGCTAAGTCAGCTGTCCTTCACCCTGGGAAAGGCCATGCCAACTGTGGACTGCTGGGATCCATGTGTGTCACTTTAGTAGAATGCACCCATGTTCCCTTCCACATCTCTGGCCCTGTGGACAGAACACTTACGGCTAGGTTATCTGTTGTGTGGCAGGGCTGGCCAGCACTGTTGGATCTCACCTGGTGTGAGATCTGAAGCTAAAGCCCTGGGACTGTGGAGCCATTGGGCTTGGTTTGGTATTGACAGGGTCATCCTGGAGGGTTAGGAGTGGTAAAGAGCAAGGCAAGCGATCTCTCCCACTACCTGCCAGCAGTAGAGAGAGTGCTGAGGGCTCGCAGTATCCCTGGCTAGGGCTTCACCGTTCTGTTTTTGTTTTTGTTTTTTTCTGGTCCCTGAGTCTGGCATTTCTGTGTCTGCGACTTAGCTATGTTTCTGATGCCGATCACACTAGCACCATTACACGCTAGGCAGGTGCTGGGCAGCACAGATGCTGGAGACCTGTTTGCCACTGCTTATCCCCCATTCATCTTTGTCTACAAAGTTAATTACGTTCTCATGTTCTGGCATCCACGTAATTCTTGTTTTCTCTGACTTTTAGCTAAAGAAATTTTTGTGGTTTCTCTGCTTATGGTTTTGAGTTACTCTTTGTTCAGTAGTGCACTTTATTTTATTGTCCAAAGAGAGTCAAGCTAAAGCTACTACCAGCTTGGGGTGAGCCCTACAGAAGATTCAGACCTGGGCAGCTCAGCTACCTCCTCCTACATGGAGGTGGCCCTGGTCTCACCTCTAATCCCTACTGTCATCAGGCACTACAGCCCAAAAAGAGGTGCCTGTGAGCACACCCACCCAAGTGAACCCAGTAGCTGCCATGGTCCTCTTCAGGCTCAGAGATGGGGTCTAGTCCTGGCCTTGCTCTGACCAGCCTGCTCCTGGGGCATGGGTGCTCCCGCTTCTGCTCTGCTTGGGCTCACAGGTATGCACTGGCTGGGTGTGGACGAGTATCTCTCTGCCCCAGCCCTACAGTGGAACCTAATAAAAGCACCTGAAGCGATGGTCCTGCTCCCAGTGCATTGGTCTGTGCCCATAACCACTGTCCACCAGTGTGGCACGGAAGTGTTGCCTTGTAAGGACGGTCCTGAGTGTTAGAACCTGGTGTGCAGAAGATAAACCCACAATGCTTCCAATCTTGGAGGTGACTCCAATGCTGCAAAGAAGAATTCATCTCCCACTTGTTTCCTTCCATTCAAGGTGTCTTCAGAGCAGCCTGGGACTTGAGCCCAGGACTTGGCCCGTTTCAGAGGCCACTCAGAAATGATAAAATAGGTCCAGGCTTCACCCTTGGGTTAAAGTTGTGGTTTGGTTTGTTTGTTTGTTTGTTTGTTTTTAAACTTAATTTACAGCTGGGCATAGTGGTCTGTGCCTTTATTCCCAGTCCTCTGGAGGCACAGACAGGCTACAACTATAAAGCCTAAGAAATAAATTATTTGGGGCTGGAGATCCAGTTCCAGACAGAGCTTTTGGTTTTGTTTTGTTTTCATAAGCGTTGCTGTTCTGGAACTAACTTTGTAGACCAGCCTGGCCTTGAACTCAGATCCACCTGCCTCTGCCTCCTGAGTGCTGGGATTAAAGCTATATACCAAGCGGGGCATATGCCTTTAATCCCAGCACTTGGGAGGCAGAGGCAGGCGGATTTCTGAGTTCGAGACCAGCCTGGTCCACAGGGTGAGTTCCAGGACAGCCAGGGCTACACAGAGAAACCCTGCCTTGAAAAAAATATATATATACCACCACACTTTATTTAATCGTGTGCTTTTGTGCACATAAATAGCTCAGTAAAAGATACGGGAGCCCCTGGAGCTGTTGGGGGGATGGGGTTGTGAACTTCCCTATGTGGATGCTGGGAATCAAAGTTGGGTCTTCTGAAAAAATAGTATGTGTTCTTACGGGCTGAGCCATCTCTCCAGCCCCAGGATGTTTTGACATCTACACTAGGATTATACTATGTTCTAAGTTCTCAGTACATTTTGTGCCTGGTTGTGATCCCACACACCTTTGTAGATTTATCCGCTGTAGTTTTCAGATGAGCGTTCAAGAGTCAAGGTTGTCTGGGCTGGCTCCAAACTCAAGTATTCCTGCCTCAGCCTCAGTAGCTGCCACTCCAGAAACATAAGCAGTGGTGTCTAGTTTCTGATGAGTGCTCTAGTCGAGTAGCAAGTATTTCATCTTGTACTTGGAGCCTCATTCTAGGGTAGGATTCACTGCCTGCTCCCTCGGGGAGCCCCAAGTAGAGCTGTCATTGAAGAAAATGTGGTTTCCGTTAGACCCACCTCATTAGGGTTTTCAGCATCCTCTGCTCCAGAATCACTTACATCCTCCCGCGTTCATGAGTGGAGCAAAGGCTCTTCTGGCTGGCTGGGTTGAAGCACCTTTTCCCTTATCAAGGGACTGAACACTGTGCTGAGCCACCCTACTCCTGCAACCCCGTGCTATATGGGTGGTGCTCTCAAGTGCTGTCACAAACGGTGCGAGGCCAAGTGCTGCATACAACCTTGCACCAGAGCAACCTCTGCTCAACAGATAGGTGAGCTGAGGCAAGGGCCCTGACGCGGGCCCCAGTGAATTTGCAGGACTGCATTATTTGGCCGTACTCCGACTTTCCGCCTCCCGTTGTAAACCGTGGCTCTTTGCTAAACCAGGGTGTCTGCACTCCAGTCCTTGAGGGGCGTTCCCGCTTCTACGAGACTGTAGAGCAGCGGTCCCCGCCCCTGCAGCAGGCTCCGGCCACGCCTCCGCAGCGGCCGCTTTACGGCGGAGGCCGCGCCTCGCCGTGGGCGGCCGTAAAGCCTGGAGGCGGCACCGCCCCTCCGGGCTGAGTTCTGGCCCGGCGCCCGCAGGATGGCGGGCGCTTCCTCGCGCGTGCACTACCTGTCGGACTTCTGCTGCCCGCTCGAAGGCCGAGCGGCGGGGAAGCCGTTTGTGCTGCGACATGAGGCGGAGGTCTTTCTGTCCACCGGGCGCGAGTTCGTCTATGTGTATGACCAGGAGGGCGGGCTGCTGACGGTGAGCGGCGGGAGGGCGGGCGGGCGGCGCCGTTCCGAGGTGAGCCGGGGACGAGTGTGCCCTCGCCTGACCTCGCTCTCCTGGCGCCCAGGCGGTGTACCAGTTTCCCGACCAGGTATGGCACCTGCAGCTCCTGGCCACCCGCAGGGCACTCTACGTCCTGTGTGCCCGGACTGGCATCTACTGCCTGTCGTTGGACTCACTGGACAGGTGAGGGGGCGTGGCCCCACGCGGCCGGCCGGTGACAAGTCGGGTCCCCAGGGAGGCCTGCTTTCTCGTCCTCCGAGCCGTGCGCGGTTTGTCCCTGTAGTAGTCCCTTTGACGGCCACTGACAACACACTGGGGTAGGAGGCAGAGGACTGCGGTCTAGGCCGTCCATTCGCGGTCTAGGCCGTCCATTCCCGCTCTCGGAACCCTCCAGTACCTGTGCATATGCAGGCGTGGCAGTAGTCTGCTTCCATGAAGTTCTTAGCTGTTGAGGCTCAGGTACGAAGTCTGCAACCAGGAGCACCGCTGTCATTGCCCTCAGGTGCCTGGCAAGACCTCTTGGAAGTGGGTCTCAGAAGGTGGTGTCTCTGGCAAGCAGTGAGTGGCAAAAGCTCATTGTCCGTTAGCTTGTGCTAGAAGAACTCACCGTGCACAGCCCAGGCAGCCTTGGGAATAGTTCCCATGCTGCCGAGCTCTGTCTGCAGAGCTATGTTTCTGGCTGATCCCTGTGTCAAGCCGGGGGGGGGGGGGGGGGGGGGGGGGGGCAGTGATGTCTCCTGCCTAGCCTACTCAGAGCAAGTCAGGTTACTGCTTAGCACGATGTGAGTCTACACCACCCAATACTGACTCCGGTTCCATTGTTCCTGAAGGTCTGGGAGCCAGGCCTGTGAGGACAAAGAGGAAGTGACTCCCCCCTACCCTATGATCCGTGTGGACCCGGATGCGTGTGTCCTCCCCGACGCTGCCCTCTCTGCCTTCACTGTTCTGGATGATGTGCTGGTCACCCTGGCACAGGGCCCCACCCAGTGGAAAATGCAGCTGTTTGAGCGTCCCTGTGCAGGGGAGGAGCCTCAACCCGGAGGCTGGGTCGGTGAGGTGGAGTTGTCCACCTGCACTCCACCAGGTGGGGTGCCAGAGAAGCCTGCAGCCCCCCGCTTCCTGCCCGTGCTGTGTTGCGTGTTCCCACCAGACTCCAGGGCACCTCATGGTCACCCCCAGGGCTGTGGGTGCTTCACGCTGGAGGAGGCTCTCTTTGGTCTGCTCTTTGGAGTCGATGCCACCCTCCTGCAGTCCCCTGTGATCCTCTGTGGTCTCCCTGATGGCCAGCTTTGTTGTGTGGTCCTGAAGTCCTTGGTTACTTCTGGGTTAGCCCCTGGTGACCCAAAGGTCCTGGTCAAGATCCTCCACCACCTAGAGGAGCCTGTGATCTTCATTGGGGCTTTGAGGGCAGAGCCACATGAGGAGGAAGCAGCAGGAGAGTTGCTGCCTGGCCAGCATGTGCACTCTGACTGCCTAGTAGCCCTTGGTCACCAGGGCCGGACATTGGCCATCAAGGCCAGCTGGAGCGAGTCAGGGAATCTGGTGCCAGAGCTACGTGAGTATTGCCTCCCAGGGCCTGTGCTCTGTGCCGCCTGTGGCGGGGATGGCCACATGTACCACAGCACTCCCTCAGACCTCTGTGTGGTAGACTTGACTCGGAGAGACAGTCCTTGGAACCCTGAGAAGCCAGACGGGGCCATGGGAGGTCTGCCCTCCATGCTGTGCCCAGCCAGCTTGAACATCTGCAGTGCCCAGGCTCTGTGTGTGACAGCAAGGGCACCTACAGGTATGATCTGCCATTCATCATCACAGAGGCGCGGGACAGGCTCCTCCCTGATGGTCTCTTCCCTCAGCTGTCCTTCCTCTTTGCATTTTTGGTGAGACTTTTGCTAAGCCGGCAGGTGTGGGCCTTCCTCATCAGGCTCATCACAGACCAGAAGTTCACTCACTCCTGTCTTGGGGTCAAGGACCTCTGTATGTGTGTCCTCCCTGGAACAGGGCTATGGCCCCTCAGTTGGGCAGGCGCCACAAGCATACGGCTTGTGGGGTTGGTTTAAGAGCATCTCCCATAACAGCTCTCAAATCGGGTCAGGCCAAACCCCCACGTGTCCTCTGAGAACTCAAGGAACCTGCTTTAGCTGCTGTGTGGCCTGCTTATGAGCCATTCAGAGGGTGTCTCGGAGCTCTCTAAGGAAGCCTTAGCTAGGTTTGCCTGACTCTGGCATGAGAGGAAGACATCTCACCCCTCCCCCAGTGTCTTCCCATTAAGATCAGCTAAGAGTATATTAAAACCTGCTCCAGAAAACATTTAACAGGAGAAAAAAAAAAAAAACACTTAGAAGGAAAGACCCAAACCACTTCAGGTGAGGGGGCGTAGCCCAAGACCAGGATACCAATGAACTGACTTCCAGCTACTAACCTGCCCACTTCGGGGTCCATGTTAAGAGCTGTGTTGGGATGGGGAAGCAAGCAGACCCTTGGCAGGGTCATGGCAGGAGGACATAGTAGAGATGTTAGAGCTCAGCCACTGGGGCACTTTTCTGTGGAAGGCTCAGCAGCCTTGCTCTGTGTGGCCTATTGAAGGCTGTGACACATTTGAATAATTGGACACCATACATTGTCCTTCTTTGGCCCCTCTTTGTTCTATCTGTGTGGACTAGCTGCCACCATGGCATCACATCTGTGGTACATCATCTTGTGTAGGCACTTCAAAATGTGTATAGAGATCAGTGGTCCCCATCTCTGTCCAGTCCCCTGGTGCGGGCTTTCCAGGTGTCCCCTCATTGCCTTCCCCGGGCACTGCCTGGCTCCTCTGCCAACCCTTTTTCTGGAGCCCAGAGTGAACATCATTGAGTGTCTGGCAGCTGCTGCAGATTTATGACTGGCCCTGGGTGTATCCATCATCAGGTAGCATCGAGCTCCTGGCCCTGTCTTCTAAAGGACGCCTGATCATCTGCAGTCTGGACTTGAACTCTGAGGCTCCTGTGCCTGCCAAAATGGCCATGGCCAATGCAGGACAGAAAATTAAGGAGCTGCTCTTGGACATCGGTGATGTCTCTGAGAGGTGAGCTGCAGTCTCTGGCACAGGTAGAGCTTGTGCCCTGTCCTTAAAGGTTAGCATTCTGTGTGGAGCTGACCCAGGCTAGGGAGGTTTCGATTAACAGCCATCTATGTGGCTGTCTTTGCCTCTGTCTCCATCAGGGGCAAAAAATCTACCCATAAATCCTCAAAAGACAAGAGACCCCTCACTTCCCTCTGACAGGACTCAGGAATCTTCTAACATCAATCCCTTGCCTGCTTCTATGGACCCTCCTCAGAGGCCAGTGGGACCCTGCTCTCAGCAGAGCTTCCAGCACCAGACCCAGGGAGCATATCTTTCCCTAGCCTGTCCCCCCAGCCACCTTCAGTGCTAGTCCTTCGTGTTCCTCCTGACTTTGGATTTTATGGCCTTGTGACTTGATATTCCCACAAGGCCTAACACCTACTGTCACTGTGGAGCATTGCAAAAGGAAAAGAGGCCCGATTGGGACATGTGAGGTGACCTATGGGGCTAGCCCATTCCTAGGAGTCACAGGCCAGTTCAGCACCTCCATCCTGCCCTGCCTTGTATAGCCAAGAGTGAGCATCAGGTCAAAGGATTTCACAGTCAGGGCAGGCAGAGAAAGATGTCCTCCTTCAGCCTGGGAGCTGCTTGCATCCTCAGAGAGCTGGTGCTTTGACCATGATCTGGTTCCTTCTCCCCAGAGAGTCTGCAGCCATGGCTCCCTCCCTCAGCTGATCTCCTTCTCCTGGGTGCCATGACTGTCCTTTGCAGGGTGTCCTTTCTGAAGAAAGCTGTCGACCAACGCAACAAGGCCATCACAAGTCTCAACGAGGCCATGAACGTGAGCTGCGCCCTGCTGTCCCACCCAGAGGGCGACCGGCCCATCCTGTGCTCCATCACCACCTCCTGGAGCCGCCTGGAGCTGCGAGACATGCTGATGGCCACCTGCACACTGGAGAACAGCAGCAGCTTCAGCCTGGACCAGGGCTGGACCTTGTGTATTCAGGTGCTGACTAGTTCCTCCGCCTTAGACCTGGATGGGACCGGTTCAGCTTTCACCTACACCATTCCAGTGGACAGACTAGGCCCAGGCAGCCGGCGGGAAGTGACGTTGCCCCTGGGCCCTAGTGAGAGTGGTGCACTCGACCTGCCCATGACTGTGTCCTGCTGGCTTTTCTACAGCCTCAGGGAGGTGGTGGGTGCAGCCCTGGCCCCCTCAGACCCTCTAGAGGCCCCCTACCTAGAGCAGCTCCCTCTCAGCCTTCCTAAGCAAGAGGGCATCTGCCTGCCCCTGTGCAAGCGCACAGTGGACATGCTGCAGTGCCTGCGCTTCGTGGCCGTGCACCCAGCACAGGCCCCCTGTGTGCCTGGCCCTGCCTTTGAGCCTGTGGAAACTTTCCTGAAGACCTGCCAAGCCCCTGGCGGGGAGCCTACTGGTGCTGCCTCCCTGCGGGCCAAGTACCTGCCTCCATCCACAGCCTCCATCAGGGTGTCTGCAGGCCTTCTCAGAGCTGCCCTGGAAGACGGTCACTCAGGTTGGTGGCACGGCCGGCCTCGCGTTGGCTTCAGGGCCCTATAGCCTGTAGAAGTCGAGGGTCCCTTTCCCTTCCCTTGGCTTCTGTGAGCCCCACTGCACACAGACCACTGTTGGATCTTGTGTTGGGTTGCCCTGTCTCTGTCCTTTGTGTGTTTCTTAAAAACTGTGAGGTGGCACAACCTAAGCAGAGGTAGATGTCACCAGAGAGCAGCTCAGTGAGTTCACACACACAGTGCACCTTGTTCTCCAGACCAAAAGCAGGTCTGTCTGAGTTCTGTTACAGCACTGGGCCTGGCTTTTGCTCCCACTATGTGAAGAGTCATTTGTATTGTTTGGGGCTGCATCTGTGGCAGAAGTGTCCTGGTCGTCAGTACTTCTGTCTCGCCCCCAATGGATGTTGGGTTGCGTATCTGGTTTCAGTCTGTCCTGGAGAGAGCTGCAACAGTCTTGCGCAGCATTTCTTGTGTTTGCACCACAGTGCAGCTGGACTGTACTACTGTGTGGCTCATAGGACAACCTGAGCCCCCAGTCCACGATTTCCTGACAGTCCCTATCCTTCCCTGCTTCTTGTGTGACTTGCCTAGCTTCCCTCTTATACAAGGGCTGTGAGCATTTGGGACACTTAGGTGGCACTGGAAAAGGAGCCTTTGGCAGAAGCCGCACAGGTGCCTCAGCTCCAGCAGGCACCTCTCTCTTGCAGGTTTCCACCTGTGCAGTGCCACCCTGCGGTGGCTCCTTGCCGAGAACGCTGCTGTGGATGTTGTGCGGGCCCAGACACTGTCTTCCATCCAGGGAATAGCCCCAGATGGAACTGATGTCAACCTCACCGTTCATGAGGCAAGCAGGGGCCACTTGTCTGTTCTTGGGGAGACGGACCTCAGGGCTCACGGTCCTCAGTGAAGAGTTACTTTAACTGGCCTATCAGTCTCATCAAGATTGTGTCCCTGGGAGAACCAGACCTGTCTAACTCTGTCCATCATGGGTTCCTGTTCTTGTGCACTGCTAGGGTCACAGTGGACAATGACTGCAGTAATCCTCTCAAACTGGTAACTGTTGGACCACCAAAGGACGATGTGCCCCTGCCCCCCCCCCCCCCACACACACACCAGACCTTTACATTTTCCTGTCAGAGACTCTTGGAGATTAGCCCTGTCTGCCAAGAGCTGTGGGCCTCTACCCCAGAGCCCAGGCTGTGTCCTCCAAACTCCTTAGCCCCACTGTCCACTATACTTCCCCTTCAAGCCAGGCTGTAGCCAGCTTCTAATTCAGACACCTTCCTAGGCCAAGTGTAGGAACTGGCAGTAGTTACAGTCGGTGGACAGCCTCTGTGCTCACAGCCACACGGAGAAACCCTTGGTTGCCCAGGCCTTTCTACAGACCCCACGTTCTGGGTCTTATGCCACTGTATGAAGAGAAAGCCATGGCTACCCAGCCTGTAGTTAGCACAGGAAGGACCTCCCAGAAGGGGCTGAGATGCCCACAGACAGGCTTGTCAGCTCCTTGTGTGAGGGCCTCACTTTTTGGCATTGAGCCAAGTATAGCTTGATGTGGCTCAGAATGAGGTGGGTCCTACAGGATTGGCCTGTCATCCTGATACTGTTGTCCCCTGCAGGCGGGTTTCTCTCCATTGTTTCTACAGTCTGCTCACCTTTACAGTGTAAAGAATAGCCCAGACCGTGCTATGGCTACTCAAGGCCTTATCTGTTGCAGGTAGCTGTGACTGATTTGAGCCCTGCAGGCCCCATCCAGGCTGTGGAGATCCAAGTGGAGAGCTCCTCTCTGGCCAACATGTGTAGGGTGCACCATGCCATCATCAGACGAATACAGGTACCACAGCCAGCAGGGGTAGGGGAGGTTCTGGAAGGAGGCTCTGAAGGCAGTAAGCCCCTATCTGGGTTTCCTCTGTGGACCCACACAACTGTGGGCAACATGATATGATGCCCTGTGAGCCCTCCCAGCAAACAAGATCTTCCCCTCCAGGTGTCCTGTCAGCCCCTGTGTCACGTTCAGAAATGTCTGAGTCCATATGTTTAATAAGTTTGTAGCCATTGCTGTCATGTTTGGGTCTGAGCCCTGGGAATGGATTTTAGACCAGTGTCCCTGAGCTACGGAACAGCTAAGGAACAGCCAAGGAGGTCACCATCATGGAGAAGCTACTTGAGCACTGTGCCTCTGGCCTACTCAGATAAAGAGCTTCCAAGTCTGAGTCGATCCAAGGCCCAAGTCTCCCCTGGTGCCTCAGGTGGCTGTCCAGATCAGCTATCACCTGCTTGTGACTGGTGTGGCCCAGCCCCATGGCAAGGTCTGCAGTTGGTTCTTGGCTATAACCCCCCACCAACCTCAGCTTGGAACTTGACCCTGTGTACTCTAGTGCTGCTCCCCCTAAGAATCAGGAGCCCAGGGGCCAGGCATGGTGGTGCACGTCTTTAATCCCAGCACTCCGGAGGCAGAGGCAGGCAGATTTCTGAGTTCAAGGCCAGTCTGGTCTACAAAGTGAGTTCCAGGACAGCCAGGGCTATACAGAGAAACCGTCTCGAAAAACCAAAAGAAAAAGGAATCAGGAGCTGACAGCTGAGTGGATGGGAGACCAGGTTGGAGGTGCTGGTGGTTTCAAAGCTGGAAGGCCAGCCCTTGTATTCTCCTGGCATGTGATTCCCAGTTATGACGATCACTCCATGAAGTGAGTGACAGGCCATAACCCAGCTGCAGGCTATGTACATCCAGGAGTTCAGTCTCCAAAGTGTGGAATAGCAGGGGAGTCGCCAAAGCAGTGGTGCCTCCGGGGACTAGTCGCCTTTTGCTCAAATTTACCATTATAAGGACGTAGCCTCATAGGATTCAGGCCAACCTAGTGACTTTATCATGGTCATCCCCAAAGACCCCATTTCAAAAAAGCTGCATTCAAGGGACCTGGGGTTAGGAGTTCATGTGTGATCTCAAGGGGACACATTGATCTTGATAAATAATCCCATGGTACAGGTGCCCTTAGGTAGCATTCAGGGCAGCTGCAGCCACAGACCTCCATGGTTTAAGAACAGGAATCTGCTCACAGCCGCTAGGGTCTCGTGGGGATGTTAGCTTCCCCATGGGCAATGCTCTCCAGGATACTGAGTGGCTATTTGGCTGAGGCAAGTCTCCCCCCAGGAGGCTTTGCTCATATCTGAAAGGGTCACCAGGCCCTCCCCTTTCAGACCTTCTAGCATTTAGCAGGTTAGAAAATGCCTGCAGAAAGCAGGAGTGAGAGCCTGGCACTGAGTGAGCCTGCACAGAGAATGAGAAAAATAGATGAGATTGGGGTCCTGCCTAGGGCCCAGCCCAGTGCTTGTCTGAGCCACAGAAGGGTTTAGGGGTTTAACTAAAAGGCTTTTTAAACCAGGTATGGTAGTGCACACCTTTAATCCCAGCACTTGGGAGGTAGAGGCACACAGATCTCTGAGTTCGAGGATAGCCAGAGCTACACAGAGAAACCTGCCTCAAACAAATACACACAAAGGCTCTTTGGTCAATCCTAGTGGTATATCCCCAAATACTGGATTGTGTTAGGTTGTGTCAGGGGAATCAGGAATTCAAGGCCAGGCTGCTACATAGCAAGCTTGGGAGTTCCTGCTGATCTGAGGAAAGTCCTGGTGAACGGGTGGGAAACACTAGTGGGTGAACAAGTGGGCTCTCCACAGGACTCAGGGTCAGCTGAGCAGAAAGCCAGGAAACAGGTAAGAAGGGGTCACTCCACTTGAGGAGCGTGAGGACCCTACCCTCTAGTCTTGGGCACCCACCCTGGACAATGGGAAGCACTCACTCACACAGACACATACCCTTATGTACTCCAGACAATGGTCACAGAGCAAGCAGCCCTACGCTCCAGCCCACCTGACCTCCGCATGCAGTATCTACAGCAGATCCATGCCAACCACCAGGTAAGCCCCAGTGCCTGGGTTTGAGGAGAGTCCCCAGATGGCATGGAAGGAAGATAGCACTCAGAAGGTACCAGCCACGGGGACTGCACTTTCTGCATGGGATCAGAATGTATAGGGCCGTGTCTGTTTCCCCTTTTGCCCGGCCATACTGGTGTAGCTATGTGTTACATAAGGCTATGTGTTACATACCCATTGCTCCTCTTTGGACTACCTACTACCTCCTAAGTATAAGCTGTTCCTAGGTGGGGGCATGGGGCTGAGCTTGCTGCCCGCCTGCCCGCAGGAACTGCTCCGTGAAGTGCAAACACTGCGTGACCAGCTGTGCACAGAGGACGAAGTGAACTCCTGCTCCACAGCCCAGAAGCTCCTGCAGATTTACAAGCAGCTGCGTAACCCTAGCCTTGTCCTGTTGTGACCAGGTAGGCCCTGGCCCGCTCTCCACACCTCTTCCAGTATGCTGACCTTGGTGCTTTACCTAGAATGGAAAAGGATACTCTCTGGTTCCCTGGCTTAGACAGCTACACCTCTTGGATAGTTAGGAAGGCAGAAAAAAGGGGGTGGGGGTGACATAGCTCAGGCACATCTGAACCTAACATGCTCTAGTGAGTGCTTCATGCCTTCCTCCTGCCTGACAGCTGCTGGCCGGCTCCACATCACTGCGGGACACTCAGGGCTTTCCTGGCAGCACCCGTCAACTGGAACCTCTGCACCCTGATGGGAAATACCGTCACCCAAGAACTCAGGCCATGGAGACACAGGGTTTCTGGGGCCCAGACTGATGTGCTGCTGAGCCCAGCACATCCCAGGAGTGCCAGCTGCCTTCCGGGGCCACCAGGGGGCAGAGTGCTCACTGCAACCAAAGCACAAAGACCATGGAGGGCTCCCGGCGACGCCTGCCAGAGCAAGCACTGCACAGGCTGTCCCCAGGGCATGGTTCCTGTCCCAGCCTCTTCCTTCCGCTGGGCGCTGCCCTGCCGCTGGTGCTGTGGGAGGGGAGTGTGTCTGCAGAGCTCTGTACCTGCTCCTGTTGTTTGTCTGTGAGGTGCTGTGCTGACAAGCTGCCTTTTGTGAAGTTCCAGGTGTCCACTGAAGTCTGCTCAGTTCTACCCTCCACCTCTGTGTTGTGTTCTGTGCTCTGTTGAGCTCTGTGCAGTTGGGTGGGCAACCCTTCCCAGCTTCCCCTTGCCCTCTGGCCAAAGGACACTCCTCAGTGCCCATGTATCCTCCACCAAGGCTCCTGTGACTATTTGGGGCCAAAGATCTGCCCTTCAAGGTCTGGCCAGACTGAGGCTACTGGCTCCTTCCACCTTCACCTCACAGGGCATTTACATGGGAGTCTGTCCATCCTACACGACAGAGTTCTCCGAGAGGCAGTTAGGAAATGGAACAGGCCCGCTGTAGACACCACCTTGACTCTGTACAAGACTGGCTTTTGTGACCCTCATCCCCAGGTTGATCAGCTGACCTTGGCCCCACATGGCCTGCTAAGAGCCCTGTCCACAACTTGTCCCCAAGGCTCCTCTTGCCCAAAGGGCGTCTCGGGCTCCTGTGTGTAGTGCACTCTCAACAAGTTAAGAGAGGCTGGTTCAACCCACAGGATGTAAAGGGTCCACCTTGGAAAAAGGAGGTGTCTGCTAGGCTAACAGCTTCAGTCTCTGTCAAAGTCAACAATTATGAGTGTCCCCTACTTGCCGTTAAACCCCACAGAGATGGAGAGGCTCCTCCTCAGCCTGAGCTGGAGCATGTGTCCTCTGGCTGGTGCTGATGCTGTCCTACCTCCTCAGCCTTACTAGACTCCTGGGCACAGACCTGCATCTGGGCTGGGGCCTGTCATCCTCGGGACTGGCTGAATTAGTAGAGCCCATGCCAGGCTTAGGTGGCTGCCAGAGGAGAAGAAATACTGATCTTAGCTGGAGAGTCACACTTGACATGTCACCGTGGAGTAAGAGTCACCATTGTAGCTGGGCGTGGTGGTGCATGCCTTTAATCCCAGCACTCGGGAGGCAGAGGCAGGCGGATTTCTGAGTTCGAGGCCAGCCTGGTCTACAGAGTGAGTTCCAGGGCAGCCAGGGCTATACAGAGAAATCCTGTCTCTAAAAACCAAAAAAAAAAAAAAAAAAAAAAGGTGGTGGCGCACGCCTTTAGTCCCAGCACTCAGGAGGCAGAGGCAGGCGGATTTCTGAGTTCAAGGCTAGCCTGGTCTACAAAGTGAGTTCCAAGACAGCCAGGGCTATACAGAGAAACTCTGTCTGGAAAAACCAAAAAAAGCCAAGGTTACAGGGGTCTTCCTCAGTCTCTGACCCAAAGCCTACCAACTGCTGGGGAAAAATGGGTGAAGGGACAGAGGCGGCCCCCACCTCTAGCTATGGCCCTTGCCCAGAAGGGGAAGGGGCTTCCCCTAGCCAGAGCGCTGGTGCTGAGCAGAGGGGACTTGGGGACTCCAGAACCCTTCCTACTACCAAATGGCAGCTTGAGCTCACAGCAGCTCCGCAACAAAGGTTTAATGCTGGGTGGGTAGGCTCTGGGGTTGACCCCCTGTGAGTCCTCAGTATTCCCAGAGAGCTTCCCCCACAGGCAGGTCTGCGTCAGCACGCAGGAGCCCTGAGGCTCCTCCACGCAGGTACTTGCCGCTGAGGGCTCGGATGGCCAGACGGCCACGCTCTCGGAACTCGAAGAGGAAATCTTCCGCCAAGTCACCGTCACTGCACACGCTTCCGTGGCTGCCTGTGTACCAGAACCCACCTCCACGGCCTGGGGGCAAGGCTGGAGGTTAGCAGGGCCCAAGTGCACTGAGCCCCCACCCCCCTGGAGCCCTCTCTCACACCTCTGATCTGATAGGCGCCATCTCTGAAGCTCAGGTGGAAGACGTCGTAGGTGGAACGGTTAGTGTCCAGCTGGTTGGAGCCCCGGCGGTGGCACACAAAGCCATCTAGGCCACGCAGCACCAGGAGGGGTCGATTGATGAGCTTGAGGGTGAACAGCTCGTCCTCGCCTGCAGGAGAAGGTGATGTGGACTGACCACTCCCCACTCCCACCTGTCCTTTCCAGGCCGTGGACTTGGGGGTCCGGGTGAGCCACTGCCTAGTGTGCTGCTGTGACAAGGAGCCTGGCACCACCATAGAAGTAGGCATTCACTCCTAATATAGGAGGTGCCCAGGGTTCCCCAAAGACAGGAAAGGAAAAGCCACCCAGGGATCTGACTTCTTCCAAATGGATCAAGTTGACCTCAGGTGCACAGACGCTGGATGGAGAGCTGCCCCAACTGACAAAGGCAGGGAATGCTCACCTACAAAGTCGCTGATGGCGGCCAGCTGCCCGTTTTTCTTCATGCACACATAGCGTCCGTTGCTGGCTTTAAGTGCCACCCGCCGGCCATGCCATTCTATTTCAAACATGGTGTTGGCAGAGCTGTGGGGGAGGGGAAGATCTCAGAAAGAGAAAGGTGCAGAGTTTGGCCTCCTAATCCTCCTTGGGTTCCAAGGTGGAACACAGAAGTACCCATTGCCTGGTGAGATGGCTCAGCGGGTTAGAGCACCCGACTGCTCTTCCGAAGGTGACGAGTTCAAATTCCAGCAACTACATGGTGGCTTACAACCACCCGTAACAAGATCTGACGCCCTCCTCTGGTGCGTCTGAAGTCAGCTACAGCGTACTTATGAAGAATAATAAGAAATGAATCCTTGGACCGGAGAGACCAACCAGAGCGAGCAGAGCNAGGGCTGAGCGAGTGGGGCTGAACGGGGACAGCTGGAATGAGTGGGGCCAGCCAGAGCAAGCGGAGCCGATCGGAGCGAGCAGGGCCGACTGGAGCGAGCGGGGCGGATGGAACAAGCAGAGGGGGGGTGTACAAGGGCGGCCGGAGCGAGCAGAGCGGCGGGAGCGAGCAGGGTGGAGCGGAGCGAGCGGGGTTGACTGGAACAAGGAAAAAAAAAAAGTGACTCCCCATGCCAGTGAGAGTTCTTTTCTGATTGGGCTGCTATTCTCACTGCTGAGGCTGTGCTCAGGGTACCGGTGGAGGTGATGACTGAAGTGACAGTGGTCACCAGGTGTAGTGGCTCAAACTTTTAATCCCAGCAGAGGCAGATCTCTGAGTTGGAAGCTACATTCCAAGCCATCCAAGGCTACATAGTGAACCCTCTCTCTCAAAACAAACATGGGATGATGTGACCATCAGTGGTGGTTGTGAGGGAGTGTGATGGTGGTGAAGGTGACAGAGACAAGGACAGGTGCACTCACACTTGTGTGGCTGTGGCCTGAATGCCCCCATGAGTAACCAAGGTCCAGTAGCCCCCAATGCTGGAATAGAAAGTACACTTCTTTGTCTCCTGGTCGATTTGCATCAGGAATGTCTCATGATCCAGTTCTTCATCCTGATTGGCTGAGACATTGATTCCTGGAGGAAGAAGACAGCGAAGCTCCTCACACCTCTCCTGGGAGGCAGGAGATGGGGAAGCATGCTTTGGAATATCATGAAACCATCTGTCAGAGGCTGCCCCAGGACCATTGGGGACCAGCACACCTCACACAGATACACCTCTAAGGATGGCTTCTTAACCCAGCTCTTCCCACACTCCCTGAGAGTACCTTTCGTGCTGGTAAACCCCCATTCTGCTAATCAGCAAGTAATCTGCTTGTCCCTGCTCTCTTGACCCAGGATTTACAGCAGTTTCTATTTATAATTCACCCTTAGGCTGCCAGGTGGGGTCTCTGACCTTCCTGCTGAGGTGACCTAGATCATAGCCAGTGGCTGTTAACCAGCCCACCTCCCACACATACACTTGAGTCTCTGGGGAGGACAGGGTGCCCAGAGCCAGCCTGGTGTTCCTGTACTGCGGACAGAGAGGCCAACTGTACCATCACCTGGCTTAGCATGCCAGCCCTGAAACAACCTCAGGATTGTCCCATAAGCTCAGGCTCTCTCCAACAAACTACATCAGTTTCTTTTTTTTTTTTTTTTTTTTAAAGATTTATTTTATTTTATTATATGTAAGTACACTGTAGCTGTCCTCAGACACTCCAGAAGAGGGAGCCAGATCTCGTTACGGATGGTTGTGAGCCACCATGTGGATGCTGGGATTTGAACTTATCACCTTCGGAAGAGCAGTCGGGTGCTCTTACCCGCTGAGCCATCTCACCAGCCCCCCTGCATCAGTTTCTATGGCAACTGGTTATTCTTGAATATTGTGGCAGATAGAGCCCTCAAGATCCCAGGGGACTCAAAGTGTAACAGTAGGAGGTGGGGGACAAAGCCTGAAGGTCATCTGATCCAACCGTGCATGCGGAAGAGGGGAACAACCAAACAGTGGCCCCTGGAAGAGGCTGAGGCTTCCTGCCTTTTTCTAGCTCCCAAAGGCCATGCCCAGGCCCCCTGACGCCGAAGGTCGCTGCTCCCATGCAGAAGAGCAGCTGACACAGCCGCAGGAAAGGGCCCACTCGGGCCAGAAGAGGAAGTCCGATCCCCTGGCACTGGAGCACCAGGTGTTTGTGAGCTGCCATGTGAGTGCTTGGAATAGAATGTGGGTTTCTTAACCACTGAGCCACCTCTGAAGACCCAACAGTCGTCTTTACTGTTCCCACACCTGAAGCTTTAGCTTTGCAGCAACAAATAGTTGGGCGGTGGTGGAGCCGAGGACGGCCCTCAGCTTTGTGCACTGTGGGATTCTGGATGATGTCTCACGTGGATGTATGCTATACACTACAAGAAAAGTCGAATCTCAACAAAGATCCATGCAGGGACAGAAGGCAGAACCAGGTCACAGGACCTCAGCTGGGCATGGCAACTAGCATCGACTTCACCCACATTTCCATCTCACAGGCCAAGATGCTGTGTCCCACGTCACGGCTCCTGCCTCTGCAGACAGAGCCCACACGCACCTTCCCCCTCAGGCTTACCTGCTTGTAGGGAACTGACCTGGCAGTGGGAGGGGCATAGAATCCAGAATGATCTGGACAGTGATGAGGGGTGGATTCTGGAGTAGTGTCAGCTCTACAGCACCAGTGAATGCAGAGACAGGCAGACGGTAGCAAAGAAACCTAGGAGTGAAAACTACAGAGTAGCTGCTCATAGGCAGCTCCCGGCTAGAAGACAAGTCGGGGGCTGTCTCTCCGAGTGACCAGACCCCATAGGGGCTGTGCTGGTCAGGACAAGCACTCAAATCACCTCCCCAGCTTCCTTGAGCTGGATATCACTACCACCCCAACACAAAGCCCTATCTGACACCAGTGCGGCGGTGCAACCGCTGGCAGGCACCATCAGCTCCCGTGAAGGAAGCACAGTGTGCCTCTACTTCCACTGCCCTTAGCAGGAGATTCCCCCACCAAAGGACGCGATCACATACAGTGTAGTCAAGAGTTGGGCAGAGGTGGCAAACACCTCTGATCCCTGCAGAGGCGGGCAAATCTCTGGGTTGGAGTCCAGCCTGCTCTATGCAGAGCAAGTTCCAGGACAGCCAGAGCTACACAGAGAAACCCTGTCTCAAAAAACAAAAAAGGCAGGCCGGGCGTGGTGGCGCACGCCTTTAATCCCAGCACTCGGGAGGCAGAGGCAGGTGGATTTCTGAGTTGGAGGCCAGCCTGGTCTACAAAGTGAGTTCCAGGACAGCTAGAACTATACAGAGAAACCCTGTCTCAAAAACCAAAAAAAAAAAAAAAAGGGCTCAGAAGAGACCACTTGGATAGCTCAGCAATTAAGGTGCTCGCCTTGAAAGCTAGTGATCTGAGACTGATACCCGGAGCCATGTAAAGGTGGCAGGAAAGAACAAACTCCACAGAGGTCTACTTTGAGGTCTACGGCATATGTGTGCACACATGTCTCACACACACATACACACACAACAATTTTTTTTTTCAAGACTGTCTTGCTAAGCAGCTCTGTCTTTCCTAGAATCCATTATGGCTGGCCTCAGAGATCCACCTGTCCCTGCCTTCCAAGTGCTGGGGCTAAAGGTGTGCACCACTGCTTCCAGCTAGTTATTATTAATTGTTTATTATTATTTAAGAGACTGAAAGGAGGCTGCAGAGATGGCTAGGGTTTAAAAGCACTTACTATTCTTGCAGAGGACCTGAGTTTTGTTCCCAGCACCCTTACCAGGTGGGCTCCAGAGGAGCCCACATCCTCTTCTATCTTCTGCAGGCACCTGTACTCAGATGCTTGTACCCTTCCTGCTTGTACCTTTCCCCCACACACATACACACCATGTTTTTATTTTTTTATTTTTTTAAGATTTATTATATTTATTATATGTAAATACACTGTAGCTGTCTTCAGACACTCCAGAAGAGGGCGCCAGATCTCGTTACGGATGGTTGTGAGCCACCATGTGGATGCTGGGATTTGAATTTATCACCTTTGGAAGAGCAGTCGGGTGCTCTTACCTGCTGAGCCATCTCACCAGCCCAACACACCATGTTTTTAAAGGCTGAAAAGCAATCTACTATCCTACCCAGCTCCACGACTATCAGATCCACCATCTTTTTTTTTCCTTCTGTGTTGGGAATGGAACTCAGTGTTGTATGTACTAGGCAAGTGCTCGCCACTGAGTTATATCCTAAGCCCACATCCCCACCACCGCTCCAATCCCCAAGCTGCCACCACCACTGACACTGTCACAGCTTCTCACTACCACCATCACCACCTCTGTCACTATCTCTGCTTCACCCCCTCTCCATCACCATCTTCACCACCTCCATCGTTTTCACCCAACATCATTAACCTCCCTGCCTAGCCACATAGCATGGCCACCAGTATAGACACTTCTGTTACAATCAGTGTCTGGCACCCTCCATCCCCTCTCCTTCAGGAAGCACTCCATTACACTGCCCCAGCAAGCTTGCTTGACTGAGGTCTGTGAACATTTTGACCTTTCCTAGGCCAGGTACTGTGGCTGGACCACAGGGCTGGTAACTCTAATGCCTGTTATTGCCTCAGACTGACCTAAAGGCCATGACTGCAGACGCAGGTTCTTCTGGGCAGCCTAGCTTCCCAAGTGGGTGTCCCTGGCCATCTGGATAGGACATAAGATGCCCAAGGTGACTGGACATCTATGAGCTACTATAGCAGTGGGCAGGGTCACGACAGGCACATGGGAGCTGCCCTTTCTCTGGCAAGTGCTGGCGTAAAGGGGTCTAAGAGACTAAGGAAGAATGTTTCCTGTCTCACCTCTCCATTTGAGTGAGCTCAGAGCACTCAGGCCAAGGTATATCTGGGCACCCTGGGCTGCATGAGCACAGAGCCCAAGATGGAAGCAACTGTTCCTTCTGGCCTGGGCCAGACTCTTGGCTTCTTGATAGGACAGTAGGAGCACTGTGTTTACTTCAGACTGCTCAGGTGTCACACAAGTGTCCAGTGGCCAGGAAACAACGAAAACCAAGACACACTCCACGAGTAGACATGGCACCCTCCCCTTAGAAGCACAGGTCCTAAGTACGGTTGCATTAGCCATGAATAACACTGAGGATAACAGTGAAGTCTCATTCTTGGGGGGTCCCACAAAGTTCCCACCGGTCAAACACTTTGCCCTGCCCTTGTCCCTCACCTCCCCCAAAGATGAGAAAGTGGGGCGGCATGAGAGCAAAGGTGTATCAGCCCCCTAGCCTGCTTCCCACCCTCCCACTGGCCCCAGATTCTGCCTCGATACACTGCTACACCTCTCCAGTCTTAGAGGCAGCTGCAGTCTAGCAGGCACCACATTCGGCTGATACTCTCCAGATGTCTGGAGAGTGATGAGGACTCCTGAAGCCAGCAGCCCCACTTACATTGTGTCCAGTGGACAGCGCCCTCCACCCCCCACCCGCCACCCCCGCCCATGGCAGGTCTCTATATACATGCATACACTACACAGTATCAGCTGCCCTACCCTACCTTGCCTCACAGAGATGTAGCGGCGGTTGGCAGCAACCAGCACCACCTGTGGGTGACTTTGCTCCAGGTCGAAGAGTTCATCCTTGCTGGGCCTCGTGTTGCGGCCAGCCTTGAGTGTGCCGGCCGGCCCCACAGGTGCCAGGTACCGGCCGTCACAATCCTTGAAGGCCAGCTTGCCTGCCTTGAACTCCAGTGTATAGCAGGCGTGGGCTTCAGGTTCCCAGACAAGGCGGCCATCACTGCGAAGGTAGCGGCTGTCATAAGACTTGAGGCAGTACCGCCTGCTCTGGAAAATGAGGGTGACTAGTGCGTCCACACCCCACGGCATGTCACTGTCTGCTGCCATCTCATCCTCCTGAAGGCACAGGTGCACGTAGCGCCGACGGCTCACACTCAGCAAATGAGCCTGTGGGTGGATGGCCAGGTGCACAGTCCACAGCTCTGCCGGGGAGATGGCCGTGGCAAAGCAGGACAGTCGGTCCTCAATGCCACCGAAGAAGCGGCCGTGTGGCTCTGACTGCAGCACCCAGCGCCCGTCAGGCTGAGGCAAGACCAGGAAGCGGCAGTCACGGCCCGGCTGAACCATCTCGCAGGCCACACGTCCATCTTCTTCTGCTGACAGGTAGCGGCCTAGGTGACTGCTCCGGAACAGCACGGCAGTGCCCTGCCCCGGGTCGGGCTCCAGGACCCAGATCTGCTTCCTCTTGAGGCTGGCTGCGGAGGCGTTGACCTTGAAGCCAAAGCTCTCTGCAGTCAAGTAGCGGTCGGCATCGTTAACAAGGCCAAACTGGATCTTCAGCACCTGGTGCAGGCCGTTGGTTGGCATTTTTGAGGCTAGCCACGTTGCTTCAGGGGCCCGGGAAGGAACTCTCTCTCTGAGTGTTCAGGGGGCCTGTAGCCCCCACTGAGGCCCAGATCTGTTTATCTGACCCTTGGCTCCCAAGCCTAGCCAGCAACATGGACGCTACCTGCTCCAATGCTCCCTCCCTCTGTCTTGTGGCCTTGGCCACCCAGGCAGATCTTAATGGCCAGCGGGCAGCCGAGGGCGGGTGAGGGGGGTGGATCAGAAGTGCACCGGCTTAGGAGCAGTAGCCACCTTGCCTTAGCCCCAGCTTGGATTTCAGTGGCTCCTGGGTAGCACCAAGTCCAGAGTCGATGCCCAGCAGGACAAGAGCGAGGCTGACCACCTCCTTGTCCTCACCCACAGCTGCCTGGGTCCTATGCTCTATAAACTGGAGATTCCATGGTTCTTAGCTCTCTTCTTACTGCCAATTGCTTCAGGGCTTCCCAGTCCCCAGCTCAGACCCTGCTTCCAGCCCAGCTCTTTCCCAAGGTAGAAAAAGCAGCCCAGTGGAAAACTCACAGCAGGGTGGCAACCTGATCGCAGCCCTCCACCCTCAGTAGCCCGCCAGATCCTCTTCAGGATCCAGTTACTACATCTCTGATTCCTGCTGCCAGGAGCAATACGGCCCCCTGTAGCATGCAGCAGCAGCCTGTCCTATCCCCCTGACCACACAGTTCCTCTCCTGTCCTTGCATGTGGCCCTGAGCTTTACACTGTCCTGTGTCTGCCCATGAGTCCTGGGCTGGGGAGGCAGCAGGGAGGGCCTAAGTGGCACACATAAGCTGAGACACCTTGACCCTGAGCAGGGATGGCAATGTGGAGACATGCCCTGGTGTGCCTGGTCCACTTGGTTTGGAAAGAGCATCCTAATATGGTATGCTAGGGCAACTATGTGATGCTCACATCCAGGACTGCACGTGCAGGAACACACCATGTAGCAGGCAAAGAATCAGGATATGCCAGGAATCCCACGTTCCCTGACAACTCTCACTCAGGGCATGATGTTCTTCCCTTCCTTGCAGGGAGCTTGGGGCAGTCTAGCTTCAACCGCCTTTGATGGACTTGGAGACCTGATTACTGCTGCTCAGATCACGGGGTTATGGGTTTGGCCCGTGGCTTTTACAGACTTGAGTAGGGGGGCTGTGTGGGGTACAGTCTTCCCTGTGCTTCTAAAACTACTCCCATGAAATCCAAAAGAGAGAGCTGGGTGGTGCAGTTTAGGAGATGCTGGAAGCTGGCTGCACATGATCCCTGACCTCTTACCCCTGGGACCACCTGGCTGTACCCTGTCCATCCTGAGTCTGACAGGCCTCGTAGGGAGCGTCAGTAGTCCTGCTCAGTTTTACCCTGCACCTGCCTCAGGTGACCAGAGCCAAGCAGGAAACCAGAGCTGTCCATCCTGGGTCTGAGCCAGAACTGGCGGTCTTCTTCCTCATAACAGTGTGTGACCACGTGGGAAGGCCTGCCTGAGGGATAGTAATAGGAAGATGTGGAATGCTTCCAGCTTGACCCCAGTCCTCCTTTCCTCATCCCGTGCCTGTCAGCCCTCAAGTGGCCATGGCCAAACCAACACAGAGGTCTACATTAAGGGAGGATGTAGAGGGTAAGGTAGGTCGATCAAAGCCTCTGAAGACCCCGAGGAAGTAAGAGGAACCAATAGAGGGCTCAGGGTAGGATCTGTGACAGATGGTCTTGTGCTAACCCTATTGCCGTCAGCCCTCCCTGCAGGTTGGCTTTATCCACCCCTGAGACCCATGCACATGGATGAGACACTATCAGAAAGTGTACTCAGGCTGTGTGTCAAGTGCTGCCTTAGAGATCAGCTCAGAAGGAGGGGCATGATGTCCGTGCAAAAGCACCCGTTGCCAGGGTTTCAAAAGCCCCAGTTGCCAGGGTGGTGTCACTACTGAAAAGTGTTCTAAGCTTGGAGCACAGGTTCCGAGGTTCTGATTAGGTGGGCTTGTGAGGGGAGAGGCCTGAGGGTCAACTATGCCCACGGTACCCTAACCCCACCTAGCCAGACTGCTAGAGTGTCTAGTCCTTCTGATTGGCATAATGGCTTCATTAGCCTGACTGGTGCTGGCAGGGTTCACCGGCATCAGGTGCCTAGAGGGAGGAGGCCTGGCCGCCAGGCGCTAAGTGTCCTGGCTCTGGACAGGCTGGTGGAAATAGAGCCAGAACTGTCAATGGGTACTCAGTTTGGGGACATTTCCCCACAACAGCCCCAGGTGGAGCAGGGCCATTGGCATTGATATTTGTGATAGGAGGGCCTGCTGGGCTCCAGGAGGCAGCTTTCCTGGGTCTCTCCATACAGCCTTCCACTGCAGTCTCCAAACTATGGTGCTCTGCCCACTAAGGGTCTTTCCCTTCCAGATCCCACCAGAGTTCTACTGCAGAATAGAGGCTTCCTCTGTGTCTGAGCCAGTGTTGGGTCTCGTTCCTGTGTAACGCTCTGCAGCTCTGTGGAAAGTCGTAATACCGTTGACAGGTCTGCGTCTGCATATGGAGTGTCTGTGTGTTGGTCTGTGTAAAGGTTCGCCTGGTGACCCACCCCAGCCTCTGAGGATGCTGCTCTAGACACAAGCCTCAGCACCCGCTTCTGGATGCTGACACAACAGTCAGGTTGTGCACTGCCTAAAGAATCCCCTATCCAGGGTGCAGGTCTTATCCTAGCTACACACAAGTCTATAGCAGGCTGGGCCTTTAGTCCATCTATAGGGTACTTAGATGGCAGAAAGCACATCTTATTTTGGGTGCACAAATGTGCGTCACTGTGGCCTGTCCGGGCTGCACCCCAGGACATCTAAAGTCAGTTCCACTTTAGGGCCCTTTACCCCCATGAATTAGAGGGGAAGAAGGTATGGCTGTCTGATGCTACTGCAGTGTCTGAGTACAGATGTCAGGCTACCCGACAACTTCAACACATGTCTGTCCTGCAGGAGGAGCACCTTTGATGGAGTCTGAGAGGCCATTTGGGTGAGCAATGCCCCCACCCCCTACTTCAAAGAACAGACCACTCTGAGGGGACACAGCAGTGGGTCATTCTAACCACAGCTGGGCCTGGAAGGCTATGACCCACTCAGGGTTAGACTGGCTGTGGCAAGCTCGGTGAGTGCATCTGGGAACAGGAGCAGAAGGGCCCTAAAGGCCCCAGACTACTCAAAAGGTGTTTACTACACACCTATCTCTTGGAAAACTTTCTATACCATGAAAAGGGGCCCCTTGCCCTACCCCCAAGCTGACCCCCAACAATGCTAATAGTGCCCCAGAACACAGATGATTTCCCCCACCTCCATCTAGATTAGCCCAGCCTGGGGCTTCTGCCAGCATGTAGCCTACTACCATGGCAACCAACACGCGGGACTCTGTGTTCAGCAGGTGGTGTGAGCCGGCACAGGTTTGTGCATGCAGAAACCGGCATTCCCTCCTTGCTGGCCCAGAGTCTTGAAAACTGGGAAACAGCTGGGCAGGCCTGTGGCCAAAGGCTGACCTTTCACAATCCCTTCAGGGGAACCAGGAAACTGCACTATTCTCCCATTCCAGAGATGCTCAGAGCCCCACCCCTCAGCTGCTGCTAAGGTTCAGACCTCCATAGCCAGCTCCTTCCTGGCCACCTAGGCTCTTCAGCCCTGCCAAGAGGGCAGGCTACCCAGCATAGCCTACAGCCTTGATTTCCTCGTCCTGTGCGGGGCTCCTGCTCCTGTTCCTGCCCAGGGTCCACTTTGGCAGAGGCACAAGGCCCTGCCTCCCGCTGTACTCTCCCTCCCTGGGCCCTTGAATCAATTTTTCATGTAGGCTGTTTGCAGTTCCACTTACACACAGCTAAGGGGGAGGGGCCTCGCTTCACTTACTCTGCCTAGGTTCACTTACTGAGGCCTACAGACCTGGTTTAAGGTAACAGGCTCCACTCAACGAGTTATGTTAGAAAAAAGAGCTTGGGCAGGGAGCTTCTTGACTTCGCAGTGACCACCTCACCTCACCCATCCCCATTCCCACTCCTCCCCTATGACCTACCTGACTACCTAGGCGGGGGCTTACTGAAGCACCTGCAATCTCGTTGTTGCTGTTTTCCTTTATTTTTCAGATCGTAATATAATGACATCATTTCTTCCCTTTCCTCCCGCCAAACCTTCCCAGGTAGCTCCCCGACACAGACACACACACACACACACACACACACACCTTGCTCTCTTTCAAATACAAGGCCTTTCTTTTTTTTTTTTAAAGATGTATTTATTATTATATCTAAGTACACTGTAGCTGTCTTCAGATGCACCAGAAGAGGCATCAGATCTCATTATGGATGGTTGTGGTTACTGGGATTTGAACTCAGCACCTTCGGAAGAGCAGTCAGTGCTCTTAACCACTGAGCCATTTCTCCCGCCCAAGACCTTTCTTTTTGTTGTTTTGAAGACAGGATTTCTCTGTGTCATAAAGACTAGTCTCGGGGCTGGTGAGATGGCTCAGTGGGTAAGAGCACCCGACTGCTCTTCCGAAGGTGATAAGTTCAAATCCCAGCATCCACATGGTGGCTCACAACCATCCGTAACGAGATCTGGCGCCCTCTTCTGGAATGTCTGAAGACAGCTACAGTGTACTTACATATAATAAATAAAATAAATCTTTAAAAAAAAAAAAAAAAACTAGTCTCAGCCGGGCGTGGTGGCGCATGGTGGCGCACGCCTTTAATCCCAGCACTCAGGAGGCAGAGGCAGGTGGATTTCTGAGTTTGAGGCCAGCCTGGTCTACAAAGTGAGTTCCAGAGCAGCCAGGGCACACAGAGAAACCCTGTCTCAAACAAACAAACAAACAAACAAACAAAAAGACTAGTCTCCAACTCAAGATCCTCCTGCTTCTGCCTCCTAGGGCTGCAATTACAGGCCTGTAAAGATACATCTGGCAAAATACCTGTTTCTGTGGTTGCTGTCCATCAGTGACAGAGCCTTTCTCTACCTGTCAGGCATGAGGCCTTTGGATTGATCCCCAGGGCCTTCAGAGTACAGAAAGTGACTGAAACATCTCATGTATATCCCTTCGTGGACACTCCAGTCCCTTTCACAAGCAGAGGCCATAGTATATCCTGGCTCTTGATGCTTGAAAAACCATAAGGCAGCGTGGTAATACCTCACAAGCTATTCTATTCACACATAAGTCCAGGCATGCCCAAACACAGCTTCAACAGCAGCAGAACTCAGCTCACCAAGACCTCGACGCTCTTCGCGTTCGTCACAGGCACGTTTAATGTGTGTGTATGTATCTTTTGCACTGGATGCCTTTCCATCGCTCTCCATCTTTCCCTTAAATTATTTATTTACTTATTAACTTATTATGCCCGTGTGTGCAGATCAGAGGACAACTTTGTGGGCTCAGTTCTCTCCTTCCACCACTACATTGGTTCTGTGACTCAAACTCAAGTCAACAGACTTTCACATTTTTGCAGAAGATGCCTTCCCTGCTGAGCCATCTCATCTGCCCCCACATAACTTTTTTTATTTTTTTAATATTATTTATTTAATATATATGGGTACACTGTAGCCATCTTCAGACACACCAGAAGAGGGCATCAGATTCCATTAGAGATGGTTGTGAGTCACCATGTGTTTGCTGGGATTTGAACTCAGGAAGAACAGTCACTGCTCTTAACCGTTGAGCCATCTCTCCAGCCTCCCCACATAACTTTTTGAGACTGGGCCTTCCACCTGGAGCTCACTGATTCAGATAGACTAGTTGGTCAGCAGGCTCCAGGGATTTCTCCCTATCCCCACTTCTCAAGTGCTGGGATCATAGGCACTTGTCTTTGCTGCAATCCATTTGTCTTACTGCTGTAATAAACAACATGACTGTTATAATCAGGGTTTGTATTCCTGCACAAACATCATGACCAAGAAGCAAGTTGGGGAGGAAAGGGTTTATTCAGCTTACACTTCCATACTGCTGTTCATCACCAAAGGACGTCAGGACTGGAACTCAAGCAGGTCAGGAAGCAGGAGCTGATGCAGAGGCCATGGAGGGATGCTACTTACTGGCTTGCTCAGCCTGCTTTCTTTTCTTTCTTTTCTTTTCTTTTTTTTGGGGGGCAGGGGGGACAGGGTTTCTCTGTGTAGTCTTGGCTGTCCTCACTCTGTAGACCAGGCTGGCCTCGAACTGAACTCATGAATCTGCCTGCCTCTGCCTCCCAAGTGCTGGGATTAAAAGCGTGCACCAGCGAGGCCAGCCTGGTCTACAAAGTGAGTTCCAGGACAGCCAGGCCTATACAGAGAAACCCTGTCTCGAAAAACCGAAAAAACAAAACAAAACAAAAAAAAGCGTGCACCACCACCGCCCGGCCCGGCCTGCTTTCTTATAGACCCCAGGACTACCAGCCCAGGGATGGCACCACCTACAATGGGCTGAGCCCTTCCCCCTTATCACTAATTGAGAAAATGCCTTACCGCTGGATCTCATGGAGGCATTTCCTCAAGGGAGGCTCCTTTCTCTGTGATAACTTCAGCCTGTGTCAAGTTCACACAAAACCAGCCAGTACAATGACCAAAAGCAACTTGGGGAGGGAGAGATTCATTTCATCTCACAGCTTAGAGGCCATCATCCAGAGAAGTCAGGGCAGGCATCAAGGAAGGAACCCAAAGGCAGAAAATAAAGCAGAAACCATGGAGTCCTGCTTACTGGCTTGTTCTCCAACTTAAAAGATCTCACACATGAGTGTGCGCATGTGTGTGTGTGTGTATGTGTGCATGTGTGTGACACTCATGGTATTCTAACAGGGAGTTGTGAGTCTCCCAGGATGAGTGATGACAGTTAAACTCAGAAGAACAGTGGGAACTCCCAACTGCTGAGTCATCTCCCCGCCCTGGCACTGGATACTCACTGCAGTCTCAGCACCTGTAGCTAATTCTATGAATAGTCACAGAATGAGAGGTCTTGGGAATTCAAAGTATGAGTGCTTATGGCAATAAAACGCAGAAATCCTGGGTTATATCTATAAAAATATACTCAATACTACTGGAAGAAAGTCATCCCCGACGTACAGCCTGTATGTAGGCTACTGTTGTGGATGGTTTCTTTTTTTCTTTCTTTTTTTTTTTTTTTTTTTGGTTTTTTGAGACAGGGTTTCTCTGTGTAGCCCTGGCTGTCCTGGAACTCACTCTGTAGACCAGGCTGGCCTCGAACTCAGAAATCTGCCTGCCTCTGCCCCCGCCTCCCCCACGAGTGCTGGGATTAAAGGCGTGCGCCACCACGCCCGGCTGTGGATGGTTTCTTGACCGCTGTGTTGTAAGGCACAAGAGGAGCATGCTGGACCACCTTGTATATGGCTCAGAAATGACAAGAGACAACAAACCTAAGCTGTCACTTACAACGCATTTAAAAACAGTTATAACCAGTTATAACCAACCAACCAACCAAACAAACAAACAAAAACAAACAGTTATATTTGACATTACGTTAAAATAAAGTTTAAAAATGAAAGTTTTCAGGCCAGGTGTGGTGGTGCACACCTGTAGTCACAGCTCTGATGAGGCAGAGGCAGGCGACTCTCTGGGTTTGATGCTAGGGGCCTACTAAGGAAGTTCCAGGACAGCCAGGGCTACACAGAGAAACCCTGTCTATGGAAACAAGACAATGAGGAGGGGGGTGGTGCTACCTTAATCCTAAGGCTTAATATGACTTTGAGGCCAGCCTGGTCTACAGAGCAACTGCATAGCAAGACCTTTTCTCACAAATCAAAAACAAAAGGCCGGGCAAAGAGGTGGAAGAAAAAAATAAAACTTTTGAAGCCGGGCATGGTGGCGCATGCCTTTAATCCCAGCACTCGGGAGGCAGAGGCAGGCGGATTTCTGAGTTCGAGGCCAGCCTGGTCTACAAAGTGAGTTCCAGGACAGCCAGGGCTATACAGAGAAACCCTGTCTCGAAAAACCAAAAAAAATTAAAAAATAAAAAAATAAATAAATAAAACTTTTGATTCTTGGGGATGGGAGAGGGTGCTAACCCCGAATCAGAGCCACTTCCTGTTCTGTGACCTGCACCTACCTTCTCTCTACTCAGATCCACCCTTTTCCTTTTCTTAGAAATGACAGTACTTAGGTAGCTGGCTCAGTGATGGTATGACCCAGTGACACCCAGGAATTATAAGGCAGGAAAGCTGGGAGCAAACCTCCCACAATAGTAGACAGACAAGCCAGGTCATAGTTGTCTGTACTTTGGGGTCTCTCTGAGTATTTGCTTCCGGACATCAGATGGGCCGGTCCTATCTGGCAGTGAACCTGTTCTTTCCTCATCTGTTGTTCTGGGTGCTGGCTGCCCCAACCCCACCTCCTCCCCGTGCGTCAGCACCAGCTGAGGTCACCCGCTGCTTGGCCACAGCCCTGCCTGGGTTCCCCTATCAGAGATGACTCAGCGTGGGTCCGCCCTAGCCCTGCCTGGTTAGTAGTTTCCTGGTCCCTCTTGGCCTTTGGGGTGAGGAGGACTTGGATCCACAGGTGCGCTGCACTCCTAAGTGGCAGTAGCCGGACCCACCTGGCGGTCCACATGGGAATGACACTGGCCGCCACTGACCTGCCTCCCGAAGGGCCCATGCCAGGGGCGCCATCTGCTGGGCCCTGTACCCAGGCTCGAACCCCAAGTCCACCGCCCCAGCACCGGACCTCCCGGGACAGCTGCGAGCATAGTACCCGCCCTTCGTTCTCCTCCGCCCCAGGATTAGGTCTCAAAAAGGGGAGGGAAAGCTGGAAGGTGGCTCTTTCCTCCTGTCTGAAGTTTGAGGTGGCCTTCCCGCACTTCCAACCATCCACCCCACTGTGCCCTCTAAGAATGGGCTTCTCAGCCTCATGTGCTGACCCAAAGATCGAAGGGGACTGCAGACTCGGATGCGGGTGGCCAGAGGCTTGCAGGAGAATGAATGGTCTGCTCACTACCGTAGTGGGCCACACACTGAATTTAGCCCAGACACTTTCACTGAGCTTGCCCGCCTGGGTCACACCTTCCTCCCCTGACCCCACCAACCCCACCCCGGGAGGGCAATGGTAGGGTCAGAGTGACCCGCAGAACTCCAGCCTAGCCTCTGCCTACACCATTAGTGCACACTGGCTGTAGCAGGTGGGGTAGTGGCAGAACAGATTGTCCAGAGCACCAGCATTCTGCCCTTGTCCAGCCCTGACCTGGCTCCCAGTCAGACGCTGTGTCCACTTCCTGAGGGTGGTACACAGGCCCCAAGCCACACTAGCTCTGTAGGCTACTCCCTGCTAAAGCAGGAGGTATGGCTGACCCGTGTGTTTCCTTGTGTGTTTCCTTGTCCCACCCCCTGGGCAGCTGCTCCTTGCCCATCTGGGATCACTAGAGCTTGGATTGGGGGATTCTCTCTCCCCACAGCTCCAAACCCTGCATTTTAGAGTCAGGATGGAAGTGGGAACTGAGTCTGCCCCACTTACTTGGTTGTCCAGGCCCTGCTCACTTCTACCTCCTCCTCCTGAGCTGAGAAACCTTCCCTCTCCCTTCCTTTGGCTTCCTGCCAATGTGCACCGCATCCAGCTTCATAAAGAACAGAGTTTCTTTGTTTAAAGATTTATTTATGTATATGAGTACACTGTAGCTGTACAGATGGTTGTGAGCCTTCATGTAGTTGTTGGGAATTGAATTTTAGGACTCTGCAGGGGTCAGCCCTGCTCGTTCAGGCCCAAAGATTTATTATTATAAATAAGTGCACTATAGCTGTCTTCAGACACACCAGAAGAGGATGTCAGATCTCATTACGGGTGGTTGTGAGGCACCATATGGTTGCTGGGATTTGAACTCATCACCTTTGGAAGAGCAGTCAGTGCTCTTACCCGCTGAGCCATCTCACCAGCCCACGATGGAATTTCTGTGGCTACTCAGTGGGTATAACCAGAAGCCTCCAGCCCATGGACCCCGGGGCGGGGGCGGCAATCAGTGGCAGAGGTGGAAACCAGTCAGAGACGCCAAGGTGCAGTGAGCAGGAATGGGACAGATCAGAGACCTAACTGTGGGGGCTGGGCCAGCCTGCTAAGATGAAAACTGAACAGGAAGCAGGTACAGATAAACTGGGCTGGTCAGGGGACTGGAGGTGGCTGCAGGATCTGCCTCTTGTTGTGCAGAGAGGGGGATAAGAGCTGCAAGGGGGCTATCAGCTTTAGGAGGTGCATGTCTCTCAGGAGGAGGCAGCCAGTCCTGGACACACTTTCCCAGACCACTTACCACACCCACATTTCACCACATCAGTGATGAACAGACGGTCCCTGGGCGATGGATGGACTTTGTGGGCATAACAGGGAGCAAGGTCCTGAAAGGAGAGCTTTCTCTTTTTTGAGACAGTTTTCTCTATGTAGCCCAGGCCATTCTGGAAGTCACTGTGTAAACCAGGTTGGCTTTGAACTCACAGAGATCTGCCTGCTTCTGCTGCTAGAGTAATGGATTCAAAGGTGTGGGCCACCACACCCAGCCGAGGTCAAGTGAATCCTTGAGAGCAGGCCAAGGCCCTGGCAGGCAGGCCCGCCTAGACAAGCCTCAGGTCTGACACAGATACACTAAGTGGCTGGGCACACCTTGGAGCAGCTGGGAACCTCTTCCAGCTGGCAAATGTCCTACCTAAGGGTGGGGAGGCTCTGTTTGTTGGCCAGCACTGTGTTTCATGTAGTGTGCTTTGCAGACCCTTGACCTTCATGGTTGTAACGTGCCCTGGGCTCTGCCACCCGAGGCTGGCTCAATCTCACCCTCAGTCTACTGCCTCCCTTCCAGTGGAAAGGCCAGTCTTGTATCTCTTGCCACAGGACAGACGTCTCCACTTGCATGTGATGTGTCTGCAAAAGCCTAGACAGGAACATGGACTTAAGGTATTGAGATGTTGGGCTCCCCATACTTTTACATTTCCCTTTTTATTCTGGGCTTTAGGTTTACCAAAAAGTTTCAAAGGAGTTCACCCATAGCACTGTAATGTTAGCTCCCTTACTGAGGGTAACCTTAGTATACATTCCACACCTGGCCTGACCCTCACAGCCTTTTCACTCTCTTCTGTTCCAAGGTTAGGCTGCCACCCCTGAGGGCAGGAATAGCAGAGACCACATTTCCCGTTCCCGTGTTGTTGCCTAACAAGGAGAAAGTGAGTATGAAGTGCCTTGGTGGGCGGAGCATTGCTAGAGGATCCAGGTACCCAGCACAGAGGTGCCTCTAGGGGAATCCAAAGTGGCTGCAGGGAGAAGGAAGTGACAGGTTGCAGTGACCACCTGGGAGGGTGTCGGGTGGAGCCAGCCTGCAGTAAATCTCCCCAATTCTTCAACTGCTGTTTCCTGTCATTAAACCACCGGAATATGAAATAAGATGCAACAACGTAACAATAAAAGTTGACCAAAGCCAGCAAAGGAAAAATATGTTTTATCATTTCTCTAGACTGAGTCTTTCTTTACAAAGGGAGACACGCCCACTTCTGGCAGACCTGCAATCGCTACCCCTGGCCTGCAGGCTCGCGGAAGCCAGGCATTCCCAATTCCTGCTCCAAGAGGGGTGGGGCCAACTTCCAAAGCAGGCAAGAACGGCCGGGACTTGACCTTGGGCGAGGCCTCCCTCACACTGCCCAGTACCAAAACTGACAAATCACAGCTCCTCCTTCCCGTGCACCGTGTTAGGAGGCCGGGCTGCGGCTCCGCTCCGGCGGGGCTACCCCTCCCCCGCGTCCCCTGGGAGGGCTGCGTCTCTGAGCTCAAGCGCACAGGCGAGGGTCTCCGCGAGAACCGGCCGGAACCGCCTTTGTCCCGCGGGCCAATGGGTAGCCTGCTTGACTAAATAAGGCGAGGAGCGCGGCCGGGTGCCCCGTCCGTTACGTCCGCCCCCGTGACTCAGGGCGGCCACTGGCCTCCCGGCGGCGGGCGGAGCACGGGTCGAAATCGCCAAATATGGCCGCGCGCCGCCCGCCGCCCCTGCCCCCACCCGCACACCTGAGTCGCACCTTGGTCCCGCCGCGGGACAAGGCGCCCCCGCCAGCGTCAGAGGGAACCGGGCCTTACGTGGCCGTTCCGTGATCGCAGCGCCTTCTGCACACATGCAGACAAAGGCGTCTTAAGAGAAGGCTGGGGATTGAGGGCTAGGCCCCCCGGCAGTACTTCTTGGGTTGCCATGGGCGTGTCAGAGATGGTCACTAGGCGAGAGTGCTTACCGAAACCTTCCACTTTCCCCACGACTCTCACCCCCACCTACAAGTGTTAGCTGTTAGCTCCTGTAGGCTCATGGTGAGGTTTCTGGGGGTCCAGCCCTGCATCCCCCTCATGGGTGGTGCTCCCATTTGACAGCCACCTCTGTACAACCACAGGGCCAGCGCCCTTCTTTCTAGGCCTGATGTTGCACAAAAGGTGACTGAGTGTTGGCACAGGTTTATGGCCAGCAGGTAAGCAAGGCAGGCTGCTTGGTCCTCCTGGGGCTCGTGTTCACGTCTCAGACGGGGAGCTGACCTTGCAGGACTGCCTGAGCGCGCACAGAGCGCCTGTGCACAGGGGGCTGGTGGGGAGTGGCACCCCTCCAACACACCTGCTCGAATCAAGCTCTATGCCCTGTGACCTTGGAGTCCCTCACCTCACTGCTACCCTCCGCTTCATTCCACACTGAACCATTCCAGAAGCTTACAAATATACCCGGTTAACTCCCGTGCCAGCTACCCCTCCAGGCACCATCAAGGCGTAGCACTGGACGGCAGCGCTACGACCCTGCAAAGGGTGACAAGTATCCAAACAGAGCTGTCTCGCCAGAAGGGCAGCGATGCCCGCCCCGCACCCCTGTCTGGAGTGGACTAAGGCCTAAGCACTCTGTGCCCAAAGCCAGTTTGACCCTAACTTCATACTCAGTGGAGAGTAGTCTCGCCAGCTGACCCACGCTGGGGGCGGGGCTGGACCATCCTGAAAGTCGTGAGACTTCTCCTGCCTCAGTTTCCCTACAATGTGCCCCACAAAGCCAGCATAACACAATGCCCACTCACACCACCACCACCATTGATGCCCACGGACACCCAACCCCGTGACGACCCCTCCTCCAATGAAGGGGCCTACGCGGACGTGGCTGAAGTGGAAGAACTGGTGACCCCCCCTCCCACGTGACTGGGATGTGATGGCTGCTCCCCGGACCCCCGGGGATCCCTCCAGCCCGTCCCCAGCCAGGCACACACGGAGCCTGTAGGGGAAGGTCCTGGGGGGGCGTGCGGGATGCAGGATTCACAGAGGGGCGGGGGCCACGGGACTCACCCCAGATCGGGGCGCGGCCCGCCCCGGGCTTGGCAGTTTCGGGGCGCAGCCCGGGCCGTCCCTGCTGCGCGGCAGTCCCGGGGCAGGGCAGGGCTGATCGTATGCACGCCACTTGCCGAGACCCCCAGGAGCAAGAGCCGGGCCTCTCGGGGTCGCGAGCGCGCGGGGGCGGCGCGGGCGGGGCCGTTGGTGGCGGCGCGGGCCAGGGGCGGGCGGGCCCGGGCCCCACGTGTCCCTGGCGGGCGGGCCAATGGCCGCCCGGCTTTTGGAAAGATCGCCATATATGGACATGTTCTGGGGCCGCGCGCGTCCCCGCCCGCGCGCGCGGCCCGCTCCCGCTTAAATAGCAGCGGGGGAGGCCGCGGACGGTCTCACACTCCGCCGCCTGCTTACACTGCGCTTCTTGCCGCTTCTCCGTCGCCGCCGCCGCCTCCTTCGCCGGTAAGCGGCCCGCTCGCCTCGCTCCCCGGGCCTGGCCCTAGTGACTTCCTGCGGCCTTTTCTTCCCGCTCGCCCTGCCTGCCGCACCGCTGCGGAGCGCAGGGCGCTAGGCGGGTGGGCCTGGGTCTGCAGCCCAGGCTGGGGGCAGGGCGGGGCCCGACGCAGTGCGCAGCCACTCTGCGCCGCGGTAGAACAAGGGGCTGCCGGTAGCCGACGGTTACGCCGCCCCTGAGGCCCGGGGTGAGGACCGCGCTCCTCCGGAGTGTCTCGGCAGTGGCTGAGGGCATTTTATGAGTCTGGTGAGGGCTACGCTGATTCCGGGGCTTCCTTCCCTGCGCAGATCGCAATGGAAGAAGAAATCGCCGCACTCGTCATTGACAATGGCTCCGGCATGTGCAAAGCCGGCTTTGCTGGCGACGACGCACCCAGGGCCGTGTTCCCTTCCATCGTAGGGCGCCCCCGACACCAGGTTAGTGGAGAGGAGTGGCCTCCCTTGTGTTCTTTCTGGGCCCGGGGTGCGCAGTGGGTGGGGCGAGCCTGACCGGCCTTTTCTCTCGCAGGGCGTCATGGTGGGCATGGGCCAGAAAGACTCATACGTGGGTGACGAGGCACAGAGCAAGAGGGGTATCCTGACCCTGAAGTACCCTATCGAGCACGGCATTGTCACCAACTGGGACGACATGGAGAAGATTTGGCACCACACCTTCTACAATGAGCTGCGTGTGGCCCCTGAGGAGCACCCGGTGCTTCTGACCGAGGCCCCCCTGAACCCCAAAGCTAACAGAGAGAAGATGACGCAGGTATGCTTGAACCCGGACCTTGCCTCCCCTTGAGTGTGACGAGTCATTTTGTGTTGTGCCTCATTTCCTGACATTCAAGCGTTTCTTTGGTGTTTCCAGGGTTCTGTTCCTCTTCTCCTGGCATTTCCTCCCTGAAGCCTCCAGGTTTCTGTTTGCGTTTCTGCTTGCGTTCTGTTCTTTTTTTTCTTCACACATCACATTTGTGGCATGCAGCATGTAGAGTGTGGGTGTGGGTGGCTCAGGGCCCCTGCTACTCACTCACTGAGGTGTTCTTTGTCTTCCCGCAGATAATGTTTGAAACCTTCAATACCCCAGCCATGTACGTGGCCATTCAGGCGGTGCTGTCCTTGTATGCATCTGGGCGCACCACTGGCATTGTCATGGACTCTGGTGATGGGGTCACACACACAGTGCCCATCTATGAGGGCTACGCCCTTCCCCACGCCATCTTGCGTCTGGACCTGGCTGGCCGGGACCTGACAGACTACCTCATGAAGATCTTGACTGAACGGGGCTACAGCTTTACCACCACTGCTGAGAGGGAAATTGTTCGTGACATAAAGGAGAAGCTGTGCTATGTTGCCCTGGATTTTGAGCAAGAAATGGCTACTGCTGCATCCTCCTCCTCCTTGGAGAAGAGTTACGAGCTGCCCGATGGGCAGGTGATCACCATTGGCAATGAGCGGTTCCGGTGTCCGGAGGCACTCTTCCAGCCTTCCTTCCTGGGTAGGTGTCCAGAACATGATTTAGGAACCAAGGGGCTCTCAGATGGGATGGAACACAGAATGTAGTGGCTAAATGAGCTCTGTCCCCTAGGCATGGAGTCCTGTGGTATCCACGAGACCACCTTCAACTCCATCATGAAGTGTGATGTGGATATCCGCAAAGACCTGTATGCCAATACAGTGTTGTCTGGTGGTACCACCATGTACCCAGGCATTGCTGACAGGATGCAAAAGGAGATCACAGCCCTAGCACCCAGCACAATGAAGATTAAGGTGAGTGGCTGCCACCCGTCCTGAGCAGGCCTAGGACCTGTGGCTGGGAAGTGGGACCCACAGGAAGGGTGTGAGTGAGTGCTCATTCAGTGTTTTTCCTCTGCAGATCATTGCTCCCCCTGAGCGCAAGTACTCAGTGTGGATTGGCGGCTCCATCCTGGCCTCACTGTCTACCTTCCAGCAGATGTGGATCAGCAAGCAGGAGTACGATGAGTCTGGCCCCTCCATCGTCCACCGCAAATGCTTCTAGATGGACTGAGCAGGTGCCAGGCATCTGCTGCATGAGCTGATATTGAAGTATCGATTTGCCCTGGCAAATGTACACACCTCATGCTAGCCTCATGAAACTGGAATAAGCCTTTGAAAGAAATTTGTCCTTGAAGCTTGTATCTGATATCAGCACTGGATCGTAGAACTTGTTGCTGATTTTTGACCTGTATTCAAGTTAACTGTTCCCTTGGTATATGTTTAATACCCTGTGCATATCTTGATTTAGTCCTTANTGTGCAGGGTATTAACCGACAGCAGACTTCCAGGATTTCCCGAGGCTGGCAAGGGCTCCTGAACCAGTTACCACCACTCCTTGCCAGTCTAACAGGGTGGGAAAGTCCGAGCCTTAGGACCCAGTTTCCATTTTGGTTTCTTCCCTCCTGACCACCATCGGTTGTTAGTTGCCTTGAGTTGGGAACGTTTTTTTTGCATCGACACCTGTAAATGTATTCATCCTTTTAATTTATGTAAGGTTTTTTGTACTCAATTCTTTAAAAAATGACAAATTTTGGTTTTCTACTGTTCAGTGAGAACATTAGGCCCCAGCAACACGTCATTGTGTAAAGAAATAAAAGTGCTGCAGTAATTGACCATTGTCTTCCTGGTTTGGCAAGGGGTGGTTAGGAGGTGGAAAGGTATGTCTGGTTGCCTAGCAGCAGAAAGCCTTCCCATTGGTAAGAAAGCCTGCAGACTGTTAAGAGTGTTACAGCCAGCCGGGTGGCGCACGCCTTTAATCCCAGCACTCGGGAGGCAGAGGCAGGCGGATTTCTGAGTTCGAGGCCAGCCTGGTCTACAAAGTGAGTTCCAGGACAGCCAGGGCTAAAGAGAAACCCTGTCTCGAAAAACAAAAAAAAAAGTGTTACAGCCAGCCATGCTTGGAGCAGATTGTCCTCCCTGCCAAGTTCTCTACCTGGAAGTTTCTTAGGGTGAAGAATTAGGCCAGATGTCAACAGGTAGCCTCAATGAAGGGCCTCTTACAGAAGTATTGGTGAGGAGGGCAGGTAGAACCAGCTCTTGTGTATTGGTGACAATTCCTCTCAACTTTGTTCTCTCCAGATGAGGAACAAGTAAAGAATGTAGCAATGGCCAAAAGAGAAGTAACCTAGATGTCTTAACAATTGGAGCCTTTAAAAGGCCATGCAACATTATTCCTCTATAAAGGAATGAAACTTGGCCAGGTGCTACCACATACACAACCTGGTAAGACTGGTTAGCCAAAGATGTTGCTGTCAGCACAGGGTGTGAGGCTGCCTAATGGGGACAGTGGGGTGATGAGGCTCTGGAATTAGGGTTAGACATAGGTTTCAATAAATGTTGGAGCTGAATGCTTGCCAGGCCTTAAGTTGAGTCCCAGGGACCACCTGAATTGAGCATGCTGGAATGCCCATGTTAGCAACTCAAGTGGAGGTGACAGGATCAGGAGTTCAAAGGTCATTTTTATATATATACAGTGAATTCAGCCAGGCTTTCCTGAGACCCTGTATTTAAAAAAAAAAAAAAAAAAAAGATGGGTGTTGGTGGGACTGGAGAGTGGTTAAGGGCAGAGAACCTAGTTCTCAGTACCTGTAACTTTAGTTTCAGAGGACCCCATGCCCTTTTCTAGCCTCTGCACTCCTGCAAGAACTCATATAAATTCATATAAATTCATCTAGGCAAACACATTAACAAAATAATTTTAGTCAGGCAAGTGGTGGCACATGCCTTTAATCCCAACACTTGGAAAAACAAGGATTCTTACTGAGCTTGCAGCTCCTAATTCCAATTCAGCTGAGACCGCCTGGCCAGGATGCCCTGGGACATCCAGTCTCCCTCTCCTGCTGCCACACCCAGCCTTTCACATGTCAGTTCTTACTCGGTAGGCACCTTACTTCCTGTACCATCCTCTCAATTTCCAGCTGTTTATTTCTGAGATAGTTTTGTCTCTCTGCCCTTCCTTCCATCTGTCCTTCCTTCCTTGAGCCAGATTTGAAATAAGGTTTATTAAATCCTGGACCGCCAGGTCTATCCTCAGGATTCCCAGAGTGTAGTACAGATAGGTAGGCTCTTTTTATATGTAGCCCAGACTGCCCTTGAATTTGCAATCCTCCTGCCTCAACCTCCTGAGTATCTGGGATTATGGGACAGTGCCAGCAGGCTCAGTTGTCTGTTTTGTTTTAAATAAAACACGTACACTGACAATCAATTATTAAAAGAAATTAAGAAGTTCTAATTTGCCGGGCATGGTGGCACACGCCTTTAATCCCAGCATTCAGGAGGCAGAGGCAGGCAAATTTCTGAGTTCGAGGCCAGCCTGGTCTACAAAGTGAGTTCCAGGACAGCCAGGGCTATACAGAGAAACCCTGTCTCGAGGAAAAAAAAAAAAAAGTTCTAATTTGGGGCTGGAGCACTGGTTAGGAACACTGGCTGCTCTTCTAGAGGAGGTTCAGTTCCCAGCACCCACATGGCAGCTCACAGCTGTCTGCAACTCCAGTTTCTAGGAGTCAGACCAATGGACATAAAATACAATTAAATAAAATATTAAAAAAAGAAGTTATGGGCCGGGCGTGGTGGCGCATGCCTTTAATCCCAGCACTCAGGAGGCAGAGACAGGCGGATTTCTGAGTTCAAGGCCAGCCTGGTCTACAAAGTGAGCTCCAGGACAGCCAGGACTATACAGAGAAACCCTGTCTCCAAAAAAAAAAAAAAAAAAAAAAAAAAAGTTATAATTTGTGTGAATGAATGAGAGTTTGGGGCTACTTATTATGCAGCAGGCAGCAGAGCCTCCTGACTGATCCCTGAGTGACGCCTGTGCCAGCAGCATCTCTGGCAGCTGGGTAGGACACCACAGTGGGGAGTGGATGAGGTCTTGGGTGAATGTGCTTTTGACAGGAGCACAGCCATGTCAAGGGTTCTAGTGCCTCAGACTCATGGAAATGCAACCGCCCTCCCCAGCTGGGGCTCAGAAAGAGGTCAAAGTCCACCCTGGTCCAAGTACAGATGTGGAATGATTAACCAGTGTGTGCAAAAATGATCAATCCCAGCTTCCTCCTCCCAGGTGACTGAAACTCAGACTGCTCCCCTGCAGAGGTGTCCTACCAAGATTAGCTAACCCACCTCTCCCTCTTTCAGTTCTGTACCTTGTCCTGGATTCAGACACCTAGAGTAATTCCCCTAGCATTCCAAGCTGCTTTGGTGCATCTCCACCGGAGTGGGTCCACCCAACTCCAGCTTTCCTATGTGTGCACACGTGCGAGTGTGCGCCAGCCCGCATGTGCGTGTGCTTGTGTACCTTTTTCTCCTGTCCTTCATCACCACAGTTGGGTTAACCCCAAAGCCATGCTGGTCTTTGCCTGAGCCCGCATAACCAGAGTGTATCCATTTCTGCAGGGTTACAAATAACTAGTCTCAGGCTGAGTTCAGACTTGAACTTGCTATGGAAGTAAGAATGACCTTGACCTTCCTGCTTCAACCTTCCAAAGGAAGGTTCATAAGTGTGTACTACAAGGCTTGGCTAAGATATACAAGTGAATAAGAGAGGGAGGGAGGGGGAGGGGAGGGGAGGGAGAGCGGAGGGGGTAAGGGGAGGGGAAAAGAGTTTGTGAGAGGAAGAGAGAGAGGAGGGAGAGAGTGAGAACAAGTAAAAGAGAAAGAGAGAGCACAAGAGAGAGAGAGTGTGTGTGCACAAGCGAGCACATACACATGTGTTCTCTTTGTTGCCGCCTTTGCATGAGTTTTTTGGGGGCATCTCCTGTCCTGCCTTCAGAGCCCATAGAGACTCACAGTGCTGCGTATGGCTGTAGAAGATTCTGGAAATCCAAACTCAGGTCTTCAAGTCTGTGCAGTGAACACTTAATCCAACTGAACCATTTCCTATGCCAAAAGTTTTAAATTGTTTATTGTTGAGCCGGGCGTGGTGACGCATGCCTTTAATCCCAGCACACTGGAGGCTGAGGCAGGCGGATTTCTGAGTTCGAGGCCAGCCTGGTCTACAAAGTGAGTTCCAGGACAGCCAGGGCTACACAGAGAAACCCTGTCTCGAAAAACAAACAAACAAAAAAAATTGTTTATTGTTATGAGAATGTATGTATGCTTGTTTAAGTTTGTGTGCTCTAGCACATGCCTGCCAGAGCCTATGTAGGACAGAAGAGGGAATCGGGTTCCCTAGAACTGGAGTTAAAGATGAGCCACTACGTGGGTGCTTTTAAAATTCCGGTAAATGATTGTAACAAAATTTATTCTTTTAATCTTTGTTTAAAAAAGATTTATTTGGGGGCTGGTGAGATGGCTCAGCGGGTAAGAGCACCGGACTGCTCTTCCGAAGGTGATAAGTTCAAATCCCAGCATCCACATGGTGGCTCACAACCATCCTTAACGAGATCTGGCACCCTCTTCTGAAGTGTCTGAAGACAGCTACAGTGTACTTACATATAATAAATAAAATAAATCTTTAAAAAAAAAAGAAAAAAAAAGAAAAAAAAGAAAAAAAAAAGATTTATTTGCCGGGCGTGGTGGCACACGCCTTTAATCCCGGCACTTGGGAGGCAGAGGCAGGCGGATTTCTGAGTTTGAGGTCAGCCTGGTCTACAGAGTGAGTTCCAGGACAGCCAGGGCTATACAAAGAAACCCTGTCTCAAAAAAAAAAAAAAAAAAGATTTATTTGCTAGGTGTGGTAGTGCATGTTTTTAATCCTTTCACTGGGGAGGCAGAGGCAGGCAGATTTCTGAGTTCGAGGCCAGCCTGGTCCACAAAATGAGTTCCAGGACAGGCAGGGCTGTACAGAGAAACCTTGTCTCAAAAAACCAAAAAAAAAAAAAAAAAAAGATTTTATTTATTGAGTACACTGTAGCTGTTCTCAGACACACCAGAAGAGGGCATCAGATCCCTTTACAGATGGTTGTGAGCTACCATGTGGTTGCTGGGAATTGAACTTAGGACCTCCAGAACAGCAGTCTGTGCTGCTCCTAACCACTGAGCCATCTCTCCAGATCTGTTTTCCCCACCAGTACTTGGTGTTCTGATTTCTTTGATTTTTAAGAGGCTACAATTGTAGATCTGAATCATCCCAGGGTCTCCTCTCTCTCTTTTTCCCTCTCTTTTAACTTTTTTTTTCCCTTGTTCCGGTCGACCCTGCTCGCTCAGGTCGGCCCCACTCTCTCCGCCCCACTCTCTCCGGTCCAAGGATTCGTTTTATCATTATTATTCATAAGTATGCTGTAGCTGACTTCAGACGCACCAGAGGAGGGTGTCAGATCTCATTACAGGTGGTTGTAAGCCACCATGTGGTTGCTGGGATTTGAACTCATCAACTTTGGAAGATCAGTAGAGTGCTTTTACCCGCTGAGCCATCTCACCAGCTCTCTTTTAACTATTTTTAAGTACACATCTAAAAGGTGTGATGGCCACATCTGTCTTACCAGTGCTGTGAAAAGGTGTGGTGTGGTGGCACATGCCTTTAATCACAACACTTGTAGGCAGAGGCAGGTGAATGTCAGTCTGTGGCCACCCAGGCATACATAGTGAATTTCATAGTAGCCAGCACTATATGGACAGAACATGTCTAAAACTAAACAAAACACTAAACATTTATTTTCATTTTATATGTATGAGTGTTTGTCTCATACATATTAGAGCACATATATGAGCACAAGAGCCTTTGAGTTCAAGGCTAAAGAGCCAAACCCTATCTCAAAACAGTTACCAGGGCTGGAAAGCTTCCTCGGTGGCTCAGAGCATTGGCCTGCTCTTGCAGAGGACCTGGGGTTGTTTCCCCAAATCCACATAGCTGCACACAATTTTCTGTAACTCCATTTCAAGGTGATCTGATACTAACTACTAACAGAGGGCATATGTAGTACGTGTACATACATGCAGACAAACACTCATACATATAAAATGAAAATAAATAAGTTTAGTGTTTTGTTTTGTTTAGTTTTAGACATGTTCTGTCCATATAGTGCTGGCTACTATGGAATTCACTATGTATGCCTGGGTGGCCACAAACTGACATTCACCTGCCTCTGCCTACAAGTGTTGTGATTAAAGGCATGAGCCACCACACCTAGCATGCCCCATAATAAATAAATCATTTTTTGTTGGTTTTTTTTTTTTTGGTTTGTTTGTTTTTCGAGACAGGGTTTCTCTGTATAGCCCTGGCTGTCCTGGAACTCACTTTGTAGACCAGGTTGGCCTCAAACTCAGAAATCTGCCTGCTTCTGCCTCCCAAGTGCTGGGATTAAAGGTGTGTGCCACCACAGATGGCTCAGAATTTAAAAGGATTTGGTCTTGCAGAGAGCCTAAGTTAATTTCCCAGCACCCACATGGCAGCTCACGACTGGCTGTAGCTCAATTCCAGGGGACCCAACACCCTCTTCTGACTTTCCCAGGCTCCTACACCCATATGGGGTACACACAAACATTCATGTGCATACACATAAAATCATTAAGTAAATATATACTTTTAAATTATGTGTGTATGGGCTGGTGAGATGGCTCAGCGCCAATCTCGTGGGCTGACGAGAAGGCTTCCACTACTCAAGTTTAGGGTCGTTGGTGTACCACCGAATGTTGGTGGACATTGTTCTAGACTGCGGGAGGAGACCACGCAGACTTCAGTCGATGTCGCATGAATACTTCTTATTATTCTTTACTTAGGAACCTGGCCTCTCTGGTTGCGGAGCAAGCCAGGCTGTCCGGAGGGAGCGGAGCCAAATGGGGATGGCCGGAGCAAGCTGGGACGCCGGAGCTAGCAGGGCCAGAGCGAGTGGGGCCGAATGGGGACGGCCGGAACGAGCGGGGCCAAACCAGAGCAAGCGGAGGCGATCGGAGCGAGCGGGGCTGGCTGGAACAAGTGGGGGCCGTACGGGGGCGGCCGGGAGCAAGTGGGGCTGGCCGGAGTGAGCGGGGTCCAGCAGAGTGAGCAGGGTTGACCGGAACAAGGGAAAAAAAAATTATGTGTGTATTTTCCTTTATGCACACGTGTACAGGAATCTACAGAGGCCAGAAGACGGTGTCAGATTCCTTGGACTTATGGGAATTTTAAAATTACCATGCAGGTGTCAGGAATTATTAATTTATTATATATATGAGTACACTATATCTGTCTTATTATATATATGAGTACACTATATCTGTCTTCAGACACACCAGAAGAAGGCATCGGATCCCATTACATATATTTGATCGACCACGTGGTTGCTGGGAATTGAATCCAGGACCTCTAGAAGAGAGCAGTTAGTGCTCTTAACCGCTGAGCCATCTCTCAAGCCCTAGATTTATTTATTTTAGTATTTTGCTTGTTTGTTTTTCTGTGCATGTTGTGTGCCTGGTGCCTACAGAGGTAGAAGAGAGCATTAGATCTCATGGAACTGGGATTAGAAATGGTTGTGAACTACCATGTGGTACGTGGAATCAAACCCAGTTCCTCTGTAAGAACAAGTACTCTTAACTGAGCCAGCTCTCCAGACCTAGAGCTGATATCTATTCCTACTAAAGCATAAAGACCTTCCACTGTGTTTCGGGCCATTGCTCAGTAGATGGGTCTCTCTCCTGGGTGCTCCTTCTCAGCTTCCCCGATGATGCTAATGGGTCAGGCCTCACATTCACTTCTTCATTCCATGACTCCAGAGGTGGCCCCCTGGAAGCTGTGCAGGAAACCCTGAATGATGGATTCTCTCCAGGCCTTTCAGGAAATACCTGACATTGCTCTATAGGACCCAGAAACTCAGCCCAGGGACATCTCAGAACTCAGGCAGCAGAACCAACCCAAAGAGAGGTCAGAGCCTCTATGTCCCATGGAGGATGGATGAGTGGTGTGGGGGTCCTGGAGCTCCCAGGGTGTGGAAGGGCGGTTCAGAATTCCCTGGTGCTTGGATACCATGGCTCAGACAAGTCTCCTCCACAAAGGTCTTGGGTGTCCTGGATGGATGCCTGGCCCTCCCAGCTAACAGAAGCAGGAGATCTGATGTACCTGTGTGTGTTTACCCTGTGCATCTGCACACATACCAATGTTCCCTTGTGTGTAGCCCTGCAGCACCTGCTAAGCAAGCCCCCCCTCCCTACCCACTTGTTACTTCATCCTCAGGCTCTGCCTGGAACTTCCGAGTGCAGGTGTAGTGGATGCAGTAAGGGCCAAACTTGTGGATAATTTTACTGCTAGAGTCAACATCTCTGCGGTTTCCTTTGCTGTTATGCATTCCAGTAATTTTCAGCTTCTGAGGTTACTTCCCCTTCAGTGAGGTCAGCCCTCCCTTTCAGCAGGAGCCGAGTGCATTTCCTGATGCAGCCAGATTCTCCTGTTACAGTCTGAATTCCATCCTGGGATCCCATCACTTCTAAGGATGCATGCTCTCGCTGTCTATCTGTCTTCCCCCGACCCCTGCCCAGTGTGTGTGTGTGTGTGTGTGTGTGTGTGTGTGTGTGTGTGTGTGTGTGTGTTTGAGGTAGGGTTTTACTACACAGCCCAGGCTGGTCTTAACCATGTGATTGTTTCTGCCCAAGTGCTGGGATTACAGGTGTGTGCCACCATAACCGAGTTGTGGGCATTATAACTCTCTTTTTCTGCATGTGTTTCTTTGTTCTGGTTTTTGTTTGGTACAGTGATGGCACCATACCAACCCCAGGACTAGCCATGTGCCTCACAAGCACTGCTCCACTAGGCCACATGCCCGGGCCCCTTGGCAGAGCTTGATGAATGAATGTAGTGTGAGACTCTCATCATTACATCAGTACCCAGAGCACTTCCTCACCCCAGAGACATGATCCCTGCTCACCTTTTCAATCCACCTTGTCTCCAGTCCTTCGTGGTGGTTTCTGTATAGTTTCGCCTTTTCTAGAATGCCCTATAAGTGGAATGACATGGTGGGTGGCCTTTGCAACCGGCTCATTGCCCTGGGAAGTCTACATCTAAGGTTCCTCAGATCCAAGCCAACGTTGGTTCCTGGTTATCACAGTCCCTGGACCGGAAAAACCTGGGTGTGCTCACCTACTGACGGAGGAGAACTCCCTCCAGCTTCTGGTCATGGTGAATAAGCATCACTGAGATTTTGTATAGACATGTTTTCCAATAATTTGGGTAAAGCACCTAAGAGGGTTTTCTGAGTAGTGTGGCCAGAATTTTTTTCCTTTGTCACATATTGCCAGGTTGCTTTCCAAAACAGCTGGATAGATGGGTTCAGAGCCTTTCCACCAATGAATGAAAGTCCTCATTGCCCAATGTTCATGGGAGAATTTGATATTGTTAAGTTTTGAAAAATTTATAGTAAGATACAAATCGCTTAAGACTTGCTGTCCTAGCCCCTCAGATAATGAATCACGCCGAGTTCAGTTGCAAACCTGAAGGCTGTTCCTTTAGCAGAAGCCTTGGGCCCTGCTCTGTCAGGTTGAGGGTAGACATGAGCCATGGAGCTGGAACTGGGGGCAGGGGCATAGCAGACAACCCAAGCTCTGCTCACAGCTGTAAACTCCGAGAAGTCAGTGCAGATAAATCCCTGGCCCCTACTTTCAGATGGTACTTTAGTTTTTAAAATGATAGCAGGGCTCCACATCAGGGTGGCAGAATGTCTCACCCAACCCAGCCATGAGACCACCCCTGGACTCTGAGCATGCTTAAAAGGAAATTAGAGGGCTGGTGAGATGGCTCAGTGGGTAAGAGCACCCGACTGCTCTTCTGAAGGTGATAAGTTCAAATCCCAGCATCCACATGGTGGCTCACAACCATCTGTAACGAGATCTGGCACCCTCTTCTGGAGTGTCTGAAGACAGCTACAGTGTACTTACATATGATAAATAAAATAAATCTTTAAAAAAAAAAAAAGAGCCGGGCGTGGTGACACACGCCTTTAATCCCAGCACTTGGGAGGCAGAGGCAGGCGGATTTCTGAGTTCGAGGCCAGCCTGGTCTACAAAGTGAGTTACAGGACAGCCAGGACTATACAGAGAAACCCTGTCTCAAAAAACCAAAAAATAAAATAAAAAAAAAAAGGAAATTAGATATGAGCTATGAAGTAACTAAGGAAGCTGTATCCTACAAGTCAGAACATCTCGCCTCTTTGTGCGTCTCTGTCTTTGAGGCTACAGATCTGTGGTTCCTGATGAATTGAATGCTAACCTACCCAAGCAATTCCCTACATTGTAAGTGCAGATAAACAATCTAAATAAACCCCTCACCAAAGAAGATACAGAAAATCAGAAATAGAGTCACAAATCTGTGTTCCCAGTACTCAGGATGTGGAGGCAGGAGGATTAAGGTCACCTTTGGCTACATAGTGAGATTGAGGCTAGTGAAGGCGACAGGAGACTCTGTCTCAGATATCCTCCAACTCCCCCCACCCCCAAAGAATAGTAGCAGGGTGTGGTGCCACATACCTTTAATCTCACACGTGGCAGACAGGTGCAGGTGCTGGTGCAGGTGGGTCTGTGGGTTTTCCAGGACAGCCTGGTCTACGTGGAGTTTCATGACAACTATGGTGGTCAAGTGAGTTGGTTCTAACTGTGAACATAACAGGTGATATCCGGCCTAATCACTGTTCACGGAGGGACTGCTGGCCATTTCAGGTTTGGCTTACAAATGAAGCTGCTGACTGTCCCCAGTGCTGGGATGGCAAATGTGACTCCCAATACCCAGTGTCCTTTATCTTAGATAAACTGAGTGGGGTTGCTGGATCATGTGTAACTTTGCACTAACTGCACAGACAGTCTCTCATTGTGAATGACACACCAGCAATGTCTGAAAGTTCATGTTCCCCTCCCTCTCATTGTGAATGACACACCAGCGATGTCTGAAAGTTCATGTTCCCCTCCGCTTTACCATCAACCATATTACCGGTCACAGATATGGGTGACATTTTAATGAGACCATCATTTACATTTTCCTGATGTCTTTTTTTTGGGGGGGGGTGTTATGAGACAGGGTTTCTCTGGGTAGCCCTGGCTGTCCTGGAACTTACTCTGTAGACCAGGCTGGCCTCGAACTCAGAAATCCGCCTGCCTCTGCCTCCCGAGTGCTGGGATTAAAGGCGTGCGCCACCACGCCCGGCTCCTGATGTCTTTTTACTGTTAATGTGTTAGCTTATCCTAAAGATTTACTTTATTTTTTATTTTATTTTGTTTATTGTTATTTGGTTTTTCGAGATAGGGTTTCCCTAGGTAGCCCTGGCTGGCTATCATCACTCCTTAGACCAGACTGGCCTTGAACTCAGAGGTCCACCTGTCCCTGTCTCCTGAGTGCTGGGATTAAAGGTAAGCACCATCATGCCTGACCCAATTTACTTTATTTTTTTAATATGTGCGTGCGTGTCTTTGGTGAGCATGTGCACATGAGTAGAGGTGCCTTCCAGGACAAGAGAAAACATTGACATTTTGAGCTAGAATTATAGAGCTTGCGCACTCCCTGACACAGGCCCTGAGAACTGAACTCAGGTTGCAGCGTGCATCAGGCCACCTCTCTGGTCCCTGAATGTTTAAGGTATCCTTTTTCTTTGGTTTACCTTTCTCTGTTTTTGAGATGGTCTTACTCTGTAGTCCAGACAGGCCTATGCTCCTCCCACCTCGTGAGTGCCGAGGTCGCAGGCCGGAACCACCAGGCACTGTCACATTCAAAGAATATTTTTTTCATGATAGAATTCTTTCTACATTAAAAATGTATTAAGCCGGGTGTGGTGGCGCACGCCTTTAATCCCAGCACTTGGGAGGCAGAGGCAGGTAGATTTCTGAGTGCGAGGCCAGCCTGGTCTACAAAGTGAGTTCCAGGACAGCCAGGGCTACACAGAGAAACCTTGTCTCAAAAAACCAAAAAAAAAAAAAAAATGTATTAAATCCAGTCAGAGGTGGTTCACACCTTTAATTCCAACACACAGGAAGCAGGGGCAGGCAGTTCAAGGCCAGCTTGGTCTACAGAGTGACCAGGATTACAGGGCTACACAGAAAAATTCTCTCTTTCTCTCAACAAAACAAACAACAACCACAAAGACAAAAAGAGAGAAAGAAAATGTTTTAGCATTTTTTTTATCTTTGTTTGCTTAGATTAAACATTTATTTTCTCCTAATTAATTTTACTGTGATAGTATTTTGAGAAAAGGTGTCAAATCTACTACACTGCTGAGAGTAATTCTGAATTCTTTTTTTTTTTTTTTTTTTTTTTTTTTTTTTTTTTTTTTTTTTTTTTTTTTTTTTTTTTTGGTTTTTCAAGAAGGGTTTCTCTGTGTAGCCCTGGCTGTCCTGGAACTCACTTTGTAGACCAGGCTGGCCTCAAACTCAGAAATCCGCCTGCTTCTGCCTCCCGAGTGCTGGGATTAAAGGCATGCGCCACCACCAATTCTTACCCCTTCTGTTTCTACCTTAAGGTTCTAGAATTCTTTCTTGCAGGGGAGGAAGGCAAGCAGCTTTGAGAGTTTGTGACTGGCCACTGCTAGAGCAAGCTTGACCTGTTTTCCCTTCACTGTGGTATTCTGTGAGCCTTGGTGAGTTCTCCTTAGATCAGCAAACCTCTGGGTGCCTCCACAGCACAGCGTTGGCTTCCTTTCTGTCCATTTCCCCCCCGGGAATGTTAGCAAATCACAGACCTTGCCGCTTGCTTTTGGCGAGCGGGACAGACACCTTTGTCTGGTTTGCCTTATTTTGTGTTCTATTCATTGCTTTTACAAGAGCAGGTTATATGCTGGTCCGAATGACCCACCTCATAAAGAGGTCGTCCTGGTGGTCCTGAGGTCCCCGCTGAATCAATGTCTATCCGTATTTTTGACCTTCTCACACGAATATGCAGTGTGCTCTGGTCACATTTATTCACCTCTGTTCCTCTCTGTAAAGGACAGACGTGACTTCCCTGTTTCTCTTTTTCTTTCCCCTCCCTCTTTTTTAAGATATAAAGAAAACACTGATTTTGATTCTTGGTCAGGGTTGGGAGCAGTGTGTGTGTGTGTGTGTGTGTGTGTGTGTGTGTGTGTGTGTGCCTGCCTTAGGCAGCACAGGGCGAGACATGCTGAGAGACAGGAAGTCCTTCATGCCGTGACTCTGGAGAGGCATGTAGTATCTGGACTCCCAGCAGCCACCTCACCACCAAGGAAGGAGGGAAACCAGCACCCACAGGTGTTGCAGGGGAAAGAAGAGTCTGGGACCCCGACCAACTGGACAAAATCACACCCCACCTCTAACTACCTAAATTCCCAACCCCTCACCCCATTGATAATGTGAGAGAAATAATTCTTTATAACTGAATCCCTGCTAATTGGCTCTCCGTAACCAAACTGACTAGCAGAGCAGCTTCCTGGACGTGCCTCTGTAGAGGACACCAGCCCCTGTTGGGAGCCTGAGGCTTGCAGAAGCCGGGGTTCTGGGAAGCTATGCTGCCGCATGCAGGATTCTTGCCTGTAGTTAACAGATTCCAGCTCGGGGTAGCAGGGTGAGAAGACAGTCTGGGGACAAGATGAGGGCGCCCAGCGAAACCCTGGGGAAACGTTTTCAGAAAGTGAGTATCCACTACCCGTTGTTCGTCGGCCACCGGTATCACCGGGCCGGAGACGGTGGTACTGTGGAGCCGTGAAAAAGGAGAAGACATCCCTGGGTCCGAGCGTCTGTTGACGACGAATGCGGTTCGGTGACTCGGGAGTGGTTAACCCTCACTGGAAAAAGACAAATTTTAGTCCAGGATTTATCCCGCACCACCGCGTGCGGAAATTACCCAGCACTTAGGAGGCAGAGGCAGGCGGATTTCTGAGTTCGAGGCCAGCCTGGTCTATAGAGTGAGTTCCAGGACAGCCAAGGCTATACAGAGAGACCCTGTCTCGAGAAAAAAAAAAAAAAAGCAGGTCCTGAAGTTGATCAGGAGTCCGCTTTCTTGTTTTGTTTGGGGTGCAGCTCCAACGCAGGGCCTCGAGCTTAAGTGTTAAACATCAGCATACACCTCCAGGGATGGCTTCTCTTCAGTTCCTCAGCTCTGCTCTTCACACTCCCCTCTCCTCGCTCCACACACTGCTGGCTCGGCCAACAGAGCAAGTGTGGACCTCAGAGATTAGAAGGAACAAAAGCCTGGGGGCTCCCAGCAGCCCTGCGGGCAAAGAGAACTTCATTATGATTGGGCTAGGCTGGGATTGCCTGAACCAATCACAATGCAGGGTAGGCAGGTCTGCTCTGGTTGGCTTGTGCTGGTGCTGGGCAGGATGGACGCCAGCAAAGCCCAGCAGCTACTGTCTGGTCCGCAGGACGTTTTGGGAGACGGGAAACAAGTGGTTTTGCCCCAGGCAAGCCTGAGAGTGGACCCAGAGCCAGTTGCTAACGTCAGTTCATTTTGTCCCGCTCACTTAGTTAGCAGTTGGACAATTAAGTCCCGCAGCCTCGGTGTCTTGGTTTCTTTGCCTGTGTGGTGGGGTTCAAATGCTGGGAGCTGTGTGCTAATTTATGTAAACGAGTGTTATACCCGCGTGCGTTAGTACACACACACACACACACACACACACACACACACACACACACACACACACAGACACTGAGCCCTCACCAGAACAGAGGGATGAATGTCATTATCATGCCCTCCAGTCTCCAAACTGTGAACAATGCCTTTTTTTCTGTATAAAGTAAGCCCATCTCCCATATTTCAATATAGTAAAGAAAAATGCTTCAATGCAGACGGCGTGTCAGTTCCTTATTGCCAGGCAACAAATGACCTTACAACCCTAGAGCTTGAACAGACATCTGTCACCTCACACAGTGTTTGAAAGTGGGCAGTCCGCAGACTGGGGTGGTTTTGGCTCAGGTTCTCCCATGAGGGTGTGGCCAGGCTGGGGCTACAGTAGCTCACCCACTGCCAGGTGCAACCTATGTGGAAGAGTGGAACCAGAAACCATGGCAACCTTCATAGCCTGATTCCATGCCCATTATCACTCTGGTGGCCACAGACACTGTGGGAGAGTAGATGTAGGCAGGGCGGGAGCACCAAGCCGCTGCAGTTTCTGTGTCCACCTATGTTGGTCTTAATCTCTTGACATCCAGTTTTGTAAGGAAGCTCCAGGTTTTTGTTTTTGTTTTTGTTTTGTTTGTTTGTTTGTTTTGGTTTTTCAAGCAAGACAGGGTTTCTCTGTGTAGCTCTGGCTGTCCTGGAACTCACTCTGTAGACCAGGCTGGCTTCGAACTCAGAAATCCGCCTGCCTCTGCCTCCCGAGTGCTGGGATCAAAGGCGTGCACCACCACGCCCCGCAGGTTTTGCAGCAGTTTGGGAGTCACACCCCAGAAGTCGAATATGGTGGATCCTCAGCCCTCTGTGGGAGGTCCTGCAGTTCAGTCCACTCTGGCCCACCCAGTGTATTCCAAGACCTGCATTTTTTTTTCTGTTTCTTTTTGCTGAAAATGCTGCTCACATTGGCTGCAAATAAAACCCTTGCTTGGACATGCTGACTTTGTTTACCGTGATGATAGATTTAAGGAATGGGTAGGGTCCAAACTCTCCCTGTGAACCACAATCACAAAGTTGTCAGCCTCAAGGAGGGTCGGGGCTGTACCCTTACCCAGATCGCAGTGTTACGAAAGTGAGATTGCAGCCACAGGCTGCAGGTAAATGAACTCACTGGCAAGGTTGTACAAGGGGAGGCTATCTCAGGGGGTGGGACCAAACGAACAAGAGGAGGCTACTGCAGGGGGCGGGGCTAAACAAGCATCAGAACACGGGAACGCCTACAGCTCCAGGGGCCTATGGCGCCAGACACTTGAGGATCAGGGGTTAGATTTTCAGCTATCTGTCCTATGAAGCCTCTGAGGAAATAAAACATTCAATCTGCACCACTTAAAAACAAAACAAAACAAAACAAAACAATCCCAGCATTCGGGAGGCAGTCAGGTGGATTTCCGAGTTCGAGGCCAGCCTGGTCTGCAAAGCTAGTTCCAGGACAGCTAGGGCTATTCAGAGAAACCCTGTCTCGAAAAACCAAAAAAAAAAAAAAAACCAAAACCAAACCAAAACAAAACTAGCCAGGCAGTGGTGGCGCACACCTTTAATCCCAGCACTTGGGAGGCAGAGGCAGGCAGATTCTGAGTTCGAGGCCAGCCTGGTCTACAGAGTGAGTTCCAGGACAGCCAGGGATACACAGAGAAGAAAAGAAACAAAAAACCCTAAATTAAATATATCCACACAGGACAAACTGGAGGCAGCAATTGGGGGGGGGGGTCAGACAAAGCTGCCAGTGTGTGTTCTTAGGGGTGCTCTGGCTTCCTCCCACTGACCACAAGGTCCTGCAGGGCCTTCCTTACGTGAGTCCAACTGCCTACACCAGCTTAGTGTCCTTGGTCAGCCATAGACCAGGCTCTTTCACAAAGTGTCTCAGAAACATCAAACAATAGCTGGGAGGGGGGCATGGGGGTGGAGGCAGGAAGGGCCACAGGTAGCAGGAGGTCTGTCTGTCCAGAAGCATCTGTGGGCCCACTCCTGGCTAGCGTGGCAAGGTCCCTGTCCTGCAGGGTCTGCTTCATTTCTGCACACAGCAGTGCTCAGAGGAGGTTTGTCTGCCCCCCCCCTTCTTCCTTTGTGGGAAATTTCAGGGGCTGGAGTAGCAGGTCTGGCAACCTAGGTCTGCCCTTTCCACAAGCCGGCTCTTCCAGAGTCCCCACAGGACAACTTCCTTTACTCTTGGGAGTGTTAGCCAATTTGGCAGATAAGTAACCACTTGTGACTGAATTATCTTTCTTTCTTTTGGGGATGCTATGAAGAATCTTTTATGATCTTTGCTTATTTCCTCCTAAGTGTTCCTTTTTCCTTACTGAAGAAGGACCTTCTAGAATGTTTGTTTCTATTTAATTTTGAGACAGAGTCTGACTGTGGAGCCCTGGCTGGCCACAAATTCCCAAACAGATCTGGCTGCCTCTGCCTCCTGTGTGCTGGAATTAAACGCATGTGCCCCCACCCAAATAGTTGTTTCTCAGTTTGCTTTGGTGTGCAGTTTGAAAGAAGCTAGCTAGCTGTGGCTTGAAAAAGGCTTCATATTCAGGCTGACTTTTGTGTGTCATATGCCTGTAAGTGACAGTGGGCCTACCATTCGTGCACCTGCAGAGCCCAGAGGTCAACGTGGGCTGTGCTCCTAAAGTGATTTGTCACGGTGTTTGGTTTTGTTTTTCATTTATTTGGTGAGTGTATGTGCGTGTGTGCATGCATGTGTGCGTGTATGTATGTGTGTGCACATGTGTGTATACATGTGTTTAGTTTAGAGAATAATTTGCAAAAATCGGTTTCTCCTTCCAATATGTTAGTTCCAGGGACTGAACTCAGGTCACTAGGCTTGGCAGCAAGAGCCTTTTTCTCTCCAGTGTTCTGATTGTTTTGTCTGTTTTTCTTTCCTTTCTTTTCCTTTTCTTTTTTTGAAATGGGGTTTCTCTGTGTAGCAGCCCTGGGTGTCCTGGAGCTCTCGTTGTAGACCACACTGGTCTTGAACTCCCACCTGACTCTCCATCTTATTTTTTTTTTTGGCTTTTTCGAGACAGGGTTTCTCTGTGTAGCCCTGGCTGTCCTAGAACTCACTCTGTAGACCAGGCTGGCCTCGAACTCAGAAATCCGCCTGCCTCTGCCTCCCGAGTGCTGGGATTAAAGGCGTGCGCCACCACGCCCCGCTTCCATCTTATTTTTTAAAACAGAGTCTCTCTTGCCAGTTTCCACACTTAGCCTTTACGTGGGTGCTGTGCTGGGTATCTAAATTCAGTCGCTGTGCCTGCTGTCGGCACAGCAGGCCTTCACCCTGAGCCACCCCCAGCTGCATATTTTCATTGTTCTAATTTTATACTGTAGATTGTTTGAAACAATTCAGAGATGCCGTTTATTGACGGGTGTGGTGGCGCATGCCCTTACCCCAGCACTCGGGAGGCAGAGGCAGGCGCATTTCTGGGAATTTGAGGTCAGCCTGGTCTACAAAGCAAAGTCCAGGACAACCAGGGGTAGACAGAGAAACGCTGTCTGGAAAAACCAAGACAAACAAAAAACCAACCAGAAAAAAAATGATGTCGTTCATTAAGATGAGATTAAAAAAAAAAAGTTTTTTTTTTGTTTTTTTTGTTTGTTTGTTTGTTTTTTGTCTTTGGAGACAGGGTTTCTCTGTGTAGCCCTGGCTGTCCTGGAACTCACTTTGTAGACCAGGCTGGCCTCGAACTCAGAAATCCACCTGCCTCTGCCTCCCGAGTGCTGGGATGAAAGGCATGCTACACCATGCCCGGCAAAAAAAAAAAAAAAAGTTTTAAGCATTAATATGTAGATCAGGCTGACCTCAAACTTTTTCTGCTTCAGTCTTTCACCTTTTAGGTGCTGGGATTATTGGCATGCGCCCTACAGCGAGCTCAGAACTAAGTCAATAGTGAATGTATGTGTGTCCATGGCTTTGTGGTCAGCTTGAGGTAGTCAGGGAAGACAGAAGTCATGAAGGACGCGTGAGGTGTAGAAGAAGACATGAAGGACGCGTGAGGTATAGAGCCCCTTTCACCAGTCTGCTCAAGTCTTTCACTGAGCATCAAGAATTCCAGCATGATTCATAAAATTTGTTGTGAAGGTTGTCTTTGTAGAGACAATATCCCTTTTATACAGAAATATCTCAAATAAGAATAATCCAGCAATAAACCAGGCTTGAGATCTAAAGTACGTGACCTCTGACCTCAGCCTCATTCCTTTCCCAGATATAAACCTGCAATTTTCTAGGGATCTCACAGGCAAGATTACAAACTCCATTATGGTAACAGACATGGCTTAACCTGTGTGCAAACTTCCCAACCCATGGTTTCACCACATTAGATTGTTGCCCTACCTGACCGAACCATTTCAGGAATTGCCGGCTCTAATTTACTGAATGTGGGAAGGGGTCACTTCCAAACGCCTTGAGCAACAGAAGCCTCAGCAGTCACCAAGAAAGCACATATATGGTTACTGCTGGTCGCTCAAAGCAGGAAGCTCAAGCCACATTCACACCTGGGTGTGCAGGATCCTTTCCTGGTCACCTTTGATACTTAAAGCTGTTAGCTATCTCCTCCTAATACACTCTGTCTCTGAATCCTGGCTTCATCTGAGAACGGCTCTGAAGGAAATGCCTCAAACTGCTTCAGGCACCAAGGTGGAGCTGTCTTTTGCTCCCATTACTGCTGATAGATGAACAGAATCCCCTTGCCCCCAGCCAGATAAGCCAGACCCAGATCTAGCTGAGGGACCAGGTTATAAAGGAGTCATTTGTGTAGGGAGGTCACAAAGTGGGGGTGGGGTGGGGGAGCCAACACTGTGGTAGAGGCTTCCCCATGGAAGGAGGGAGGGCAAGTGTCCCCTGAAGTGAACAGTTTTGGTCTTGGAACCACTTGGAGGCCCGTGGAGACAAACAGGTGCACAGCACAGGGAGAGAGGTGGGGCCCCGAGTTCCCATGTGTCCTCTTAGGGTTCTGAGTAAGAAGGACTCCTGTGCAATGCAATGCAGCCAGGTGACATACCACAGGTCTGCAGAGATCAGAAATTCCAAGCTCAGGGGCCTACAAAGCCGATAGGCGAACCTGCCAGGCCAGGGTTCACAGGCCCCACCCACCCTATGGTCCACCGGCCTTTGTTCCCTCCCTCTGTGGTTTGGGGCTCCGGATCCAATAAGCTGGCCCTTGGGGAGCAAGGTCCAGGTCAGGGAGGGCGTAACATGGTCCCTTGAAGCACTACACCACGTAAGGCAGGAAAGACGGCTAGGTGGTGAGGTTCTCTTTGGATTTGGGAGGATCCGGGCTTCCTGTTGTTCTTTGGTCCGGTGAACTCAAGTGCAGCTTCCTTGTTGCTTATATCGTCTCCTTCATCTGGGCGGCAGGAGTCCAGGGCGACGCGGGTGGTCAGCCCAGTCACCCAGGCACACCCGGGGCGGGGGCCCCCGCTCACCCAGGCTTCCCACACCAGAAAGCGCAGCCCCGCCGCTTTGTCCTAAGGAGAAACCGGCTCCTTGAGCCCAGAGTGGGGCGCGCCGGATCACGTGGTGACCGAGGGACCCAACAGTCGGCTCAGCTTAAGCCTCAGACCCCCCCCCTCCCACTCCCATCCCCCATCCGCGCTGCAGAGCCCAGTGCGCACGCGCGCGGCTCCCCGCCCACCGAATTCCTAGTAGACTATCGGTGCTGTGTGTTGATTGGCTCGAGCTGCCGTTCTCTCAACCAATAGGTGCGCGGCTGCTGGCTAGCGTTTCTTGGTGGGTGTGCTTCTCTGCGTCTCCCCGCGACGTGCTGCCTCTGCCTAGACTGCGGTTAAGGGAAGGGATGCTCTGGGGTGCGAGCCCTTCTGGATGCACCCGCGAACTAGAGCGCAGTCTGCAAGCGCAGACGCCACGACCTTGGTAGGACTCTTAACTCCTGGTCCTGTTTGGTCTTGGTGTTCATCGGTGCTGCCCCGTCCCTGTTGCCCACCCCCGCCCCCAACACCTCAGCGAGCCTAGCCAGCCCCTAAGGCGAGCCAGCCTATGCTTGTCAAAAGTGTCGCAGTAGGGCTTAATGACACACTCCTATAATTCCAGCACTAAGGGAGGCAGAGACTATTCTGGATTGCATGCCAGGGTTGGCTGAGGTTGTAGCCAAGAGTGTTTGCCTAAATGTACAAAGCCTCATAATACTGGGTATGGTGGCACACATCTGCAAGCCTGACACTTGAGAGGTAGAGACAGGAAAATTAGGAACTCAAGGCTAGCCGGGCGTGGTGACGCACGCCTTTAATCCCAGCACTTGGGAGGCAGAGGCAGGCGGATTTCTGAGTTCGAGGCCAGCCTGGTCTACAGAGTGAGTTCTAGGACAACCAGGGCTACACAGAGAAACCCTGTCTCGTAAAAACAAAAAACAAAACAAAACAGAAAAAACAAACAAACAAACAAAAAGAAACTCAAGGCTAAACCGGGCGTGTTGGCGCACGCCTTTAATCCCAGCACTCTGGCGGCAGAGGCATGCGGATTTCTGTGAATTCCAGATCAGCCTGGTCTACAAAGTGAATTCCAGGACAGCCAGGGCTATATAGAGAAACCCTGTCTCGAAAAACCAAAAAAAAAAAAAAAAAAAAAAAAAGATTCAAGATTATTTTGGGCTACATATGGAGTTCAAGGTCAGACTGAGCTACATGAGACCCTGTCTCAAAAAACAAAACAAGGGCTGGAGAGGTGGCTCAGCGGTTGGGAGCACTGACTGCTCTTCCAGAGGTCCTGAGTTCAGGTCCCAGCGACCACATGGTGGCTCACAACCATCCGTGATAAGATCTGACTCCCTCTTCTGGAGTGTCTGAAGACAGCTACAGTGTACTTACATATAATAAATAAATAAATCTTAAAAAAAAAAACTCAGTAAAAGTCTCAATAAAAATTAGTAGTAATCAGCAGGGGCGGCGGTGGCGCATGCCTTTAATCCCAGCACTTCGGAGGCAGAGACAGGTGGATCTCTGAGTTCGAGGCCAGCCTGGTCTACAGAGTGAGTTCCAGGACAGCCAGGGCTATACAGGGAAACCCTGTCTTGGAAAAAAAAAAGTAGTGATTATAGCTGAGGTATTTTGAGGTATTTTTCTACTATATAGTAATTAGATATATGCTTCACAATAAAATTCATTGCTTTAAACTGAAAGGTGCCTCCTGGATACTAACTAGTCTTCCAAGAGCTGTTGGTGTTATTCATAATGGATGAAGGATGGCTTCCGCCCGGGACAGACAGAGGAGCTGGGCAGACATGCACAGTTTAGCAAAGGGGGCCTGCGTAAGGAGGAAACGATAGTATTCTGGCTTTTGAAAATATGCTAGCCAGGAGTGGTGGTACACGCCTTTAATCCCAGCACTCGGGAGGCAGAGGCAGGCAGATTTCTGATTTCGAGGCCAGCCTGGTCTACAAAGTGAGTTCCAGGACAGCCAGGGATATACAGAGAAACCCTGTCTCGAAAAACAAAACAAAACAAAAAAAAAAAAAAAAAGAAAGAAAAGAAAATATGCTAAGCACAAGGCAGTCAGTCACCTAGGACAAACACACGAAGCATCTACTAAGTCGGAGAGCTTAAAGTTTATTTTTAAAGATTTATTTATTTATTTTATGTATTTGAGTACACTGTAGCTGTACAGATGGTTGTGAGCCATCACGTGGTTGCTGGGAATTTAACTCAGG
>LR750492.1:131996-282286 GCA_902729485.2 Mus minutoides | reverse complement strand
GCGTGAGGTGTAGAAGAAGACATGAAGGACGCGTGAGGTGTAGAAGAAGACATGAAGGACGCGTGAGGTGTAGAAGAAGACATGAAGGACGCGTGAGGTGTAGAAGAAGACATGAAGGACGCGTGAGGTGTAGAAGAAGACATGAAGGACGCGTGAGGTGTAGAAGAAGACATGAAGGACATGTGAGGTGTAGAGCCCCTTTCACCAGTCTGCTCAAGTCTTTCACTGAGCATCAAGAATTCCAGCATGATTCATAAAATTTGTTGTGAAAGTTGTCTTTGTAGAGACAATATCCCTTTTATACAGAAATATCTCAAATAAGAATAATCCAGCAATAAACCAGGCTTGAGATCTAAAGTACGTGACCTCTGACCTCTGAGTTCAGCCTCATTCCTTTCCCAGATATAAACCTGCAATTTTCTAGGGATCTCACAGGCAAGATTACAAACTCCATTATGGTAACAGACATGGCTTAACCTGTGTGCAAACTTCCCAACCCATGGTTTCACCACATTAGATTGTCGCCCTACCTGACCGAACCATTTCAGGAATTGCCGGCTCTAATTTACTGAATGTGGGAAGGGGTCACTTCCAAACGCCTTGAGCAACAGAAGCCTCAGCAGTCACCAAGAAAGCACATATATGGTTACTGCTGGTCGCTCAAAGCAGGAAGCTCAAGCCACACTCACACCTGGGTGTGCAGGATCCTTTCCTGGTCACCTTTGATACTTAAAGCTGTTAGCTATCTCATCCTAATAAACTCTGTCTCTGAATCCTGGCTTCATCTGAGAACGGCTCTGAAGGAAATGCCTCAAACTGCTTCAGGCACCAAGGTGGAGCTGTCTTTTGCTCCCATTACTGCTGATAGATGAACAGAATCCCCTTGCCCCCAGCCAGATAAGCCAGACCCAGATCTAGCTGAGGGACCAGGTTATAAAGCAGTCATTTGTGTAGGGAGGTCACAAAGTGGGGGTGGGGTGGGGGAGCCAACACTGTGGTAGAGGCTTCCCCATGGAAGGAGGGAGGGCAAGTGTCCCCTGAAGTGAACAGTTTTGGTCTTGGAACCACTTGGAGGCCCGTGGAGACAAACAGGTGCACAGCACAGGGAGAGAGGTGGGGCCCCGAGTTCCCATGTGTCCTCTTAGGGTTCTGAGTAAGAAGGACTCCTGTGCAATGCAATGCAGCCAGGTGACATACCACAGGTCTGCAGAGATCAGAAATTCCAAGCTCAGGGGCCTACAAAGCTGATAGGCGAACCTGCCAGGCCAGGGTTCACAGGCCCCACCCACCCTATGGTCCACCGGCCTTTGTTCCCTCCCTCTGTGGTTTGGGGCTCCGGATCCAATAAGCTGGCCCTTGGGGAGCAAGGTCCAGGTCAGGGAGGGCGTAACATGGTCGCTTGAAGCACTACACCATGTAAGGCAGGAAAGACGGCTAGGTGGTGAGGTTCTCTTTGGATTTGGGAGGATCCGGGCTTCCTGTTGTTCTTTGGTCCGGTGAACTCAAGTGCAGCTTCCTTGTTGCTTATATCGTCTCCTTCATCTGGGCGGCAGGAGTCCAGGGCGACGCGGGTGGTCAGCCCAGTCACCCAGGCACACCCGGGGCGGGGGCCCCCGCTCACCCAGGCTTCCCGCACCAGAAAGCGCAGGCCCGCCGCTTTGTCCTAAGGAGAAACCGGCTCCTTGAGCCCAGAGTGGGGCGCGCCGGATCACGTGGTGACCGAGGGACCCAACAGTCGGCTCAGCTTAAGCCTCAGACCCCCCCCAACCTCCCACTCCCATCCCCCATCCGCGCTGCAGAGCCCAGTGCGCACGCGCGCGGCTCCCCGCCCACCGAATTCCTAGTAGACTATCGGTGCTGTGTGTTGATTGGCTCGAGCTGCCGTTCTCTCAACCAATAGGCGCGCGGCTGCTGGCTAGCGTTTCTTGGTGGGTGTGCTTCTCTGCGTCTCCCCACGACGTGCTGCCTCTGCCTAGACTGCGGTTAAGGGAAGGGATGCTCTGGGGTGCGAGCCCTTCTGGATGCACCCGCGTACTGGAGCGCAATCTGCAAGCGCAGACGCCACGACCTTGGTAGGACTCTTAACTCCTGGTCCTGTTTGGTCTTGGTGTTCATCGGTGCTGCCCCGTCCCTGTTGCCCACCCCCGCCCCCAACACCTCAGCGAGCCTCGCCAGCCCCTAAGGCGAGCCAGCCTATGCTTGTCAAAAGTGTCGCAGTAGGGCTTAATGACACACTCCTATAATTCCAGCACTAAGGGAGGCAGAGACTATTCTGGATTACATGCCAGGGTTGGCTGAGGTTGTAGCCAAGAGTGTTTGCCTAAATGTACAAAGCCTCATAATACTGGGTATGGTGGCACACATCTGCAAGCCCGACACTTGAGAGGTAGAGACAGGAAAATTAGGAACTCAAGGCTAGCCGGGCGTGGTGGCGCACGCCTTTAATCCCAGCACTTGGGAGGCAGAGGCAGGCGGATTTCTGAGTTCGAGGCCAGCCTGGTCTACAGAGTGAGTTCTAGGACAACCAGGGCTACACAGAGAAACCCTGTCTCGTAAAAACAAAAAACAAAACAAAACAGAAAAAACAAACAAACAAACAAAAAGAAACTCAAGGCTAAGCCGGGCGTGTTGGCGCACGCCTTTAATCCCAGCACTCTGGCGGCAGAGGCATGCGGATTTCTGTGAATTCCAGATCAGCCTGGTCTACAAAGTGAATTCCAGGACAGCCAGGGCTATATAGAGAAACCCTGTCTCGAAAAACCAAAAAAAAAAAAAAAAAAAAAAAAAGATTCAAGATTATTTTGGGCTACATATGGAGTTCAAGGTCAGACTGAGCTACATGAGACCCTGTCTCAAAAAACAAAACAAGGGCTGGAGAGGTGGCTCAGCGGTTGGGAGCACTGACTGCTCTTCCAGAGGTCCTGAGTTCAGGTCCCAGCGACCACATGGTGGCTCACAACCATCCGTGATAAGATCTGACTCCCTCTTCTGGAGTGTCTGAAGACAGCTACAGTGTACTTACATATAATAAATAAATAAATAAATCTTAAAAAAAATAAAACTCAGTAAAAGTCTCAATAAAAATTAGTAGTAATCAGCAGGGGCGGCGGTGGCGCATGCCTTTAATCCCAGGCAGAGACAGGTGGATCTCTGAGTTCGAGGCCAGCCTGGTCTACAGAGTGAGTTCCAGGACAGCCAGGGCTATACAGGGAAACCCTGTCTTGGAAAAAAAAAATAGTGATTATAGCTGAGGTATTTTGAGGTATTTTTCTACTATATAGTAATTAGATATATGCTTCACAATAAAATTCATTGCTTTAAACTGAAAGGTGCCTCCTGGATACTAACTAGTCTTCCAAGAGCTGTTGGTGTTATTCATAATGGATGAAGGATGGCTTCCGCCTGGGACAAACAGAAGAGCTGGGCAGAAATGCACAGCTTAGCAAAGGGGGCCTGCGTAAGGAGGAAACTATAGTATTCTGGCTTTTGAAAATATGCTAGCCAGGAGTGGTGGTACACGCCTTTAATCCCAGCACTCGGGAGGCAGAGGCAGGCAGATTTCTGATTTCGAGGCCAGCCTGGTCTACAAAGTGAGTTCCAGGACAGCCAGGGATATACAGAGAAACCCTGTCTCGAAAAACAAAACAAAACAAAACAAAACAAAAAAAAAAAGAAAGAAAAGAAAATATGCTAAGCACAAGGCAGTCAGTCACCTAGGACAAACACACGAAGCATCTACTAAGTCGGAGAGCTTAAAGTTTATTTTTAAAGATTTATTTATTTATTTTATGTATTTGAGTACACTGTAGCTGTACAGATGGTTGTGAGCCATCACGTGGTTGCTGGGAATTTAACTCAGGGCCTCTGCTCACTAGCCCAAAGATTTATTTATTATTATATGTCAGTACACTGTAGCTCTCTTCAGACACAACAGAAGAGGGCATCGGATCTCATTACAGATGGTTGTGAACCACCATGTGGTTGCTGGGATTTGAACTCAGGACCTTCAGAAGAGCAGTCAGTGCTCTTCATTACTGAGCCATCTCTCCAGCCCGAGTTTTTCTTTTAAGTTATTTATTTTTAATTCATGTGTGCATTTTGCTTGCATGTATAGTCCTATGGAAACCAGAAAAGGCTGTGGGATTCCCCCAAACTTAGATTACAGATGGTTATGAACCAACACATGGGTGCTGGGAACCAAACCTTGACCCTCTGTAAGAGCAGTGGGTGAGTCTTAACCACTGAGCTATCCTGTCACCTTAGCCCTGTGACAATGTAAAGCTGGAGAGTAGTACATAGAGGGTGTACATAAACAGGTGGCTTTTGCCATCTGGTGCTGGTGGTGGCTGCACAGTGCTGTAAACACACTTAAGGTTACATTGTAATATATGCAGGCCCCAGCAACCTGTGGATTTTATGTTATATGTGTAGACTGTGTTTCAATTAAGCTCTTACAAACTTCACTGCTTAACCTGGAAGCAGTGGGTTCTAGCCCTGCTCTCCAACCAGGGGCGGCAGGATTTGGTTCCAGGAAGCAGTGATTGTGGGTGAGCCAGACTGTGCTTCACTCCAAGAGTAAAGGCACTGATGCCCACTGGGCATGCGCTCCACAGCTGGCAGACAACTGCCTTGGAAATGACCTATTTGAGGGCTTTGGGGAAGTCAGAGGTTGGTGAAGGCTTTACTTTTCTTAGGACACAGCCTTAGGCAATGATGATAAATCAGGCTGGGCTTAGGAGTGCTCCCAGGCTCCCTGAAGAGTGTTTCCAGGCTCACTGAGGAGTGCTCCCAGGCTGTTTCCAGTTTCTATCCAAGTGTTCCTGCCATCTCCTAATATGACAATTCTAGCTTCTTACTGGGCTGGTTCCATTCCAGTTAGGTGATCTCTGGCCACACCCCTTCAAGACCCTAGTCGAGTCAAATAGGAAAGTCAGTGTGTATGTGAGGTATATGCATACGAAGGTGTATATGTGTGTGTGTGCACACATGGGGGGACTAAAGCACATGCCAGGTGTCTTCCTGACCTTGTCCTTGTTCTGACTCTGCCTGGAGATAGAACCTCTCATGGAATCAGAAGCTTGTTGGTAGCGTTAGGCTGGGAGAACTGTGGGCTCTGAGGATTCACCTGTTTTCTGCCCTCAGTGCTGGGGCTATATAGGCAAGGACAGTCAAGCACAGCTTTTCAAATGGGTGCTGGGGATTCGGACTCAGCTTTTCTGTCTGTTTGCAGGTCACGGAGCCATTTGGTTGCTGCATATTCCGTGTGTGTGCCTGGAGAAGCCAGAAGGGGGCACCAGATTCCTTGGAGGTAGAGTTACATACCGTTGTGAGCTGCCTGACATGGGTGCTCAGAAACAAACTCAGGTTCGTACTCTGAAAGAGCAGGAAGCTCTCTTAGCTGGTGACCCATCCCTCTAACCCCGTTGGTTTATTTTTATGTAGCCTAGGCTGCTCTCAAACTCAAGATCCTCCTGCCTCAATCATCTGAGTCAGGATAGCAAGTGCGCACCAATACACCCAGCCGAAGAGGCATCTTACTATCCTTCTCTGCTAAACCGTTCTTTTTTTTTTTTTTTTTTTGTAGTTTCCAAGTTACCCACGGTCCAAATCAGGGAGCATTTGGATCCTGGAAGCATGCCCAGTCTCCCCTCCCCCTGTTGCTGCCTTCTTGTCTCCCGCCAGTTGCCATACTGAATGTGACCGCTGGAGGGCGCTCCCGCACCGCTCCTACTGGCCAACTGGTTCCTATGGCGGGCCCCTGCTGTGTGAATGCCAGATTGAGTTCCAGATTCATACTCGAAAGCCAGAGCAAGGAGAGGCTGCAGAAGTGAATTTAGACTAAAGTTTCCCAACCCACTTGGTGGCAACTTCTTGAACCAGGCTGTAGGTCATTCACTAGGTCAGGGAGGCAAAAATACGAAAAGAGCTTTGTGTAGTAAAGCACTGTTCACCTGTCCCGGTGCCCTCTGCCTAAGCTGTGGGCTGCTTGGGTGCCCAGTGCCTTTGTAAATGGGGCCATGTCCAACGCAGATGAAATAATACTGCCAGATGCTTACAGGCGAATACGTGCAGACCAACCAGTTTTGTTGTCTGTCACCAAGCCTCCAACATTGAACACAAAGGCAGAGCTTCCCCAGTGATGGTGACCTCCATTGTTACCCTGTCCCCTGCCCGTCCAGCCGCTATGCATTTTCCTCCCTTTGATGTGTCCTTCCTGTCGATTGGTCCGGTGGCCGGGAGTCAGCCCACACATAGGGCTCATGATTGGGCTGGACACCTACAGAGGCCTGTTCCCAGAGGCAGGCTAGCCTCATCTCCAGTTATTTCCTGCACTCTTGACCAACTCCCAGTCTCAAATTGGCCAATGCTCTCTCACAGCCTTCTGGCCTGAGGCTCCTGCTCATTTCAGATCCCTGCTAAGTACTCGCGCCCCCCCCACACCCCCCCCAGGGGGCCTTAGGGAGCCCAGTATTGGTTGCCTGACTTCAGATTAATACTGAAAACACCCTAGCGTGCGACGGAGGACAGGCAGTTTGGTAGGTGCTAAGAGTTTTTGGGTGGACAGCTGTGACGGCAGGTGACTGTGGCTGGCTCTCCTGACTCATAAAACGCACCCCTTGCCCACCAGGCATTTGAGGCTGTCTGAGTGCAGTCTGGACAGGAGGACTGCTTAGCGAGAATCTTTACCTACCTGATCCTGTTTGTAGAATGAGCTCCATTCCTGTCCAAGACTCACACGGGCTCGGTGGGAATGGGACAGAACTTCCACCCTGACTGCCCATCTGTGCTAACCCTTCCTAAATCTTCAGTCAGTCAGTAGTAGTAGTGGACTCTGTCTGGAGTGGAAAATGGTGCCTCAGAAGCCCAGAGCCAGCAAAACGCCGGAGAGAGAGCTCTCTAGGCTGAACTGGGGTCAGGTCTGGTCTTTTTTTGTTTTGTTTTGTTTTTTCGAGTAATGGTTTCTCTGTATAGCCCTGGCTGTCCTGGAACTCACTTTGTAGACCAGGCTGGCCTCGAACTCAGAAATTCGCCTGCCTCTGCCTCCCAAGTGCTGGGATTAAAGGCATACACCACCATGCCCGGCTTAGGTCTGGTCTTCTGACCTCTGGTCCCAACACCTTCCATCTAGAAACTGCTTCAGCACTTTACACAGCAAAGCTCTGGCTGCAGAGGGGCCACAGTGCTGCGGGCTGTGGACACAGGCACACAGTCTCCACACAGTCTGTGGGGTGGGGGTGGGGTGTCAGGCAGGGAAACCCTCAGTGTCCCTATAACATGAGTGGACTTGGTGAAGTCCTGCTCAAGCCTAGGTTGATGGAGAAGAGAGGTAGGGGTGTGGGAGTGCATTTCCAAGGTCCCCTCCTAGAACTGGGAGTCTAAAAGACCCTATCAGAATTTAGAGTGCCTTCCTAGCAAGAGATACTATGACCTGCACCTCCCGACAGCCTGACACTAGTGGGCTCTGGAAGGTCTCTTGGCCCCAGGCCTCTGGCAGGTGTCTGTCCTAAGGACTAGGCTACATCTGTGGGCCATTCTTCCCCTGGGGGGCTGGGAACGGTGAATGTCTGGGGGGGGGCGGGCAATCCCCACCACATGAAGTTTTAAGCACACTCCTTTTCTGCTGTTTTGAGCCCAGAGAACCTCTTCTGCTAAGAGAGTGAACGTTGCTGTTGCTGGACTGTTTGGCGTGGGGATAGTGCTGCTCCTGTGCCCTCAGGCATCTGGGCATCTCAGCGTCCAGCATTTGGAGCTCTATAGTTCCCCGGTCACTCCAGCCTCCCCAAACTGGAAATCTTCATCAAGAGCTGAGACTTCCCTGGTGTATGGGGTGTGGGGGGAGCCCATTGTAGAAGTATCAGGAAGAGTGTGGGTGACCCATCAGGAGCAGACCTAGCTGGCCAGGACAGACCTTGCCTGGGCGCCTGACTAAGCGGCAGTCAGAAGCTGTAGAGTGCTGAAGCAGTTTCTAGATGGAAGGTGTTGGGACCAGAGGTCAGAAGACCAGACCTGACCCCAGTTCAGCCTAGAGAGCTCTCTCTCCGGCGTTTTGCTGGCTCTGGGCTTCTGAGGCACCATTTTCCACTCCAGACGGAGTCCACTACTACTACTGACTGACTGAAGATTTAGGAAGGGTTAGCACAGATGGGCAGTCAGGGCGGAAGTTCTGTCCCATTCCCACCGAGCCTGTGTGAGTCTTGGAGTGGAATGGAGCTCATTCTGCAAACAGGATCAGGTAGGTAAAGATTCTCGCTAAGCAGTTTCCCACGTGGCCTCACTCTTAAGAAAGATCCAGAGACCCTCTTCTATCACTGAATGTTAGGTTTTTAGAAACATTCCAAGCTTGCTGCCAGGTTGGTTCTGTTCTTCGCCACAATTCCTAGGAGACAAGGAGAGAACGAGGGTAAGAAACCCGGGAACGGAGAATGAAAGAGCTCGTCCAAGGTCAGACCCTAAGAGGGCTGCGTTGCAGGCGCCTGCTCCTAGTTCGCGTGTGCAAACAAGCGGGGGGTTCCGGGAGGCGCGCAGGGCCGGAGTGGGCGCGCAGGTGGCGGGGCCGGAGCGGGCGCGCGGCGCGGGCGCAAAGAACAAAAGGGCGCCCCACTCCCGTTCCACCCGCCCTCTCTTAGCCAATCGGCGTGGCCTGAGCAGCAGAGGCCCTCTAATTGGCTGCACAGCGCCCAATCATACGCCAAAGCTGAGAGCCCCCCCGCAGCCCCACGTGGGGTGGTGTTCCTCGCTAGAGAAGGGCGGGGCGCGGAGCTGGGCCTCGCTTGGCGCGCCTCGGGGACCTGACGGCGACCCGTGCAGCCCTGGGGGATCCCCTGCGGTCGCCAGTGGACCTCGTAGCCTCCGGTCCCCATGGGGTCGTCGTCAGGCTCCTTCGGCGCCTTGGGAGTGCAGAGCCTCCCGGATGGGAGGTGGTAGGGCAAACACGGGGTTGTCTCCCGCTCCCTTGGGAGGTGTTGGGGGGATGCAGAAGAGCGCCACCTGGGTTTGGCTCGGAGGCTGATGCTGGTGGGGTGGAGGAAAGGAAGACATGGTCCTGCTGTTTAGTGGCAGAGGCATCAATTCATTCTTGGATGGAGTCCTGTTTTGACACCTCCTCTCATGCCCTGGGGACACAAAGAGAGGTGGCTTCTGTGCAAGCTTGGGGGCTAGTCCTCCCCAGGCAGTTTCCATTAGTCTCCCCTCCAAACTACTCCATGTGGAACATACTAGAATGTTTTTTGATACGGGCAATTGACACGGTCTTACATTTTTATGGCACCCTCAGACGGGACATTTGAGGAGAGTTGAATAAATAGAAAATACATGACTTAAAGGAGGAGATGTCTAGTACCCAAGCCGGCAACCAAGGGGAGCTGCGGCCACCCTAGACAGGGAGGGCAGTTGCAGTGGAGAAAGAGGCCCCATTCAGGAGCTGTGACCTTGGAAAGGGGACTCAGTGACCTGGCAGGGAGGTGCCGGGTGGTGAACTTTCTCCAGGCTTGCCAGCGCTTCCCACTGGCCAAATCGAGGCCCAAGCTGGAGCAAAGGAACCCAGGCCAACACTGCCTGCTGCAGCCATTTTCTGCTGTGGGTAGGGAGATGGGGTAATGGTGGTGATAGCTGTGGTAGTGTGTCAGAGTGCTGGGGCCCAGCAACAGGAGTGTGTCCTGCGCCTGCACTCAAGTGTGAACAGAGTCTTATGAAACACTGGGCTTCGTTTGTGAGCAGTAGGCAAATGTAACATAGGTGAGGCCCTGAGGCCATCCCCCTGTGCAGCCTTGGGATGGATTGGCTGGGACTGGGCTGAACCTTTGTTCCCACAGAAGACAGCCTGCAAGTCACAAAGTAGAAGGTGCTGTGTGGGTTTCTTAGCTGCCCTCCTGGATGTGCTCTCTCTCCTTTAGGTGCTTTTCTGCCTCTGCTGTGGTCTCAGGGCAATAGTAGGGACCTAAGCTCTGTCTCAGACACGTGGATCCTGATAACTGGGGTCCTTTCTAGAGCCTGCTCTGTGGGTCAGCACACACTGGAGTTTGCCTGGATGACTCGAGGCGAGGCAGGAAGCATTTATCCATCCAACAAGTCTTTCAGGAGGCTTCTTTAAGGATGGGGCCCTGCCCTGGGGGTGCCTGAGGGAAAAAAAGGACACAGACCAGGCTTGGAAAAGTTTGGTCCAGGGGAAGATGTGTGGGAACCACAGGAGGTCTGGAAAGGCTCCTCACATAAAACAGGGACCAAGGAGAGGTGTGGAGCTTGATGCGGCTTTTTTTTCTTTTAAGATTTATTTTATTTATTATATGTAAGTATACTGTAGTTGTCTTGAGACACTCCAGAAGAGGGCGCCAGATCTCATTACAGATGGTTGTGAGCCACCATGTGGATGCTGGGATTTGAACTTATCACCTTCGGAAGAGCAGTTGGGTGCTCTTACCCGCTGAGCCATCTCACCAGCCCTTGATGCGGCTTTTAAAGGCAACTAGGAGCCGGGTGTGGTGGTGCACACCTTTAATCCCAGCACTTGGGAGGCAGAGGCAGGCGGATTTCTGAGTTCGAGGCCAGCCTGGTCTACAAAGTGAGTTCCAGGACAGCCAGGGCTATACAGAGAAACCCTGTCTCGAAAAACAAAAAAAAAAACAAAACAAAACAAAAAGGCAACTAGGACTTGGGTGGGGGCCAAGGCACGGAGCAAGGAGGTGATACCAGGTGTCCTGAGAATGTGGCCTCTGGCAGGTGTGGTCGTGCGCAGTGGTCCAATGACTGAGGAAGGCAGGGGATACTGGCACACCCTCCCCCCTCCCCCGTCATATGGTGGTAATGATAGGATTATCTGGGAGACTGCAAGGAGGATGGGCTGTGTGCAGTCCAGTGTCTTGCAATTGGCAATTACAGGCTCAGTGCACGCACATACGCTGTCAGTTCAGGCTCTGGTCGCAGTCAAGGAGAAGCGGGCCGTGGGCATGTATGCCGAATTGTCTGTGTGGAGACTGTGGAGGATTTCAAGTAAGGATAGTTCTCTTGCTCCTCTATCATGCACTGTCTGAAGTTGCTGTCCTATATAGTTCACAGGTCTGGCCCCAGAGTCCTCGGCCTCCTGCCTACCTCTACACAGCCTTCTTGTGAGCAGGGGCAGCAGAGCCAATACCAATCCTGCTGTTAACAACCAGTGTTTATGGGCCTGGAGATCCAGCTACCTTGAGCCCTAGGGGAGCTACAGAATGGCTCTTTGGAGGTGAGTCAGGCATCTTCCTCAGAGGAGCAGCCCTGGCTGTGGTGCTGGGGTCCAGGTGCCCTGGGGAGTTGGAACAGCCTCAACATTCCAGGAAAAGCAGACATCATCTCCTCATGAGACCATAGAGAAGATGGTCTGGGAGCGGCCAGAGGAGCTCAACCTGGGCATGGTGGTATAGAGCCCCAAGACTCCAGCGGAAGCCAAATGTTCCAGACAGGGACAGAAACAGAAAACCCAAAGGCTGGCCTGATGGATATAGTGACAGTTCCTTCAGATACACATATGGCAATGTGACATCAGACAGATCCATGGTATGTTTGTATTTATGTGTGTATGTATACATGCATGTATGTATGTTTGTTCATATATGCATGTATCTATATGCATGCATTCATGCATATATATGTATGTGTATATATGCATGCATGCATGTATGTATGTGTATATATATGCATGCATGTTTGTGTGCATATATATGCATGCGTGTGTGTGTGTGTGTGTGTATGTGTGTGCGTGCATGCATGCATGCATATATTTCGTAGTGCTGGGTGACCCTCCCTCCCCATCTACCGAGGCCTTATATCTTCCAGGAGATGGCTCTGCTACTGAGCTACACTGTCACTCTGCCTCTTCTTATCTTAAACATTTGGGATAAATTCTGCCCTGCAGGGTTCCTGGTGCCTTTCCCCCTCCCGCCCATGAAGTAAGGGTTGCTTTTCATTCTTCCTACTGACTGGCTTTGCCTGGCTTCAGCAAGGGGTGGTTATGTGGTTGTTACTGTAGCTCCCAGGGGCTTTCTCTGCAGTGCCAAGCTTATGACCTTCATGTTGTGGGGCCACAGGGTGTTCGTTGGCTTCTCTGCACACCTACTGTCACTCAGAACAGGGCAGCAGCTCTTCAGGAGGAGGTTCTAGTGGCCCCGTATCCTCTCAAGCATTGTGTATTTCCATCCCTTCCTGTCAGTCATGAGGGATGCATGCCACTCCTTAATCTCCCAAAGCTCAAAGCAGCCTCTCACCCGTGCCACACAGCCTCCCTTTCCTCATGTCTGAAACCAGAGTTCAGAAGACCAGACTGTCTGGGCCTGAGTCTGCTGCAGGAAGGCTTTGGTATCAGCAAGAACAGGCCAGAGAAGAAGAGGTCTCGGGTTGAAGTGGGGTGGGCAGAACTCTGGATCAGAACAGACACAGAAGTAGGTGTGGCCTGGGAGCTGAGGACAAAGTGGGGATGTCATCTTGTGCCCAGACCCCTGGGTGCTGAGGACACTGGTGAACACCGAGGCAGGAGCCCTGCCAGCCATCATGTTAATGACAGGCCAGGGAAGGCAGCAGTCAAATAAACACACAATAAATACATAATTGCAGACTGTGGTGACTGTTCTGTGCTGTTAGAAGGCCTGACCTGGCAGTGACATCAAACTATAGGAGACTGTGCCCTCAGGGATGAGAGTGCTCCAGGGACTCTTAAAGGATGTCCTAGTGGAATGTGGGTGGGGGCTTGTTCTGGAAAAGTGCAGAGTGCAGGCCAAGAATGAGGAAATTGGGGAGGGGGAGTGTCTAGTAACTGAAAGGCATTAGATGGTGTGTGTTGTATGTGTCCATCATCAGAAGTCCAGGTTTCTGTCTTGTCATCCAACTGTTTCCAGATGAGGACAGTTAATGCTCCAACTATCTAGTCTACATTCCAACCAGTGGGAAGAGAAAAAAGGCACAGCTCTATGTTGAAGGACACTCAATTTCCACTACACGTTCACCAGCACAGCTGCATATAGCTGCAAGGGAAGCTGGGAGATGTAATTTTCACTCTGAAGGAAAAGGCAAGGGTTGGTGTTGGGGATCTTCCTGCCAGCTTTAAAGAAAAAAAAACAACAACAAAACTAATGCTGAGAACAGGAGACTCTCTATAGCCATATGCAGGACTCAGCCATGTCTTCATTGAGGCTGTCAGGCCAATGCCAGCTTTATCACATGTTCACACACAAGGGAACCAGCTCCCAGGGAGCTGATTAGTGTGCCCAATCCAACTGGGGACAGCCTAAGGAGAGACAGGCTAGGAAAATCCAGAACTTTGACTCACGAGCTTCTCTCTTTCTCTTTCTCTTTCTCTTTCTCTTTCTCTTTCTCTTTCTCTTTCTCTTTCTCTTTCTCTTTCTCTTTCTCTTTCTCTTTCTCTTTCTCTCTCTCTCTTTCTCTTCCTTCCCCTCTCCTCCCTCCCTCCTTCCCTCTCTCTCTTCTTTCTTTCTCCTGCCTCCCTGCCTCCACTCTCTCTCACTCTAAATACTGAAAGCCTCATGACTTTGGGTGTCACCCAGTCACCCCTTTTTAGGGGCCATGCTAATTTTCTCCATACCATTCCAGCTCTAACATATGTGCACACGGTTTTTTCTTTCCTCCTTTTCTTTGGGCTCCTTGAGAACTAGATAGCCACTGTGACCTTTGTTTGTTTGTTTACAAGATTGCTCTATGTAATGCTGATTGGCCTGGAACTCACTGTGTAGACCAGGCTGGCTTCAAACTCACAAAGATCCGCCTGCCTCTCTCCCTCCTAGATGCTGGGACTAAAGGCGTGCTCCACCACTGCCCAGCTAAGGTAGACATTTTGACAGCTGTTTTCATTTCAGTGGCACTGGGGATTTGACCCAGGGCCTCTGGCTATGGTAGGCAGCACTCTGCCCCTGAGCCCTTCTCAGCCCTGGCTCATGTGTTGTCATCTTTTTGGTTTTGTTTTGTTTTGTTTTCCGAGACAGGGTTTCTCTGTATAGCCCTGGCTGTCCTGGAACTCACTTTGTAGACCAGGCTGGCCTCGAACTCAGAAATCCGCCTGCCTCTGCCTCCTGAGTGCTGGGATTAAAGGCGTGCGCTACCACTCCTGGTTTGTGCTGTCATCTTTTAAAATGAGCTGTGAAGGACTTTTGTGTGCACGGGTATTTTTTTGCTTTAGTTTTTATTTGTTTGTTTGTTTGTTTGTTTGTTTTCCCTTTTCTTTCCCCTCCCCCTCCAACTTTATTCTTCACAGCCTTGGCCTGGAACCTGCTTTTGTAAGTCAGACTGGTAGAACTTATGAAGACCCTCTGACCTGTGCTTCCCAAGTGCTGGGATTAAAGGCGTGCACCACCATGCCTGCCCAAGCCTTAATCTTCACCATGGCTACGCAAGTTGACACTGTCAGCCCCTGGACCAAGGCAAGGAGGGCTCTGCTCCATCTTAGTCCTGAGATCTCACAGGGAAGGGAGGAATCCGGGCATTTGGAATAAAATGCCAATGCCCTGTTTAACTGGAAGCTAGTTCAGGATGTGAGAGAAAGTATGCGTGGCTGCAGACAAGGCGCCCCCCTTTCTGTTGCTTTCTACATTGTTCCTGGGCAGAGGTGCAGATGGAACGGCCATTCCCTGGTTAGGCGGACCAGTCCTTATCCCTGGGGCCAGCCCTTGTGTCCTTGCCCAGTCAGAGTCGCAAAGGTCCTTCGTTATCACCAGCACATTGCAGGGGTTGTTTCTGAGGTTCTCTGTCCACAGGCAGGCCAGTCCGCCAGCCCACATCCTATCTCCTATCTCCCTGCAACTGTGCTTGAAGATCCTTGTCTGAGAGCCACGTGGTGTCTTACTGTAAGTCCCACGCCACAGATGGCAAGGCTCTGATACAAGACAGGAGGCTAAAACCTGGACATTGGAGTGACTAGAAAACCCCAACTCTTCCTCTACACCTGCCTCTGGTTAGGACCTGCCCCAGTCCGGCAGGGTCCTGGGTACCCAGGTAGCAGTGAGGCTCAACTTCTTGTAAAACTGTTCTCAATCGCGGGTAAGAGCACCCGACTGCTCTTCCGAAGGTGTTAAGTTCAAATCCCAGCATCCACATGGTGGCTCACAACCATCCGTAACAAGATCTGGCACCCTCTTCTGGAGTGTCTGAAGACAGCTACAGTGTACTTACATATAATAAATAAAAAATAAATCTTAAAAAAAAAAATCAGAGCCAGGCGTGGTGGCGCACACCTTTAATCCCAGCACTCAGGAGGCAGAGGCAGGCGGATTTCTGAGTTCGAGGCCAGCCTGGTCTACAAAGTGAGTTCCAGGACAGCCAGGGCTACACAGAGAAACCCTGTCTCAAAAAAAAAAAAAAAAGCCGGGCGTGGTGGCGCACGCCTTTAATCCCAGCACTTGGGAGGCAGAGGCAGGTGGATTTCTGAGTTCTAGGCCAGCCTGGTCTACAGAGTGAGTTCCAGGACAGCCAGGGCTATACAGAGAAACCCTGTCTCGAAAAACCAAAAAAAAAAAAAAAAAATCAGGTGGTGTGCTGCTAAAAAAAAAAAAATGTTCTCAATCACACTCTGTTGCTGTGGGGCTAGATGGGTGCTCTACAGAGAGACCTTGATCTGTCCAGTCCAGAGTACTGGCCACTAAGGCGGGAACAAGCTACTGTCCGAGTCATGATGGAGCGGATCACAGAAGCCACAGCAGCAGGTGAGTAGCATGACACCACAGTTGACGTCAGAAGTGTGAAGATTTTGTTTTGTTTGATTTTTTTTTTTTGAGACAAGGTCTCACAGCCCAGACTAGCCTCAAGCTCTATAAGCAACCAATTGAATTCTGACCCTTCTTCTGTCTCTACCTCTCAAATCCTGGGATCACAGGAATGGACCACCAAGGTGTGGTCATTTGCCTGTGGGAATCCAGGCCAGCTGTGAACACTAGAGAGTCCTATGACGTGATCCTTTCTGTCCACAAGCCCATCAAAGAAGCCTTGGGCTAGTTTGGGGAGGTCATGTGCCCTCTTTGTTTTCTGGTGTGTGTCCTGAGCACACAGTGGGTGTGCATAGCCAGGCACACAGTGGGTGTGTACAGCCAGGCACAGGCCAATATGTCTTCTACCTTCTGTGCCACATCTTTTAGTCTCAGACACTGAGACAATTGCTCCCTGCTTTTTAACAACCCTTAGAATGGTTTTTCTCTTTTGGTTGGTTTGTTTGTTTTCTGAGGGAAGTGCTATAAAGGCTCAGTTGTCTCCTTGAGGCTGGGCTGCCACTCTCAGAACAGCTGTTTGCAAAGCTGGGTTGCCACCCTTTTGGCTAGCCAGCACTTCTCAGGGGCCATGAGTTTTAGGTGAGGAGGGCCAGAACAACCTCTGTTGTGTATTCTGTTCTAAGCCATGCAGAACAGCTGGGTGCACCTGTCTATGGCCAGGGGGGCTGGGGCATATCCAGTTTGAATTGGACAGCTGGACGTCACAGTTGCTAGTCTTAGCCAATAAAATATAAAATGTTAGTTTTTTTTTTTTTTTTCTGAGACAGGGTTTCTCGGTGTAGTCCTAGCTGTCCTGGAACTCACTTTGTAGGCCAGGCTGGCCTCGAACTCAGAAATTCGCCTGCCTATGCCTCCCAAATGCTGGGATTTGTTTTTTTTTTTTTTTTTCAAGACAGGGTTTCTCTGTGCCCTGGCTGTCCTGGAACTCACTCTGTAGACCAGGCTGGCCTCAAACTCAGAAATCTGCCTGCCTCTGCCTCCCGAGTGCTGGGATTAAAGGCATGCACCACCACTGCCCGGCAAAATTTTAGGTTAAATTCAAACTTCAGATAATGAATGAGTCATTTTTAGAATAATTATGTCCCAAATATTTCATGCAACATTTATTTTAGAAATATTTGCTCCTTTTCTGAATTCAAATTAAATCCCAAGTTCTGAAATTTATCAACGAGTCTGGTTCCTGCCAGCGTCCTGATACCAAGAGTGCTGGAGACAACCACAGAGAAGCCACTGTTCGGGATCCCCTGGTGACCACGCCCAAGAAGGACTTCTAGGTCTATTGTTCTCCCAGGAGAAAGCTCTGATTGATTGGCTCATCCTGGGTCAGCTGCCCTCCTCAAAGCCAATCATCATGGCTGGGGGCAGTGTAAGTGCTGTGATTGGCCTACCCTGAGTCATGTGACTAGAAAGGCACATGGCCATCAAGAGACTCAAGCGAGAACAGAAAGGACTTTACAGCAGTCTGTAGGCATGGAGTAGGCTCTTCACTGTCATAGCCTGGGCACTGAGGTCGTGGTCATTTGATGGCTTCTTGGTACTTCTTTAAAATTCTGAGCGTTAGAAGCTTGCAGTGCCACTGCAGGCACCTCAAACTGCCCCTTCTGCCTCCAAAAGTCGATAGCCCTAACCTAGGCTGCCTGGTGCCCTTGTTTTCTGCCTGTCAGGATCTAGTCCATAATCATCTCCAGCCTTCTGCATTGCTCCTCTTGCTTGGAGGCGCCCCAAAATGGGAGACATGTTAGGGGCCTCGGGGTGCCCTAGACCAAATTGCTTCACGTGGGGTCAGAGAGGGCAGCTGAGGACCTGGAGGGGGACGGGACGTGTAATTCTCCAGCAGTGTGCATCTCCTCCTGTGCCTGCTCACTGAAGCTTCTCCTGAGTGGAAACAGATCTCCTGAAAAGGGACAAGATCACAAACGTCTTTGGAGGCTTGCAAATAAAAATGACTGTTTTAGCTTTCCCTCCCCGGCAAACCCAGGATGCTTGGAGATTGGGCATGGTGAAATCTCAGGTGAGTTCCAAATTAGCCTAGGGAGGACAGAAAGACAGACAGCTCGGAAGGAAATAGGCAGTGTTACACAGGTCTAGATTACAGCTCACAGGCAGAAGGGCCATGCGCTTAGAGCTCTTCTCTGATGGTCCAGGACATCATCACAGACCTTTTTTGTAAGCATGGCTAATCCTGACATCTTGGACCAGGCTGGAGTCACAAGCCACTTCTGGCCACCATCGGGGGTTTTGAGTCAGCTGCCGAGGGGCCTGGTGGCCTAGGCTGGCCTTGGTGATCTCTCACATTTACATTCTGAGGATGTGGGCTACCTGCCTTGAGTGCCCCAGTGAACAGACAGGGACACCCTCCAGCTGAAATGGCCCATGTGGAGTCTCCCTGCACATCCGTAGGAGGCCAGAGACCCAGTGGAGGCATGCGGAGCCCTCAGCTGCTGCTGCCCGCATCCTTCCTCCGGACTTGGCAGCTGCCTTCTGTGCCGCTGGGGTCTGCGGCTCTTCTGGCTTCAGGAAGGCCCTCCCCCAGGCCCTCAGGACTCCAAAGGGTTGTATGGAGGTCAGACGTGTCTAGACTACAGAAGTTACACAAACACCCAAAGAACTCTCCTTTAATATTGCCCCAAACTGGTAGCGATTGGGCGGAGGCAGGACCCATTCCTCTGTCTGCATGGACTGGGTGTTCTCAGGACTCCTTTGGGTGGGGGTCTGGTGAGGGGTGAGAGTGGTGGCCAGAGCCTCTGTAGAGGGAGTGACTGAAGTCTGAGCAGCTACCAGTCAGAGCCCCTCCTCCACAGCCCTGTCTGTAGCAGGGATGGGTTTTATTGCTTTTATCACCTCTCTCCTAGGGCCAGGCTCTATCTGGGTCCCAATCTGGCATTGTTTGCCACCAGAGTTGGTCCAGGTTTCTGGTGAAGAAGGTGTGTGTGGGATCCTCAGAGCTATCCATGGGGCCACACAGCACCCTTCTATTCCTTCAGAGCTGTGATGCTCAGGTAAGTTTGACAGATGCTCTTCCTGAGATTAGGTTTGTGGGGCAAAGGAGACTGCAGGTTGAATGACCCGGCTGGGGTGCTGCTCACTCCTGGGACCCTCCTCTGCCAACGCCCCCCCCCTGCTCTACATGTCTCTGATCTCTTTGTCTCAGCCTGCCCAGCTGTGGGGCTCTCCATGCTCCTGGCAAGTCCCCACAAATGTAGAGAGAGGGGCCCATCTCTGATCTATCAGATGGAGATTGCAGGTAGACAGCACCTTCACATTTAGTGCAGATCTCTGCACAGGGGATAAGCAGGTGCAGCCTCCGCCTGCCCTTCCCTGTGCCCCACAGAAACAAATGCCCCAGGGAGAACCCAACCAATACAGGACCACACCCCAAGGGAACCCATTGCCACCAGGCTCCCAAGGAACTGCTGGGGAGAGGCTGGGACCCCCTCTCCTGACAGCAGGAGGAAGCCTCTGTTCCCTGTGTCCAGTTGTCTAACTGGGGTCTTGTTATATCCCCACATCTGAGTCCCACCAGGAGCTTTTGAGACAGTGAACCTGGGAAGCTGCCTCCTTATGATGGGGCCCCTGGTAGGGACTGGGTTAGCCCTGCCCACATGCTGGTTCCCACAACCCTCACCCTAGTCTCATAGCAGGTTGGGGGCGAAGCCTGTGATGTAAGAGTGAAATCAGAGAGCAGGGCCTGGGTTCCCCATGTCTCCCCTTGCCAGCCCTTCATCCTGCCTACCTCTCCCCAGAGTAGGCTGGAGGGCTGGGTTAGCCTTATGGCTCCCCGTCAGCTACAGTCTGGTGCAGAGAGCGGGCTGGATGTGTGAGCGAAGGAGGGAGCCTGCCACACTGCTTTGTGCAGGTGACCTGTGAACGCAAGGAGTGTGTCCAGGAGTGGCTCAAAAAGCGGGAGGCTGTATCTCTGTCAGAGTATAAAAGTGGGGACTCCACAGGGCCTGTGGGAATAGCGGGTGGGGGTGGGGAGGCTGAGGTAGAGGACTGGCTGCAGGATGGCAGAGGTGAGGGTAGGGAATCATGCATTCATTCTCCTTGCTGGCTACTCCGAGAGCTTCCTTAGCCTACCTGTGAGCCAAAGGCAGCCCCCTCCTTACCTGCCTCTGCTCCTGGGCGCTTCAGACAGGTTGCTCAGGCAGGGCTGTGACCCCAGGGTCTCTGAGCACCTGTCAAAGTTGGTCGCTGGTGAGGGCTCCTCTACGCCTGGCCTACGTAGTCTCAGTGCTCCACCAGCCCCTGGCAACCTTGCCAGGACTGGGGCCCAGCAATTAAAGCCCCCTCGTCTCCATTTCGTTTGTAGTATTAAAAACGAATTGCGATCAGCCTGGTTGTCATTTCTACCTGATAAAACATCACTTTTATTGATCTCTCTTCACCCAGTGCCGTCATTTATCTTGCCCCAGCGTTTCACATAATGGCTCGTTTGTCTTGATCAAAGCAGAATCTTGCATGTTTAACCCTCGGGGCGCCACAGCCCGTGTGCGTCCTTTCCACGTCCCCCCTGCCCTTGGACCAGTCCCTGTTCTGAGGGCAGCAGGTCCTGGAAGGCCAGGACCACAATGTCTGAGGGAGTCTGGAGACAAACCGGGAGCCTGCTCAGGCTGAACTGTGTCCCACCTGTGTCCCCTGGAGCTCCTATGGGTAGGTGCTGAACTCGGGGGCTGACTCAAGCAGGATGTGGGCCCCTGCCTGGGTCTTGCCCCACTTGCCATGTTCCTAGGTGTGTGGGCAGCACCCTCCCGGTCCTGCCTAGTACTCTTCCTGCCTTTGTCTTGGTGCAGTCTCTCCCGGGGTCTGGGCCAGGCTGGCCCCTTTAACTCTGACCCAAGGCCACCCGGGAAGCCATTTGTCTGTGGATTCTCAGTGTTCTTTGGGTGATCTGCTTGCCAGTGAGTAGCTGTAAGCCAGTGAGTAGCTGTAAGTGCCATCCTGTTAAGGGCCTTCTCCTTGAGCCTCAGCCACACTCTGCTCTGACCCCCTCCCCACTTCTAGCCACCATGTTCCTCTTCTCTCTACTTGCTCTGCCCTACCTGGGACGCCCTTGGATCAACTCGGGGACAATAGAGCCGCTTGCTTCACCAACCATGATTGTCCCCATTAGCTTGAGAACCCAGTGCAAGTCACCGAGGTGCCCTGGGTTGGAAACAGCATGACCCACCTCATGCTGCTGTGAGGTATTATCTTGGCCACCTGGCCCCAGTGTAGTTGCTGGCCCACTGTTTCCAGCCTCTCCTGCCTGCCTGTCAGGGATCTGGAAGCCCTGGTGTCTTGGAGGCTGGCTGTTCAGCTGCCCCCTGCATGCCTACTGCTCAGCTCTGCTGGCTGTGGTAGACTTGGATAGATAGAGAAGCCCAAGGCCTGCTGGAGGGGCTTCTGCCATGCTCCATGGCAGATGTAACTGACACCCTCCAGGCTCTGGCCTCGCCCACTTCCTTTCATCAGAGCCTTCTTGTATGACCTCCTGAGCAAGCTTTTTTTTTTTTTTTAAAGATTTATTTTATTTTATTATATGTAAGTACACTGTAGCTGTCCTCAGACACTCCAGAAGAGGGAGCCAGATCTCGTTACGGATGGTTGTGAGCCACCATGTGGTTGCTGGGATTTGAACTTATCATCTTCGGAAGAGCAGTCGGGTGCTCTTACCTGCTGAGCCATCTCACCAGCCCCCCTGAGCAAGCTTTTGTGTTCTGTCTCTCTCTCTCTCTGCTCTCCGTTTCTGTGTGGTGTATGTATAAGTCTGTGTGAGTGTGTGAGAGATGCGGGTGTGTGAGTTACTGGGATAAACCCCAGAACCTTGCATAACCCAGCTATGCACTCTACTGCCAAGCAACAGTCCCAGCAAAATAGGCTCAAGTGGCAGCGAACACTCAACACTTCTGTCTCAGGGAGCCATGCACAGACCCAGCCTCCCCTTGCCTAGCTGTGTCCCAGCAAAGAACTCAATTCCCTTGGTGCGGTTGGATGTGTCAAGTGCACAGGTCTCTGGGCCAGAATCCTGTGCATTGCACCCCGGCTTCCAATTGTCACTTTGTCTCAGGCCCCAGGTGGTCATGAGGCAGTGACCACTGCCTCCAATGGCACTGCTAGGAATGTCAGGACACCTTTCCCAAAGGTCATGATTTCATACAACGCCAGGACTGAGTGTACAGCCCCCATAGCTGACTACTGCACCCTGTACACCTGACCTCACAGCCTTTACCTATCAGCTTTTGGTGGGACTTGGAATGGGGTGAAGGAAGAATTTGGTGGCAGTCTACGTAGCAGATACCTGCTGGACCACACAGGCACTTAGAACTTACCCTGCTTCTGTGAGAGGGGCATCCCTTACCGAAGCAGTTCAGGGAAGGGCAGGAAGGTAACACTGGAGAGAGACATACCAGCCAGGCAGGGCTGGGGTATGTGTATATGCACATCCGTACACATGGAAGTGGGAAGCTGAGGACCCCACCCAGCTCCCAGAGCCAACCTTCCTGTTGTGTATGTTTTTCTGGGATTTCATCTCAGAGATTCAGTAGAGAATTACAAGTCCCAGCTGTCTTGCCTGGTCAGTGCTGGGCTTTCTTTGGCTTTGCCTCCTCCTCCTCAGGCCACATATGGTCCCGTCTCCCTCCCTCTGATCTTGGCTGCTACTTGCAGTCAGTCCTCTGCTTAGCAATCCTGGAAGAGATAGGCTCTCACTGTGTAATCCTGGAAGAGATAGGCTCTTACTGTGTAATCCTTGGCCGGCTTGGAACTGGTTACGAGGACCAAGCCTGCTTTAAACTTAAAGGGGCTCCTCTGCTTCTGCATCTTGAGCGCTGAGGTCACAGGCGTGCGCCACCACGTCTATCGGGACTGTTTCTTATTATTCTTGGCATAGCTGTCTGGCAGGAAATTTTTTTGTTGTTGTTGATCAAACCCATTCAGCCCTCGGCAAGGCAGTGTTCACAGTATGGAACAGAAGAGTGTGGGGCTCTTCTACGGCTTGCCCTGTGTTTTGCAGACTCCACTGTATGAACTGGTTCAGGCTGGACAGGTGACTAATATCCATACCTGCCCTAGGGTCGAGAAAGGCCTAATACTGGGGATGGGCTATGGTGGGGTCTCTAAGCCTAAGGCCACCCGAACCCACGCTAGCCAGTTTCTCCTCAGCCCACACAGGAATGACCATGTCACACACATACAGGAGGCAGGTACAGTCACAATCCAGACCACTGAACACCTGTACAATAGTCATATATTTATTCTTAAGCAAGTTATCAATAAAAAATTTAATAGTAAAATGCCTTTACATAGAGTCTGCTGTTCATAAAACCTTTGTGTTTTTTTTTTGTATTTAGTGTTTACATTGAAAAAAAAAACAAAAACAAAAAACCAAACCAACCAACCAGCCTCTTAGTTTACACATTTACAAGATTCGTGCTTTTTACCACGTTAGCCACAGTTGGGGAGGAGGGGTCACGCCATTTGCGTGTACACACAGAAAGGAAAAGGATGGGGGGGGGACCTAAAGATAAAGACAGAACAAGAGGACAGTTCAGCAGAGGGCAGAAGAAACGCAGAAAAGGCAGCACACAGGACAACAGCCTTCCTACTCGCTCCGGGGCTCCTGGGTACTGGGGTTCTGGGCAGCCTTTCTAATGACAGCCCTGGTCTTGATTCTTTTTTTTTTTTTTTTTTGGTTTTTCGAGACAGGGTTTCTCTGTATAGCCCTGGCTGTCCTGGAACTCACTTTGTAGACCAGGCTGGCCTCGAACTCAGAAATCCGCCTGCCTCTGCCTCCCAAGTGCTGGGATTAAAGGCGTGCGCCACCACGCCCGGCCCCTGGTCTTGATTCTTAAGTCACCATCTTCCTGATTCCCTGGCTGTTGAGAAGGACCCTGGTGGTCATCTCTCCCGACGACCACCAAGGATGGAATATTGCACTCAAGAAACCCTCAGGGTGGGACAGCCAGGAACAGGCACTCTTGGTGATCCTGTGGGCCACCAAGAGGGACCCTTGGAGCAATTAGTAAGAAAAATAGAGTCCCTAGGATCAGGACAGACTCCTGGCGGGCCTGAGCAAAGGAAGAGAGGCTGAGGTTTCCCAGTTAGGGTTGGGTGACCTCCAGTACCCTCCACCTCCCGGGAAGCCTTGGCCGAGTGACACTGGGAGCACATGTGCCACAAGGCATTTCTGAGAACAAAGGCTTTTGGTCCATGGGTCTAGCCTGCTCTTTCCATCATGGGAGAAGTGAGGACTGCCTGGCTTTCCTGGTACTTGGGGTCAGGATATGTGTACAAGAGAGCAGAAGGGACCCTTGCTGTATACTCTGTGCATGAGCCTGCCATGCTATCTGCCCTGCTAAGTAGCTATAAAAAAGGTCCAGAAACTGTTTGGGCATGGGGTGGGCAGAGGAGCCCCAGGATCAGGGTCTGGGTTGAGAGAAGGGGAGCCAGATGCTCCCCTCCCCCCATGAGCAGCATCTGACTTCCTACTGTTCTGACTCCAGAACCTCTGGCTCAGCCTCATGGCTATCCACACTTGAGGCTATCCAGAGGTGGTGGGGCCCCAGGGAAAGTGTCTGGTGGAGGAGAGGGGGGTGCGCCTTAGTGGCGAGAAGGTTCTCATGCAGAACTATGGACCTGCCCCAGGCGGGCCCCAAATTCTGGCCCAGACAGGGACCTGGACCAGCTGCACCATTGGAAGCCCTGCAGCTCTTGGGGGAAGGCAGCTGTTGCCCTGGAGGATAAGGAAGGGGCCGAGAGCTGGTGGGGACAGAGGAGGCTGGGGGCCACCTGCACCATGCTCAAGAGAGGCCAGGCTTCTCTCCCTGCATCAAACTGGCCATGGAAACGGAAACCAGAAATAACTTGGAATATTCAGGAAAGAAAGTCTAAACATCCATTTTTCTTATTGATATTTCAAAATATTTGTTCATTTGTTTTGTTTTAAACAGAGGTAAGAGATACGTGGCTGCTGCCATACTCCTGGGCTGGAGAGTGGGGCAGGCCGGTAGTGGCCTGCAGGCTGATCCTGGTTCCCATCTTGTGGTTGGAACCCCTGGTCGTCCCAGGGGACCACCATCACTGCCCCCACCCCAATACTTTCATGGATGGGATGTATTGAAAGGAAATAAACCGCAGTGTAATTTCCTTCATAGTTGGCCCTCAAGAGATTGGAGGGTATGACTGGGTCTCATGTGACCATCCCACGGCCTTTGGCCACGCCCCCATTCCAGCAGCCTCTGCAGTCACAGATGCCCCTGTTGGAATTCAACTAGGCTGAGAACAGTGCACTTCCAAAGAAACCCCAGGACAAAAACCCCTACACATACATACACACACACACACACACACACACACACACACACACACACACACACACACAGAGCGCGCATGCATATGCACGCAAGCGCGCATGAGCACACCCTCGTCGCACATCCACCCTTGTCGCAAAGGTGGGGAAAATCCTTTTCCACTTTTTCCCCCATAAAACTTCCCCACAGAAATACAATATTTACATAGAGAAATAAATAGACAACACACCTGATTTCTGCTTTCCCTGGTGGGAGACAGTCGGAGGTACTAGGGAAATATGGCTTGGATTCTAATCTCTCGAGAACTGCGGTGCAGTGGCAGAGCAGCCGGTCCCCGTGGGACTGGCCTGGCTCTCCCCCTGGAGCAGCTAGGATGGGACTTGGGGGTCCATCCTAGGTGCTCTCTCCAGAGAACTTCGAGGAGAAGCCTGATCCCGCCTTGGGGGTGGGGGTTGCATATTTGCTCAGACCAGCTCCTGGCTGGCTGACCTCTTGGCTGCAGTCATGGGCGAGGGTGGGCAGAGGCAGAGGCAGCTCAGCACAGGACGGGCACGCCATCAGCTGTCACCAGGCGTCCAGTAGTAGGATCATAGGTGCCTGCCAAGTAGTAGAGGTCCTGCTGGTCCTGGTACTTGCGGCCCCGCATCATCTGTTCATACTGCTCCCGGCCCACCACCTGGCATTTGTGGGAGATGGTCTGCACGTCGTTCTCGTCCTCATGGCAGGACTGGTATAGTGCATTCTGCCGGGTGAGGGAATACAGACAGTGTTGGGGCCGGCCTCGGCCGAAATGCCCCACACCCAGGGAAAGTGCCCGTTCCTCCAGAGACCCAGTGTAGGGGCTGGGCCCCCACTACCTCCCGCCCACACCTCACCTTCCCGTCACTCTGCCGCTTCCCCAGCTTGGTCTCCTCTGGGTGGTAGAACCACTTGACCTTCACCACCATGTTGCTGCCCCAGGACTCCCACAAGCTCTCTATGCGGCCGATGTAGGGCAGGTTGGGTCGTCCAGCCGAAAGGAAGACTGCGCAGTCCCCGATGCGCAGAGTCTCCTTGCCTCGGACGATGGCCTTGTAGAATAGTTTCCTGGCTTTCCCCTTCATGCCTCGCCTCTGCAGGGCAGACCAGCGGATACGGAAGGGTGAGGAGGGACCCAGGACGCTCGAGAAAAGGTGGTGGCCAGGGAAACTGAGAGTACGCAGAGGGGACGGGTGGTGTCTCTGCATGTGTTTGGGAGGGCAGAAAATGGGCACAGGATGGGTGGAGAAGTGTCACGGCCACCACAGATTCCCTATGAGGTGGGCTACACTCGGAATATCTCTGCACACTGGTCATGACAGAAACACTAGCAAAGTGCAAAGGCAGAGACACAGATGGGATGCTCACTGCAGTCTGGTTTACAAGGGTATAAAATAAGCCCAGATAGTTGAGCAAGGTGGTACACTGCACCTTTAATCCCAGCATTCAGAAGGTGGGAGCAGGTGGATTTCTGTTGAGCTCCAGGCCAGCCTGGTCTACAGAGCAAGTTTCAGGCTAGCCAGGGCTACACAGTGAGACCCTGTCACAACCAAACACCAAAAAGCCAACACAAACAGCAAGCCCACAAACAAGTGCAGGTCCCCTGCAGATTGGTCAGCAGAAGAGTCTCCTCTGGCGGCATAGCCAAGGGGTAGAGCAGCGAGAAAAGCAAGCAGAACACATCCCCAATGTGCTGGCCATTTGTGTGACCACACATGCAAGACAACGCTCTATGTGCCAATCAGAGTACTGGCTATTTGCCTCATTAGGTTACTGGTGGGTTTCTGTTGTTGCCTGAGGTTTCAAAAAAGGCTTAAGAAAATAAAAATTAAAACAAAACCAAACCCCAACCCCTCCAAACAAAGAAACAAACAAAAAAACAAACAAACAAACAAAAACCCAGGGCTGCAGAGATGGCTCAGCAGTTAAGAGCACTGACTGCTCTTCCAGAGGTCAATTCCCAGCAACCACATGGTGGTTCACAACCATCTATAATAGGATCCGATGCCCTCTTCCGGTGTGTCTGAAGACAGCTACTGTATACTCATAAATGAAATAAATAGATCTTTAAAAAACAAACAGAGTTCAAGAGACAGAGAAAGATAGATCTGAGTTCGAGGACAGCCTGGTCTACAAAGCAAGGTCCAGGGCAGCCTGGGTTACAGAGAAACTCTATAGTGGGGAAAAAAACCTTAACCAACAAAAACCAAACCCAAATAACAACAAAAACTATGTGTATGTGCAGATTCCCCTATAGCTCGAGTTAGGGACAGTTGTGAGCTGTCCTATGTTGGTGCTGGGAGACAGGCCACCTACCTGCGTGGGGTTTCCTGACCACTTCCAGAGCTGCCGGGCAGGCAGGAAGGCTGAGATCTTTGGCCGGTTTTCTACGGAGGGCAGCCGTTGCCTCCGAGAAAGCTCTTTGGCTTTGGAGAAGCTCAGGGCCTCCTTGCGCTTGAACTTGGATTTGCTACCACTGGGGCTGGCCCCTGCACCTGCGCCAGCCACCCCAGCCCTGGACAGGAAGCAGCGCTGGGCGTGGGTGTGCGCGTGGGGGCTGCTACCCTTAGAGCGCAGGGCTTCAGGTGGGGCCAGGAGGGCGGGCACAGGGCGGGTGAGACAGGTCTGCAGCAGCAGGGCGGGGTCCTCGTCGTCTGAGCTGTAAGACGAGTCCTCGTTGTCTGAGGAACAGAGGCTGGACGTGGACACGGAGCCTGAGGAAGAGGACGTGGACGAGCCAGAGGAGGACGACGACATGGATAGGCGGGTGAGGAATCGGGAGGGAACACCGGTGGCCAGCCCCGGCCCATCCTCATCCTCATCGGAGTAGGAGCTGGGGCAGTCACTATCACAGGGCAGTGGGTACTTGCGCAGAGCCAGTCCCATGGGTAGCGGATGCACAGGTGCCCGACCCTTCTTGTCCTTGCCAATGAGGGCTGGGTGTGCGTAACTGGGGCTGCCAAGAGGTCGCCCCAGCTTGGGTCCAAAGTCCTTGTCGCTCATGAGCAGGGCCTTGCAGTTTTTGTTCTTGGGGGAGGTCACACCCTCATGGTCCAGCTTAACCAGAAACTCGCTGCCTGCCCGCCGCCTCCCGGCCTTTTCTGCTTCAGCCCGCTCAGCCTTCTTGGCCCGAAGCAGCTTGTGGGCTCCTCCGGGAAGGCCTGCCCCAACCCCTCCAAGGAAGGGTGTGTAGGAACTCGCCAGGCTGCTGAAGGAGTCAGCTCGGAAGCTGTTACCAAACACGGGGGCAGCCATGCTATGCATGGGAAACAGGGTGTCCCGGGCCCGCAGCTTCTTGGTGCTTCCGTTGAGCTGGAAGAGGTTCTGCAGTACCCCCGGCCCTTTGCCACCTGCCGCTGCTGCCGCAGCCACCGCTTTCCGCTTGGTCTGAGCCACTGCTGACCAGCTCAGCAGGGGACTGCCTCTGCGGCCTAGGAAGTGGTCTGAGGCCCCCGTGGGGGACTTGGCACCTGAGGTTAGGAGGTCGACTTTGCCTGGGGGGGAAGCCAGGTAGGGTCAGCTGTACCTGTTGGGCCCACCCAGTTGTCTCCACTCACCCCTCCCTGACCCCAGCAGGCCCCATGCACCTCCCAGTGACCAAACCCCCAGGGGCCCTCCCTTCCCAGTTCTCAACAGCTCTGCAAATACCAGCTTTGTCTTTGCTGCCAGATTTCTTCCCAGGGGTCTTAGCAGTTTCAGGGCCTTCCGGCACTTTAGGGGACAGGCTGGGTGTGGGGGCTTCACTGGGCGGGTGGCTCTCATTGGCAGCTTTTTTGGTCCTCCGGCAGCTGCTGGACACCAACAGGGCTGGCGAGGGCTCTGTACCTGTGGAGTGGACAGAGGGGCTCACCACGGGCCTGTTGGTAGGTGGCTACCATCCTTTGGGGAACGCTGGGAACATCTCCAGTTTTGGTGAGGCTAAAGTAGGAGGGGGCTTCTGGGAGCTGCTACAGGCAGGGGGAGCCCCACCCTTAGGTTAGATATTCCTGGGGTGCTCACACTGGATCTTGAAGTCTGGAGGCAGCAGCCTGATGTTAGAGACAGCTATGTGGCCTGTGTCTCCGTCATCAAACTCTACCACCACAGAGTCCAGGTCTTCTTCTTCATCGCTCGAAGCACCTGCAATGGGGTGCAGGAGGACGACAGGGGTGCTGAGCAGGGTGCTTCTGCCACCTTACTACGCTGGCAGCCTGATAAGCCAACACTGTTGGCTCCCCTTGGCTACCTGGTATTCTGCCCACTGGCCCCACATACAAGCAGACACATGCCCTGGCGTCCCTACACACATAAGCTGAGGGAAAGACAGAAGTATCCAATAGACTCCTGCCTGTCTACCGCTTCACTGTAGACCTTCATTTAGTCTTCCCACCCCGAGGGCCCTACATGGCTGTCTGTCCAGGTGTACTAGGATGGATACTTCACAAAACTCAGGCACGGGATTCTGGGTCCTTTTCCTGCTAGGCCTGCTCTGATCAACTGGACATGCCTACCCCCCCTCACCCTCTGACTTCTCACGACTGCCAATGAATTGATCTTACTAGTCTCACTTAGAGCAGACCCAGGTCTTATATTCCTCCACCCTCCAGGATAGCTGGACTGTGGGTAAGAACTCTAAAGGTCACAGAGGGCCTCAGCTCTAGTCCCGGCCTCGAGCATTCTTACCTCGAACCACATTGCCTGGATATAGACATCGGGACTTCTGACTCCAGTAGGCACAGACCCGGGTACCAGGTGGAAGGTACCGACTGGACTGTGGCCGGACATCAAGAACCTGCAGGGAGCCGCAGAGCGGTAGGTAGCCTGTGAATAGTTGGGTCTGGCCACAGGGTTCAGCGTAGGGCCAGGCCAGGGTCCTCCTGGTGGTGGGGAAAGTCACCAACCAGGCTTGTTTGCCCAGGCATGCCCGGCACCATGCTTACCGCCTCCTGCAGCAGCTGCTCCAATGAGTAGATCCGCTGCCGGTTACCTCTCTCCCCCTCGATGACGATACTGTAGCTGAGGGCATCAGGGACATGTAAGGTTCCCGCAGGAGTCCCACTGCCCCACCTGTCACAGCCAGCGTGCATCCCTCCCACCCAGGCCTGGGGCTCACATGTCGGGGGGCTGCAGGGTCCTGACACTGCCCGCATACAGCAGACTGTCCTCCTTTGGGATCAGGACGGGCAGTCCATCCTGCAGGTCTTCCTTGTGGATGGTGCAGGACCGTGCTGCAGGGGAAAGACATCAGTACTGGGCCCTGGACCCACCCACCCTTCCCTTCCCGGGCAGCTGCTGTCTCTTCCTTACCCAGGGCGGCACTCTGCTCTGCGCTGAGCTGTACACTGGCTTCCTCCTCTTCCTCTTCCTCATCTGAGAAGCTGCTGTCTTCGTCGTCATCAAACTCAAAGTCATCCTCCACAGCGAAGCTCTCCAGCAGCCGGCTTACCGCTCGCCCCTGGCCCTGAGTGGACCACAGGGGTCAGAGGAGGAAGCTGGGAGGGTCTGGACCCCCACTAGGCCCCAGCCTGGGAGGGCTGCTACCTGCTTGCTGACGGCCTCTCTCTTCACCTTTGTCAGCTTCCTGCTCTTTCCCAGGATTGCCTTGGTGTTTCGGGCTGACAGAGCAATGGACAAGGCCCCGTTCTTCCGCTGGTCAAGAGGGTGGACAGAGAGCGGCAGTGAGGACCGGAATGGCTTCCCGGCCAGCATGGGCTGGGACTCGGGGTTCAGAGTTGAATGGGGGAGGAGGAGGCTGTGTCCTCCCCCTCCTTGGGAATCCCATTGACTGCTCTGGGGTCTACTTGACAGGGAACCTACTCTCAGGACTGGCTGCAACATGGCGTTCTTGCGGGTGGCTCTCTTGAGGCGCTCACTGGCAAGTTTGCTGCCCTCCTCTCTGCAGGCAAAGGTCCGGGTGGGGCCGAAAAGGGCGTCTCTGCTGGTGGTGGTCCTGGGCTCTGTACGCAGGCCAGTTTTCGCCTTGCCCTTGGCCTTCTTGCCTGGTGCACCTGGGGGCCGCCGCCCTGGCGCCCGCTCCAGCTTGGCACCCACCTTGGTCTTTACTGTCCGTCTCTTGATCTTAACCTCGCCCTCGGGGCTGGACAGGCGGCAAGCCCCTGTGGGAGGGAGGGAAGTGGTCACCGGGACCCTGGTTACACAGGCCCTTGTTCCCACTATGCTCTGGTTTCTCAGTTACCTAGCAAGCCCTGCCTCTCCTTTTTCTTCTTGGCCTTCTGGTTGGCTTCCATCTTGACCACGGAGGAAGGTGAGGGTCCCAGCACTGCCACACCAGCCCCTGGGTGCAACACCAGCCCAGTCTCCCTGGGAGTCGCCTCTGTCCCCAGGAGTGCCTGGCAGTCCTCACTGTCATAGCCGCTGCCTGAGAACAGCAGAGAGGACTCAGTGACTGGTGTTGGACATGGCTATTTGGGGTGTGTGGCCAATGAAGATACTGTCATCTTCTGTACTGCTCAGGGGTGGGGTACCAAGAGTGTTTGGCAGGGGGTGGGAACCAGGGTCTTCTCTCTTGTGGCCCCACCCTGCAGAACTGAGTTTCTCCCTGGGGAGTCCCTCCCTTTTTCCGTATTCTCCGGCCCAGCTGGCCCTTGCTTCCTGTCCCCAAAGCAGCATTTCCTCTCAGCCCCTCGGCCTCAGCCTCGGAAGGAAGGGCTGTGAGGGAGGAAGCGTCTATTTTTCCAGGCTGCCTCTCTGGACTTGTCTGCTGGGGAAGGAAGAGATACCCCACCAACCTGCCGGATGCTGCTACAGGGTGGGGGTGGGCAGGGGCTATTTTTAACGGGCCTTCCAGGGTGTGTCCAAAGCTTCTTTCTGCCCTAAGAAGGGTGTGACAGCTCTGGCTTGGGGACAAAGGCTCCTTCCCATTCTTTTCCAAAAATTGTCCCTGGATCTGTCCATTTCACAGACTTCACTCGGATTTGGTGGCTCTGATCCCTGCGCACCCAACCTTCAGCCCCCAGATGACTGAGGCCCAGACTCCAGTCACTCACAACGCCAACTTGCCTGCCTCGTGGGCCACAGCCACTGTGGGTTGGGCTTGGAATTTGTGCATCTCCCTGCCACCGTCCCCATCGGGGTGTGGATGCCGCGCCACTCCTGACATGGTGACACTCTTGGTTCTAGAGAGCTTCTTCTGGATACGCCCCCCTGGGGCAGCCTCTTTGCGCTGGAAGGCACTGAGGCTGGCAGGCAGCCCCTTGCTCTTGACCTTTGGCTTCAGCTGGGCCACCTTGTGGGTCCCTGAGGATGACAACTCGGCCTGGCTACAGCTCTTCTTACACCGCACCTTCTCCTGTGAATGAGATGTGAACGTGCCATCCACAGGCAGGGCCCCTCCTCAGCCCAGGGCCTGTGGGTATCCTCTGTCATGGTGGGGCCCACAAAACAGCACCTCTTGAAAAGGGCTCTGAGGACATCTGGGCCTGGCTGCCTACTGGAGCAAACACCGGCCCATCTACTTAGCGCCCACTTCATATGGTAGAATGGGTGGGGGCCCAGGAGCCAGAGGCGCTGTGTATCATGGGTATTTGCTGTTTGCATTTATGAAATGGAAAGATTAAAAAGAAGAGTTCCCTAGGCACACTAACCCACCTATGCCTACAGTGCAGAGATGGAGGGAGGCTGCACCATCAAGGACAGCATGACCTACAGAGCAAGTTCTAGACAGTCAGGGAGCAATGGAGGCTGAAACCACCACCACCACCAAACCATGCCTAAACCAAGCAAGCAAGAATAAAAACAGCCTTCTGACATGGAAGGGGACAGACAAGGTAACAATAGGCCTGGGACCTTGGAGAGTGAGAAAAGTGTAAGGACCCAGGATTCCACCGGCCACTGCAGACATGGTGCTCAGAGCCAGGCATTTTGGCTGTGGATTCTCCATCTTCAGTACACTAAAAGAACCAGCCACACTCGGATATCTAAGTCCAGTGTGCTGGAGGCAACAGCCCCTGGTTTCTATACTTGCCAATATGTGACATTTCCTTTAACCAAGGTATCCAAAGCTCACCAAACCCTAGCTGGCTCACCCGAGCCTCACACCCGGTACCCATTCCTAACATCTCATGGAGGGTGAGGGTAAGGGTAAGGGCGGAGGCCTGGAGACGCACCGAGGAGACGGACTGCAGGCCAGTGTAAGGACTCTTTCCCAGTTTGCTTCGCTTCCTTGGGGGCTCGTCACCTCGTAGCTCAGCACACAGCAGACTTAGGCTTGCACGAACAGCCCTAGGGGAAGGTAGTGGTTGGTACGAAGGCAGGGCCTGGACAGCAGGACCCCTCCTACAATCCCTATGGTGTGTCCTGAGGGGCAGACCTCGGGCAGGACACAGCCTCCTGTCTGGTGGGTTAAGAGCAGGTCCTGGGGGTGTCAGACCAATCCTGAGCCGTTCTACAAGCTCCCGGCGGTCCCTGGCGCCCTCAACTCCTGACTCCTCCAGCTTCACCCCATTCCAGGGTGAGCTATCTCATCTAGGCTGGTAGTTGGGTCAGGGGCCAATATGGTCAGGCTACTGAGGAAACAGCAAGAGGGATCCTGTCTGATCCCCCCACACCCCTCTGCTCTCGTGCCCCGTGGGCAGACATGTCTCCCAGACACCCCAGTGTGTCCAATATATGATTTCATTTCCTTCCTAGTATCCCCTACCCTTGAGGAACCCACCACTGCCTGTTTGCCCACAGCTAACCAGGGGCTGGGGTTTGGCCTCCAACCCGTCAACCCTTTAGCCCTCCCAGAGACAGAAGGAAACGGGCTGCTCGTGAAAATGAGTGACAGGTGGGGACCAGGGGCCTGGCCTGGCCCTGAACTCATATGGCCAAATGCTGCTCTCCACCTTCCCTTCCAACAAGAAGGCTGGACCTCTGAAGGCAGGGAAGGCCAGGCAGGAAGCCCCTGCAGCTCTGGGGGCCTCCTTGACCCCAGCTTCCTGCCACCTTTCCTGACCCCACTTCCTGCATGGAGGAGGCCCAGCCTCCAAGCCCAAGGCCTGCTGCCCTCACTGGGCTCTGGAACACAGTTGGAGAGCCTGGACAGGAGCCGGAGCTGGGGGGAGGTCAGGAGCCCTACTCTTTGGAAAGAGAGGGCTGTGGCCGTGGGTCCTTCCCTACCCTAAGGCCTCTGGGTTCTCTGGGTCATAGGTGACTTGGCTACAGGGTTAAGCTTACTTGCTGGGATCTAGGATAGAGTCCAACATGGGCAACGTGGCCAGAGCTGGCCAGAGGCAGAGAGCGAGGTCTGGGGAGTCTTACTGCCACCTAGCAGGTTTTCCAATGCCCACTGGTCCCCAACTTCCAATGGCCCTATCCTGCTTAGCAGCCCTAAGGCTTCAGACGGGTTCTCAAAGGGACCCCCAATGCTCCCTGCTGGGTGACACCTGGCTTGGGTAGGGTAACAGGACATCTTGGCGAGGCCCCCGGCCATATGGTGAATCTTCTCCGTTGCCTGTAGCCCACACAAACTCCCCCACCCCATAACCTTCTCTGCGTTTGCTAATGTTTTGTGACATAAAGCCCTGAGATTAATTTTTTGCCTCTGTCTTAATTGAAGGAACCGTTTAGTGCCGATTTAACTATTATTACCAAATCATCAGGATTGATGTTGTGCACACGCGTGCTCGCCAATCGTGTTTGGAGGAGCTCGGAGGATTTATGCAAATGGGCCTGCCGGGAGAGGCAATTTGTAGCCGAGAAGGACAATTATACCCGGCCCGGGAGTGCGCCAACGACTGCGCCGGGCGGGTAATGGATAATAACATCGCTCGGCAGCCGTGAGCAGCAGCGCAGCGTGACCAACGACTTTATACAGTGCAGATAAAGAGCCTTTTACGCAACGTCGCCCTGCATGCAAGGGGCCAGGGCTGGCCGGTGGGGTGATGCCACAACCTTAGCCACGGCCAGGTTCCCAGCGTTGGTGCAGCCAAGCCTAGGCTGTGGCTTCCCAGGAGGGGGCGCTGATACTGACAGCCAGGCACGGAGAGAGGATGTCTGTACTGGGTCGTACCAGTCCCCAACAGGGAGGGCTCTCTATCTGCTGGACATGTATCATGGCCTCAGGCTTTGGTAGGGAACACACTAGGCCTTCAGACATTGTGTACAGGGAGCCAGCAGTTCCTAGAGCCAGAGAGGAACTGTGACCCCACCCCCACCTTTCATGGTGTCCATACCTGTCCCATAGAACCCTCTCTAGATTCCAGACTCACTTGGCTTTCTTGCCATCACTTCTGGCAAGCTGGCCCCCGGGACGTAGAGCGGGCAGCGAGCTTGAGTGTTTGCGTTTTCTCGGCCGGCCAGGCCCCCGCCGTGCAGGGCTCCGTGAGCTCTCCTCTCTCCTAGGGGCCACAGAAAAGATGTTAAGAAACCTCAACTCACTCCACCCCCAGGCCTACTGGAGGGCATCACCCTGCAGAGGAATGTTGGGGTTGGTCAGTAGTGCTCTCAGACGGTAATGGCCGTCAGGTTGAAGTTGGGCTCAACTAGGTTCCTGCTGCCCAAGGTCTGGATCTAAGTGGACGACACAGTTTCCTGCTCTCCCCTGGGCTCTAACTGCCTTGCTCACATTGGTCAGGAGGCCCACATTGTCCCCCATGCAACTGAGCAGGTTTCTTCTGCTCCTGCAGCAGGTCCCAGCTACTCCGTGGGTTCCAAGTCCCCCTCAGTCACACTCATAGCTGCCCCTTGCCCTACTACCTTGTGCTGCCCTCTGCTGAATGACCACATCTTCCCCCACCCAGGCTTCACCCCTCTTCTCGGCTGCCTAGGTCTCATAAGTGCCATGCAGAGAGCCCAGACTCCAGGCTGCTCCTGCACAGCCCCCGCCTACAAGGTGGCACAGGGCCCAGTATCTTCCCTGGAGTGCCTCCCCGTATGCTGAGCTGGTAGGGACCAAGGGTGCTACCCTTTCCCGAGTGTCATACTCGTGGTCATGCCTGCGCTGCAGGCGAGCCAGCTCCCGCTGCTTCTCCTTGTAGCGCCTCTGCAGCTCAGCCAGCTGCATGCGCATCTCCACTTCCTGTGTGTCCAGCCGGTCGATGGCAGCTTTCAGGGGACATACCTGTGTGCAAGAGTTCAGGAACCTGAGTACTGTAAGCCTCAGCGTGGCGTGGTGGGATATAGCCCGGGCATGCAGAGGTCTTCTCATCTGTAAGCGGCTGGGCAGTGTTCTCACTTACAGGCTTGGTTTTAGGGGCCCAGGTGTCCTTGCGCTGCAGGATCTGCATTCTGGGGGTGAGCCTGGGGCCTCTGTCTGGGTCAGCAGCTGGGGCCTGCAGTGAAGTGACTGGGCTGTCCAGGTTAGCAGCCTCCACCAGGGACCAGGCTGTGGCCAGTGTGGCCAAGTGCTGCAGGTTGAAGGCCAGGACATCCTCATCCTCTGTTGGAGGGAGAGGTACGGGTCACTCGCTGCCCCCTCCCAAGAGGCCTTTGAAGTCAGCCTCCTTCCCAGCACAGACCCAGCCTCAGGCTGTGAGAACCAAGGGAGGATTCAAGCCATAAGGAATGGCGGGCGGGCCTGCCTGCCAGGATACAGCTGGGGAGATCCACCCTAGGCCACAGCGCAGGGCGTTGACGCCTGCCAAGTGTGTGCCCGCTCCTTCAGACACTGGGGATTGAGCAGATGGAAGATGCTGAGGCCATGAACCAAGTACAGAATTAGGCAGACCAACGCTTCCCAAATCCTAGGCCCATGCACTGAGCTGTGCTCCAGAGACCGTTTTACAGTCACAAGAAGCTACCCATGGCCTGTCCATCCTACAGTCCATCCACTCTCCCACCAGCATGTGTACTGTCTAGGCAGCCACAGGGGTAGAGAACCGCAGAAGGAGAACCTAGATGGGACACAAGGGTTGGCTCAACACGGGCCAGAGCTCAGGCCAGCAGAGGGTAGCATGGACTCAGGAAAGAGGACTGGAGCAGAGATACCATCAAAGACTGTAGACAACTCAGTTGATCCCACAAGGGCATCTAAGAAGGATCAGTGGAGCCCAGTAGGGTCTGAGTGGAAGTCATAGTATCCTCTTAGAAACCCTGGAACAGCAGCAACCCGCCCACTGACCCCATGGCAATGGGCACCCTATCACTCTGATCAAGAACAGACACCATTCTCCACTGGAAGAAAATCAGGCTCCTTAGGGACAACTGGAGCTGAGGACTGCAAGATGACTCTGGAAAGCAAGGAAGTGCTCCAGGAGTGACGGGGAAACAGACAGAGAGTACCCAGGGATGGCTCAAGGACTCCGCCATCTGAACCCAAGTAGCTTGGTCATCAGAGTAGTGACATCAACAGACCACTGTAGCTGGAAAGGCTCCAAATCCAGGAAGGGCAACAAGGTTAGGATATCAGTGCAGAGAGGGGCAGCAATGCCAGGAAAAAGAGGCCTCCACAGCTCCACAGCGCTACACTACGAGGGGCAGGCAAGAGGGGCTGTGAGCCATCGACACCAGGGAATATAGGTGCCCTGGAGGACCTACCAAAAAATGCAAGGTCTGAATTTCCACAGGAGGAGAAAGCATTGAGGTAAGTGCATTAGGTCCCTCAGAGTAATGGCAGTTACCTGTGTCAAGTACAGGAGGTAATGGGGATACCTAACACAGGGCAAAGCTGGAGGGCTCAGTAAAAGTCCCTCACAGGTCGCTTCTGCAATGCCAGGAGGTGTCTGGAGGGGCAGCTGGCAAATGCTCAAACTTTTGGGCATAAATTTTTTTTTTCTCACCAAGATCTCTCTCTACCTTGGAGACCTTCCAGCCTAGAGACAGGTTTAGGTCCCTAGCAATGAGAGAGCAGAAGTCTGGCTTTCTCCTTAGGAAGAAGGCAGACTTTGTATCACCAGGGGAGGCCCGTGGTAAACCTAGGTCACATGTGAGCCCTTCCTTTGCTGCTGGTACCCTTGAGGCCTGCATTTGGCACCAATGGCTCTGCCAGGCCTGGTGCTAGCAGCTGGCTCTGTACCTACGTTTCCCATCTGTCTCTTCTCAGATGGTTTGGTGGAAGAAGCTGATGTGGCTGATTTCAGCCACAGCGGCTGTACCTCGTAAGGCTACTGTTACAGCAGAGGCTTGGGACCAGCCACCACAAGGTTGTGGTGCAAGGAGGCATGGGTTGTCAGTCAGCCACAACACCCACCCCACCCCCAACACACACACTCTAAAGGCAGTCAGTCAACCAATGGGCTCTGCTCTTGCCAACATACCCAGTTGTGCAGTGGGGCATGTGCAGACACAGTGCCCAGCATCTGACTGGTGGCCTGTGAGTTCCCCTCATGCTACTGCATAACCTTCCTATGGGAGGTCCTGGCCGCTCGGCCTTGATCCTGGGATTCCACATTACTCAAGTGAGGCCCCAGCAGGGATCTAGCCAGGGTTCCTGGGTCTCTTCCCCTCTACAGAGCTGAGTGTGAGTTCCTCCAGTCTGTATTTCCTGGCACTGCCCATCCACCTTACTCAGGACTCTTGCCCCGTAGGTCTGAGGCCAGGCTACACTGCAGCCCCTAGCTGAGGTCAAGGGCCCTTGGAGCTCTATGCACCAGGAAAACAGGCTGGGCCTGAACACTTGGCTAGTTCTTTCTACAAATACTCTGGTGCACGGTGGCTGGATGGGGTACTCCTCAGTGAGGGGGTCTCCTCTGCAGCCACAAGGGAAGGCGCTGTTTCTCTGGGAAGAGAGGAGCTGTGTGGGGTCTTCCTGCCGAGTAGAGACTGCTTAGGCTTCGAGTCTCATCCTATTACACTTATCTTAGGGTGGTTGGCTGGGTGAGCGTAGGAACTCTTGTCCCCCAAAACAGCCTGAAGCAGAAGACCCGCAGCTGCAGCCACAGCCGGCGGCCACAGCCTGGTGGATGTGAGCCCTTCTGAGGTTTGGGGGTTCAGAGATCTAAGTCTGGTGTCTCTGCCTGGACAAAGCAGTAAACTGGAGATTCCTGGCCCCTTTCCTGCTACCAGGCCCTCATGTAAATGTCTGCCTTAGGCCTCAAAGTGTCTTCCTCCAAGTGGAGACAGTTCAGAGGGCTGCCCTAGCCCTATGGCTTGAACCTGCCACAGAGGAGTGATCCTGGCCCCAGAAGTCCGGTCCAGGATCAGGTAGCTCCTCCAGGCTGGAGTGATTCCTGTGGCAAGTGGCACACCTGCATCTGACTTCTATAAAGGAAGACCTGTTGGGGCTTCCCTGGGAATTTCCACTCTTTAGGGACAGCTGCTCCAGGCCAAAGGCTACCATCTGTCTGACCCCGAGGGTCCAGCTCTCGGGGTACCAGGGAAGGATGCTGTAGCTGGAGCTCACCTTGCATGGACAGCTCACTCTTCTGCCGCTGGGTCTCCAGGTCAGCTAGCTCACTGAGCAGGGCAATCCCATGAATCCCTGAGCTATGGGGCAGAGGAGCTGTGCTGAGGGGCACGGAGGCTGCTGGGGTCTGAGGGTCTGGCAGGCTGATGTCAGGCAGGTCTCCTAGGTCCACAGTAGCAGCCACCAAGGCATCCAAGCCTGGCAGCGCTTTGGGTGGGTGGCCATGGTTGGGAGTCCCCCAGTCCACCTCTGAGTCCCCCCCACTCTCCTCCAGCCGGGCTTCCTCCTCCTGTAGCTGGGCCACACCAGGGACGTTATGTGGACCTTCATCCTTGTCTAGGGCAGCTGGGCTCCCTGCTACCTGTTCCAGTGCTTGAGGGGTAGCCCCCAAAGGGGGCTGTGGTACCCCCTGATCCACAGTCCCCTCATTTTGCATCCCTCCCTGAGTAGAATTTGTCTGGCCAGTAGCCTCAGTTCCCCCTCCCTCGAGGAGGTCTCCAAATTTCAGTGCTTGTAACCCCTCGAGTGGGCTGGGGTCTTCGGCCTTCCCTGGTGGGAGTCCTCCCTCAACAGGAGGGGGTAGATTGGCAAGGTCCTGGGTGGCATCCCTGGCCCTTGAGAGCAGCCCAGGCTCTTCTAAGTTCCTGGGGCTGCAGGGGGGTGGCTCCCCAGGTAGGAACGTCCTTGTGGGCTCAGGCCGAGTCCCTGGGGTAATGGTTTGCATAGTTTTGGGGTCTGGGAGGTCAGAGGAGTGCACGTCTGAAGGGAGGGAGAGATCCAGGCCAGCCGTGGGGTTCAATCCTGGAGGCAGGTCTGTAAAAGAAGGCACACGTGAGGACCCAGCTGCAAACAGTAGAGGAAGTGTGGCCCCAGGACAGGAGACATGGGGATGAAGGGCCAGCAAGAGGACGACAGGCTTCAGAACCAGTACCAGCCCCAACCAGGAACCCGCAGTGATCCTGGGGGCACCTCTGGTGTGGCTGTCTGGAAAAGAGGGATTTTTAACCATGGTGCTTGAACTAGGGTTTTCCCTGAACGAGAACAAGCATGCAGCCTCTGAGAGGCATTATGCCCCGTTAACTGTAAATAAAAAGATATATGATAGATAGATAGATAGATAGACAGATAGATAGATAGATAGCGATAGCTCAAACACAAAACCTCGGTCTGCCTGATTCAGAGAAAACCATCAGGTGGCAGACACACAACCCACCCCAATACAGCCACCTCGCCTCGTCCGCCTCAAGCAGGGGAGATTATTTCTCTGGCCCCCGCTGGAGATGGTGTCCTCTCTCAGCTTTGTTAAAATCTGGGCTCACTGGCTGGGGACAGGTCCCGAGTCAGGTCCCTCTGTGGCAGTTCAAGCAAGCCGCCACTCACACTGCCGCTTGGGTTGTAGAGGTGTGGGTCTGGTTATTTTTCCCCATCTACTCAGGGTAAAGAGGGGCCTATGGCAGAGTCATTACACTAACTGGATCATAAGAGGGCTGCCAAGAGAGAAGAGAAAGGAGAAGAGCTTCATGACCTATGGACAGTGGGAATGCTCAGGTAGAAGGCGGTCAGCCCCGCCCACCTGGTAGGGGCAGGACTTGCCAGGCCAAAGAGACTCCCTCCCTCACCTGGTTCCAGCGTGGTCAGGTCCGTTCCAGCCCGCTGGCCCTCCTCTCTCTTGTCCATGGTACTAGGCACCTTGGAGCCAGGCCCTGGGCTGCCAGTAGGGCAGATGGGTAAAGTGCAGGGGGCGCTGGGACGAGGTGGTGGTGTAGGGCAACTCGCAGGGGTCTTCAGAGTGGGTGACTGACAGCAGGGCGATAGCTTGACCAGGCCTGCAGTGGCGGATGAGGGGGTGCCCTTGGCCATGGGGGTTAAGGCAACTGGCTTGTGGGTGGACTTTGGGGTCTTCTCCGGGGCAGCTTCCTCCAGCTCCATGTGGCGATCCTCAGGCTTGCGCTGTGGGGGGCGTGGGGGAAGAAGCTCAGCTCAGATGGCCACACCCTCAGCACCCCTGTGGCCCACTGCTGCTTGGTGAGAGACATGCAGGGGTGTCTTGGGGCCATCTGCCTGGGACTTGGGGATAGAATTGTCTGGAATCTCAGGTTGGGGTGGCTGTTGGGGACATGGTACCTGGAACTGGGCAACTCGCTGTAGCTCCAAGGCCTGTGTGGCCCGATGCTGCTGTTGTTGCTGCTGCTGCTGCTGGTGGTGCTGCTGTTGTTGCTGTTGTTGCTGCTGTTGCTGCTGCTGCTGCTGCTGCTGTAGTGCATACAGCTCTTGCTGCCGAAGCAGCTGGGACCTAGAGTACACTGGGAGCTGGCCAGGGTGCTGCATGTGTGAGGCAGGGCCCCGAGCCCCATACATGGGGGGCCACAGGGAGGCCTGGTCCATAACTTCAGCTGCAGGCAGGACCAGAGGACTATCAGTTCCAGTCAGAGATGAAGAGCCCACCTGGGCCAGTTTCCCTCTTACCCACCAGCTTCATCTCCCGTCAGCCTTTCTCAGCCCATCCCTACCCCGGTCCCTGGGAAGATAAGCTATACAGCTCTCTCCTGGGTCCTAGACGGCTATTCCCGTCTTGCCCCAGCCCCATACCAGGACTGCTGCTGCCCTCCTCAAATCTACTGCCTACGGCCCCACATGTAGACAGACAGACTGACTGCAGAGGGTCCTTACCGAGTGTGTGAGGGGTGGTGTGGGGTGTGGGTTCCGAGGGCAAGATGACCAACTGCGTGGCTGCATCTTGGGGGAGGGGGAACACGGAAGGCATGGAGCCGGGCACAGATGCGGGGAAGCCAGGGGGTAGGTTCTGGTGCAGGGCGGGGTGTCCGAGGCCTGAGGGACAGAGGTGTAGTGTTCAGGCCTTCCCACTCCCCGGTGGTCAGCCAGGACAGGATAACCTCCAACCCCAAGCCAGCCTCCCAGTCTGCTCTTGGGAGCACTGACCATAGGAATGTCCCCCCATCCACAAGGAGGGACTGCGGGTGCGGGGCAGCCAGTGGGGGTGGGCAGGATGGGGGTGGGGGGCCGGGTCCCCGCCTTGCATCATGAGGTGAGGGGGCAGGTCTCCAGGGCAGCTGCTCGAAGGGTGGATCCGGGCAAATTCCACGAGGTCTTTGTTGTCTCTGTAAGATTATTAAGAGCCAGCTTGGCCCCCTCCCTTGCCCCAACCAACCCTGGCCCCTCAACAGACTGTCCCCCTGCAAGGAGAGATGGATAGCCTCAGTTTCCAGCAGTGGTGCTGCTGGCAGAGGGCGAGTGAACAGGACCCTTTGGGGACATTGGAACACTGTGCATATGACAGGCCAGTGCCTGATGTCACGGTCGTGACCCTTCCCTTCCTCCCTTGAGGGCTCTGAGAGGGCAGAGCCACCAGGGCAGCCACTCAGTTCTTACTGTAACAGCAGCTCACGGCCAGGCAGCCCCAGGCGTTCCTCGCATGCCCGTGACCTCTCCTCTTCGCTCTCCAGGTCTAGCGCATGGCTGGCACGCGGTCCTCCAGCGCCTGATCAAGTAGAGAGGGCAGAGAAACCAGGCTGTGGTATAGTCATAGAAGCACCGACTAGAGCAACCTTTCAGTTGGGGCAGAGGGACTAAGGCAGGGTGCCCCAGCCCTGGGGGATCTGGAGGGGCAGAAGCAGGGAGTCCATGGGGTTCACAGGAAGAATCACTATGGCTGCCACCAGCCTTGCTTCCCGGACCAGGGACGTCATACCTTTGAAGGTGGGGGCGGCCCTGCCCTGCCGCCCACTGTTGGTATTGTAGGCTGTATCGGGCCTGCCGACCGTGTCCTTCTGCCGGGCCAAGGCCACCGCGATGCCCACAGGTGGCTGCCTCACCTCCCCATCTCCATGCGGGGCCTCATGCTCCCTGCTGCGGGCACAGTCGGGTCTTTCCACTGGGCCTGGGCCCTTAGTGGCTGGAAATTTGGCTTCCTGCTGGACGCAGCTGGCTTTGAGGCCGCCCAGGCCCACGAACGGTGCCTTCTGGCCCACGACCAAGGCTTGGTTGCTATACTTCAGCAGGTTCTTCATGGCCGAGACCTCATCTGGCGGAGTGGGCAGTTCCTGGGACAGGAGGGCTGCCTGCTGCAAGCCACTTCCAAAAGGGTCGAGGTAGGCACTGCCCTTTCGTTCCTCAATGATGGCCATGGAGGTGTCGTGGCCCGCCTGAACTCCCCACGGAGGCATGTGGTGCCCGCTATAACCCAGAGAAGCCAGCTCCACAGACTTGCGTTTCGTCTCGGCCCCGCTGCCTCCCGATTCTACCTCAGGAGCCACCAAGTGCTGCTGGTGCCGGATCCTGGCTACCTTCTGGCCCCCTGGAGGGCCAGCAGGGGCTTCTTTGTTGGCCCCTTTGTCTAAAGTGCAGCAGGCCTGGGTGGCCTTCCCACTCAGTGGGTCTTGGTGATTGGACCGGGCACAGTCCTGTGAAGTGGGCAACTCAAAGTAGCCACTTTTGTCCAGACTGCCTTTGGGAAGTCCAGGGAAGGGGGCCTCGGGGCCTGAACTGAGATACTCCAGGCCTTTCAGCCGGGGGTGGAGGGCCGCGTCAAAGCCCCCAGGTCGCCGCTCGCCCTTGCCCTCGGCCTTTAGGTGGGCGTAGGAGACTCCATAGGGTGCACCATGGTCGGTGGCCATGGCCGCATCCATGTGCCGGTCCTTTCCATCACCTGCCACAGCACAGGCCTCTGCTACTTGGAAAGAGCGGCTCTTGTCAGCCAGGTGTCCCACAGAAGGCACAAAGGTGGGCCCGCTGGCCTTTAGGTCCCGGGAGACTTTGTCCTGCAGGGGGCAGAGCCCATCTGGACCTGCATGCAGCTGCAGGCAGGGGAAAGAGCCTGCTGGGCCTGTGCTGAGAGGCGGGGGTGGCCCGGTAGGCAGGCCAGAGGGTACTGTGTAGGACACAGCATGATGTAGCATCTGCCGCCGCTCCAGGCACTCGCTGAAGGCTGGCCCAGGCTCCACGGGGCCTGCCACCTCCTTGGCACAGCGTCCGGGTGGTGCCACACCTGCCCCGGGCCTGCTCAGCATGCCTCCTGCACAGCTGGCCAGTGAGGCCTTGCCCATGTCTCCATTGAGTACCTTCGTGTTGAGCAGGCAGGAGGTGAGGTGTTTGGGGCGGCCCTCACAGGATCCCCGGGGTGCAGGGCCCGCCTCCTTGCAGGGCCCCTCGGCGGGCATGGGTGGCACCAGCTTCTGTCGGTCTTTACTGCCGTCTTCCTCCACTGCCGGCCGCTCTCTGCCCTCTGCTCCCTTGCTAACTTTCTCTTTGCCCACCTCTTTACCCATGAGGAAGCGGTCAAACTCCTTAGGACCCTTCTGCAGTGAGGCAGCCTCGATGCGGTCCCGGCTGCAGGACCCGATGGGGTGGGCAGGGGCGGCTCGGGGCACTCCAGGGAAGTTGTGGTTGGCGGGTAGGATGGTAGGCTGTGGGGGCAGGTTGCGCAGGTAGAAGTTATCTGTGAACCAGAAGTGCCAAGGTCAACAGAAAGTGCAGGGGCAGCGATGAGTCTCGTCAAGTGTCACCGACCTGGGATTTTTGTTTTGTTTTGTTTTTCAATACAAAGAGGGGGCTGGAGAGATGGCTTTGTGGTTAAGAGCACTGATCCAAGGTTTGGCTCCCAGCACTCACAGGGTGACTCACAAACCATCCATAACTCCAGCTTCAGGAGAGCTAACACATTCTTCTGACCTTTGTGGGCAGCAGACACACACCAGGTGCATGTTCATACATGCAGGCAAACACTCATGCATAGAACATGAAATTTTAAAGATCCAAAAGGTGTTTGTTTGTTTGTTTGTTTAAATCTTAGACACATATACAAAACATAAATCAACCATCTTCAAGTGTTCAGTTACGGCTACTGAGTGCGTGAACTGTGTGGTCCCAGCATCACCTCTATCCACAGCCTGAACCTCACTGTCTTTCTAAATTGAAGTTTCTCTTTCTGAATGCTGGCCATCCCCTCTCCTCTCCTCTGCTTTAGTCCTAGGAGCCTGGCGTTGCAGGGCCTTGGCCTGGTGTTTCCCAAGCCAGCTCAGTATCTCAGAGATTTTTCAGAGTTCTAGCTGTGTGCAGCCCAGAACAAGGGCTGTGGTTAGCTGGGCACATAGCGGCAGAGTGGGCAGTGATGCCTGTAGCTCCTGCTGGTCTCCCACATCAAATGCTGTGACCACCAGGGTAAGAGTGAGCCCAGAGTGTCTGAAGATGGGTGGTGTGGACATTCTGAGGAGTCCCCAGAATGCACCATCTTTGTTTGTTTGTTTGTTTGTTTTTGTTTTTCGAGACAGGGTTTCTCTGTATAGCCCTGGCTGTCCGGGAACTCACTGTGTAGACTAGGCTGGCCTCGAACTCAGAAATCCTCCTGCCTCTGCCTCCTGAGTGCTGGGATTAAAGGCGTGTGCCACCACGGCGGCTTGTTTTTGTTTTTTGAGACAGGGTTTCTCTGTGTAGCCCTGGCTGTCCTGGATCTCACTTTGTAGACCAGGCTGTCCTTGAACTCAGAAATCCGCCTGCCTCTGCCTCCCAAATGCTGGGATTAAAGGCCAGAATGCACCATCTTACCTGACTTATTTCAGGCTAATAGGGTTGGGGGAGGGGGGGAGGAACTATCCTCTGCTGAGAAACAACTGTATCATCTACTTGCATCCTAACCCTGGCAGCTGTGGGACCCTCAGTGTGGGGAGGGGCTTCCTAAGAATAGGCTGTCCAGCCCGGACACTGGATCCGGGGCAAACCCTCGTACCCAGGTAGGGTCAGCTCCAGGCTGTCATCTAGGGACATCCACTCTTTGCCAGCCAAGCTGGAGCCACATCAAACCTCTGGCAGACTCTGGGGGCAGCCCTGCCTCCCGCCCCCCCCAGTTGGGCGGGTGGGCAGCAGGGTGAGGCCCTAGCTAAGGAAGGGCACTAGGCAGGGAAACAAAAGAAAACATTTGCAACTTGTAAAACTGTCCTCAGTCATGTAAATTCCTTGTCAACTTCTTCTAATTAGAAACAAGGGGGAAGGGGAGCAGGAAAGGGGTAGCCCAGGAGAAGCCCAATTAGCTTAATTTCCCAAACCAAATAATGTTCTTGGACGAAGCTCCACCAGAGTATTGTGAAAGCTGAGAGGCCTGGCCAGCGGCCGCCAAGACACTAGTCGGTCCCGCCGCTCAGAGGGAGTCCTGGGTCCTGGTTCACAGCCGCCAAGACCCTAGTCGTCCCGCCGCCCAGAGGGCGTCCTGGGTCCTGGTTCACTAGTCTGGTTTCTAGGGCTCAGAAGAGCCACCTGTCCACCCTTGACAGATGCTGTCACAACAGCTGCAGGCATAGGGGGTGGCCGGGAGGCTGTGTGGACTGGGCCCACAAGTGTCCAAGCCTGGTTCCTGGGAGGATGTGACAGAGCCTCTAGGATGACATCAGGCCCGGGGTAGACTTCCTGGACACACCCCAAGCAGGCCAGCTTGCACCAACTATAGCTAACGCAGTCTGAGCAAGGCCAAGGTTATTCGGAGCTTCAGGGCTCCAAGACTCTTCTGTGCCCAAATGCGCTGAACCATCTCAAAGATCCAGACCGAACAGACACACACCCTCAGGTCCTTAGTTCATTTTCCTGGTCCGGGAGAGCCACCCTAAGGAATCCTGTACTCTGCCCATATCTCACTTCCTAATGGCTCCTGGCAATGAGGCTGTGATCTACCCCAACCGGGGCTTCCTGGGGATTCATTGAAACCAGCCTCACTGCTCTCCACCTGCTGCACACCTGTTATGTGGGGATTACCGCTGTCCAGCACCCCAAAAAGGCCCCTAGACCTCCACCTCTAAGCTAGGTTTACCTCCTCAAACTGGTGGTCCCTCCCACACATAGCCTGGGCTGGAAACTAGAGTCATTAGGAGCACACACACTGCTGCCCTGGTATGCGCTCCCTGACAACACTAACTGTGGCCTCATGGGACTCTGTCTGGGTTCCTGTCTTATCTCGCCATGGGGTCACCTGAAGCTGAAACACAGGCCCTAATCCAGTCCTAGCCTCTAGCCACACCATAGGAGATCATCCCCAAATGCAAACAGACCCTCAAAAACAAAACACCTCCACTTAGTGACAGAGCCTGAGATCTCTGCTCTTCCCCCAGCCTCCCCTAGTCAGGTCTCCGCACATCCCCAGCTGGGAGCTCAATCACTTGCTCTTGCAAAATCTACATGAGGAACTGTCTCAAGGGGTAGGGCTGGGGCAGGGGCAGCCTAGAACTAGCTCAGCCCTCCCCCCAGAACACTTCCTGCCCTGAGTCCAAGAGCAGGTACAGGTGGGGGGGGTGCTCTCAATGAGCAGTGCACCTGCACCCAGCCCCTGGCAGTGGTGCCAGGACATCCTCCTCGGGGTCCCACCCAGCCTCCTGCCTTCAGCTCACCCTCGGGATGCCTGCACCCCACACCAAGCCCCACAGCACTTGCCTTTTTGGGTTCCATAGAAACGATGTTGCCCATAGAGAACATTGCTGTTTCCATGGTGATCCAAGTGGCTCACGGGTAGGAAGGTAGATGCCAGACTCCCCGAAAATCTGGGGTACGCAGGAGCTAGGGAAGCAAAGTACTGGTTGTAGAGACAATTCTTAGCTCCCTGGCCCTTACCTCCTGACCCCACAAGAGGCAAGACACATGCAGGCAGCCGGGGAGCAATACCCCGCAGAGCCGCTCACAGCCTACCAGTGGGAAATCAACCCATCAATACATCATATTAACTCTGACTCGACTAATACCATCCCTCCGGTGCAGCACAAATTGAATTGCTGACGGGCCAGGGGCTGGAGACGGGGGAGGCTGCCTTTGATTCCCTCCCGACGGCACTTGGTGTGAGAGAAGCTTCCGGGTCAGGCAACAAAAGGGCTTGGAGAGGAGGCCCTGGAGGAAGGGTGCAGGATGGACTGTGCCTGAGTTCCCAGCTGACAGGGCCTCCAGCCTGCAACCTCCACAGGCACCCAGAAAGCAGATGGGATGGTAGCGTCGGGCTGTGCCACAGTTGGTCTGGATGACTCACACTCTAGCTAGTTGAAGCTAGGATGTGGCCAGTTCTCGCTCAGTGGAAGCCACAGGTCTCTCCCCTCAGCTGAGCTCTCTATGGAAGGGGAGCATCTACTTGTGTCTACAAGGTCCTAGGCACGTTGTGAACCAACTGTAACCTGGCAACTTTAAATAGTAGCCCCTTTCAGGCTGTGGTCTGTCCCCCAGAGGCAGCCAAAGATCTGAAGGGCTGTGCTTACAGGGCTCAGGAATGCTAACCACAACCTAGAGTCAATCTTATCCCCTGGAACAATGTCCCTTTTCCCCTGCCCCAGGAGACCCTGGCTGGCTAGAAAGATGACAGACCTGGCAGCAACCCCAGGTGGGGGTTGGGGGGTGAGGGTGGGGGGTGGGGGTGAGGATAGGGGGTGGGGGGCATGGCGGCAGCACTGGGAGATGGCACAGGAGTTAAGAACCTGGCTACAGCAGCGCACACCTTTGGACCCAGCACTAGGAAGGCTGAGATAGGCTGATCTCTGAGTTCAAGGTCTGAGTGAGTTCCAAGGTAGCCAGGGCTACCCAGTTTTGGAAAACAAAAAAAAAACAAAAACAAAAACAAAAAAAGAGAACACTGGCTGTTCTCAAAGAGGACCTGGGTTCAATTCCAGCACCTATAGAGTGGCTCACAACCACGCAGAACTCCATTTCCAGGGAACTGAACATCCTCTGATCTTAGTGGGTACCAGGCACACATGCGGCGCAGACATACATGCAAGCAAAATACTCACACACATAAAATAAAACCAGTCCATCTAAAATACTTTTTTTTTTTGGTTTTTCGAGACAGGGTTTCTCTGTGTATCCCTGGCTGTCCTGGAACTCACTCTGTAGACCAGGCTGGCCTCAAACTCGGAAATCTGTCTGCCTCTGCCTCCCGAGTGCTGGGATTAAAGGCGTGTGCCACCACGCCCGGCCTTAAAATACTTTTAAACAGGAAAAAAAGCTGTGGCTCTCCCCTTGGGAGGCTCTGAACTGGAGGACCAGAGGGCCACTGTCTCTAGGATTATGGCTTCCTGGCTGGTCCCTTTCACCAGGCCTGACAAGAACATAGGGACCCATCCAGGAGTCTTCGTTGTTGGCTGGTAGCTTCTGACCCTACCCACTGCTGTCACAAAGACAGCTGGCTTTCTCTGCTAAATGGGGTGAAGGCTCTTTAAGGGTCACACTGAAGGTATCCTTACAAGCGACCACACGTCCTCAACTCCAAGGTCTTCTGTTGATTCAGGATGAATCTAAAGGCTAGCAGGGTGTGTGGGGGGCTGGAGCACTCTGAGGTCCTCTGTGAGCATCGGGCAGAGATGGAGGGTGAGCACTCAGAGATGCTCAGCCGGCACATCCGGCATTTCCCTATACCACAGACAGACTAGAAGAGAAGCAGTTGGACTGGGCGGAAGTTGGGCTCCGCGTGTATGCTGTTCTGCGTGTCCCCATGGAGACCCTAGAAAAGCTTCTCTCTGGGGACACCACTGCTGTCCCCAAGAGTTTCCCAACAGTCTCACTTCTCAGGCAGCGCGGGACTAGGACAAGGGAATCCTTTAGTCTCCTCGACTACAATAAGCAGAGGGGAGGAGGCTGCCACAGTCCCCAGGGAGGAACCCAGGCCAAGAAGTGCTATTATTTGATAAAGGGCACGCACGTGAGCTCAGTGTCACAGTGGGGCCATGGACAGGCTCACAGCCCAGCTTCACTCAGGATGCTGAAGAAGGGGCGCCTCTGTGGCATGGGACCAGGCAGATCTGGACCATCCATCCCTGGCACCCGGCTCAGGGAAAGGACTCGGAGCTCATAAACAGTTTACAGCAGACACGCACAAGTAGGGAGCGGGGACCACCTAGAACCCCTCAGATCCCACTGCCATAGGCAGACCCCCGACTAGACACCATGGGACAGTCCCTACTCCAGTGGCTGGTTGGCACTCTACTGGGAAGAGATCTTTCCATCTGCGTCACAAAGCAGGGGCCACATGAAGACTCAGAGATTTCCGTGACACAGAAACCTGCCTGCATGGTATGGTGCCGTTGCCCAGACGGGAGCACACCCTCAGACCACACACAGGAGGACTCGGGGACAGTGCCCACTGCCAGGCCTGTTCCCCTCTTGCTGAAGAGCAGGCGTAGGCTGAAAGAGCTACCCCCGTTGGCCTGGTGTGTGTGGACACATCTGCAGCAGATGTTAGCCAGATTAAACTCAGCTTCTGGAAGACTTGACAAAAGCCAAGAGGCCTGGGTGAGAGCAGCTGGGCAGGGGGTTGGGGCCTGTGGGGGGGTCAGTAAAGCACTGCAGCTGTCCCCCGTAATTGGCTGCTGTTAAATGTTTTACGGGCCTCGGGTTTTTTTTTTTTTTTTTTTTTTGTAAACAGAAGTCTGTAAATTCCTCCTTCCCAGACATTTCCAGGGACAGACACCCCCTTCCCCCTTGCACCCCCTGATGAGGCCCAGGCCTCTCCTTGCTCTCTGGGGGCAGTGGACACTTGGCTAACTGAATAAGGGTGTGGAGGAAAGGTTGGTGGCTGCCACTCCAGGGAGTGGGGCTGAAATCTACCGGCCATTTCAATGCATGCAGGTTCTTCATGTCCTAGGTCTCAGATGGGGAACTGACTGAGAAAGAAGAACAGGAGAGGCAAGGAGCCCCGGGGACACAGTGAGGAGGGGGTGTCCTCTTAGCCCAGCAACAGAAAGGCCCCTTTCTTTCTTTCTTTCTTTCTTTCTTTCTTTCTTTCTTTTCCCCAAGACTACACCCCAAACTGAAGAGGAAAATAGAGACCGACTTTTGAATCAGAGCAGTTGCTCTGAGACCAGAAGCCAAGGCAGGGAGACTCAGCGTCCTGAAAGGATCAAGAAGACCAAGCCTGGGCTGGGAGGGTGTAGGGAGGACCCTGGTGGGGTAGCCTGGGAATCAGGGGAGGACCCTGAGGCGGAGAGAGCCTCACAACTCACACATCTGACCACCAGGTCTGCTTAGGCCCTTCCTCTGCTGGAAAGCCCAGACCCCAGGACGGCCCTTTCCAGTGATCACATGACGAATGTGAGGCCACCTGTTGCCTTGGAACTCCTGGCAGACTTGGGGAAGCAGCCCTAAGTAGGTTTGGAAGTTGGGTTTAGGATGCTCCGTTCTGTCCTACCGCTGCCACAACTACCAAAGCCTCTGCTGATGGCCAACGTGAGGTTTCCTGATCAACAGGAAGAAAAAGAAAAAAAAGATGGCTGGTAGCGAGGCCACAGAAAAACAGCATTTAAAAGACAAGGCAGCAGGGCAGGCAGGTGAACAGGCACCTGGGTAAGGAAGCCATAAGGTAGGGGCTCTCTCTGCCCACCCAGAAGGGACAGATACCTAGAAGGTCCTCAGACGGGCTACCAACCCCCACTTTCCTCAACCCCAGGGGTGGTTCCTGGTCCTCACGTGCCCTGTCTCATGTTTCCTGTTACTTAGGATGCTGCGACAGGAGGATGACAGAGACTTGGTGCTAGCCTTCTCCCAGATGCCTGCCTGTCACCTACAGCCAGTGATTTCTACTGCAGTTTATTCACTGGCAGACCAGGAGTGCTGTGCGAAGAATCCCAAAGCGAGATTCTCATGCCGCTTAATTGACTAGTAATGTCTGCCCTGGGAGCAGACAGGATGTGGCCGCCAGTTCACAGGACACTTGCCATCTCTGCTTTAGTGACTGAAAGGAGTAACCTAGCAACAACCCAAGACTTCCTGGCCAAGTGCCCCTCCTCCTCCAGGGTCCCTTCACCCTATTTGGTCGGACTCCTAGCCATCCAGGCCAGGATTTCAAAGTGCAGCTAGCTCCCAGGATTGGCCACCCAAGTGGCTGGAGATTAGAATGGCACCCTTCAGGGTATGTCTCCTCCCTACAGCTTGCCAAAGCCGAGTGCTGACCCACAACTGCTCAGGGAACAGGGCCCTGCAGTCTCCATACCCCCAGACTGAGAGGAATACCTAAGTGCCTGAGGAGCCAGGCTCCCATGGGCAGGCTGCCCTGGATCCAGAGGAACAGCCCTCCACATCACAGGGAGGCGCCTGGCCAGTAGGCAGGACAAGGGGGCTGAGGAAATCAACTGATGATGGGCAAACCATGACACAGGAGTATCCTGGATGTGGCCCCAACACCTGCTGGCATCTTGGACAACAGTCCTGCCACCCACAGCTTCAGCAGCGATCCTGGGTGGTCCACTGTGCCAGGACTCCACTCATGGGCAGGGAGCAGGTGTGTCTGGCTGGCAACTGTTTTTGCCCAGGTTGGACTCAAGGAACCAGGAAGAACTTAGCCTGGTGACCACGGCTACTGGCCACCCCTGTACTCCCAATGTATATCTGAGAGCGGGTGCAGAGAGAAGGAGCTATTTATAAAGCACCAGTCCTGGGCTATTCTGTGCCCAGGCAGCTCTGATAACCAGTGTACTTAACAGGTGAGGAAACAGGTGAGGAAACAGGCTCAGGGCCGCCGAGCCCGGGAGCCCAAGGCCAATGCAGCTCTTGGGGCCGTGACAACCAGAGTGTGAAGCTCTGAGACCCTGCACTGCTTCTTGCAGGCTGCAGTGAGGCTGGCTAGAGGTATTCTAACCAGTGGGAATCCCTGATTCCCAGGGCTCACTCCATGATGTCCTCCAAATCTTATGGTGGCCAGATTGTCCTAGCTTGTCCAGCAGCTCCTTGTGAATAAGGGTGCGGACAGAAAGGGGACATTTCATTCATGGAGACTGCAGGTACACAGATGGCTCAGGTGGGTAAGTGTGTGTGCCGCTCCTGCAGAGGACTCAAGCTCTGTCCCCAGCATCCGTATCTGATGGCTTACAACTACCTGTCACCTAGCTCCAGGAGACCCAATGCCCTCTTCTGGGCTCCATGGGTACCTGCACCCACATAGAGAAACCCATTCATACACATAATTAAAAATAAATCTTAAAAAATTAAAAATAAAAATAAATAAATACCAAAGGAGAGATTGCAGGGTGCAAGGGTTCATTCCCACAGCGGCAACGAGGAGGCAGAGACCAAGGGATCATTGCAATTTAGAAACCAGATTGGTCTTCATAGCAAGTCCTAAGCCAGCCAGAGTTACATGACGAGTCTGTTTCAAGAAAACTAAACGGAATAGAAAAGAGGATGGGAGGACATCCAGAGTCTGAAGAAATAGCGTTAGGGCAGGCGCAGCCACTAGGGGGCAGTACCAGGGGATGGAGTCTGATGGGCCACCCATGAGGATGGATGTGGGATAGGACCTGTCTCCTGGATGGACATGTTCCAGCCCCTGCTTGCTTGCCCCTGTGGTAAGTTTTGGAGCCACCTAAGGTACTGAAGGAGACAGAGGCAGCCGGAGAAACGAAGGGGTGTGTGGGGTCTGGAGGAGCGGGGTACACTTGGTGGTGGCTCCTGCCTCACTGGAATGCAGCCAGACACGGATGGAGAAGTGGCCACCAGGGTGGGTGTGGCTTTCACAGAAGCTGGCTAGGCAGGCAGCCAGCCAGTGCTGGCACGTGTACCCATGGCTCCCCCTCCAGGTGGCATAAGAGACCACGGACCAGCAGGGCTGAGTCAGCTCCAAGCTCCTGTATCCATCCCCAAACCTCTAGCAATAGCATCTTCTTTCATTGCCCTGTGGGTGGTCCCAAGCAGGCAGGGGCGGGGGTGGGGTGTGGGACGGGGGGAGGGGGGCGCTCACTGACAATAGGGCCAGCTGTGCCGCACCACACCCCGGGCCCCATCCACTCAGGCCAGGTTGGCATCTAGCCACTCACCTCTGCCCCAGGCTAGTTCTGCTGTCCACCCTACCCCAAATCCCTGCTGTCCGTTTCTGGCAAGACCCATCATCTTGGGTGAGCTAAGGGGCCAGAAGGCCTGGGGCTCAACAAGCAGATCCTGCTCTGGGCCAGATGTTCCAGGGCGGCTCCTCCAACACTAGGGTGCATCCCTTGAACCCCCAGCTGTTCCAGGCACACAGGAAGCCTGATCCCCCGCTCTACAGCTGCCTTACAGATGGTGAGGAGAGGGTGTTCTGGCTGCCTGAGAGTCAAGAGTAGAAGAGCACCTACCGCTAACTCCCACATGAAGTTAGCTGCTCCACGTCAGCCCTCTCTGCCTGGCCTACCTGCCCTAGACACAAGAAGGCTCAGGCAGAAGGCAGCAGCGAGAATCAGTCCCTGCATCTCTCCATTCTAGGGGTGGTTTAAGGGAGCAGGAGAAGGCTAAGGCTGGGCCTCCTGGCCTATTGCCCAGGAAGCCCCCATGCTGACGGCCCCCATTCTTTGGCCCTGTCGCGTGTCCCCTGCCTGCCTTGCCCCCCACCCTCCTGTACACACATGGCCGAGAAACAGGCCCCAGCACGTGGAGCCAGCTGGCACCCCGTCAGACTAGCAGCCAGGCACGCTGCCAGGGCAGCCAGCCAGACTGCCACTCGCTCTTACCCCGCCCGCCACGGCCTCTACCGCACAGAGCAGGCTGCACCATGTGGCCTGTCAGGGAGTAAGGCTGCAGACGTAGAAGACGGGGGAACCCCTGCGGGGAGGAGGGGGGACACCCTAGGGTGGGGAGGAGCTGGTGGTGAAGAGGTAACCTGAGGCTCAGGCCTGAGAGGTATGCATTGTCATACCACTCCAGACAGATGTGGACTTGCTACCACTCTCCTGGGACTCGGAAGGTTGCAAGTGTGCACTTTCCACTCCGGGACCGCTGCTTCTCCACGGGCCTGTCTCCAGCCCCCAGTGGGCCCTGTGCTCTGCGGTGTGGAGCCCTGAACATCCTGCCCCTTGTACTGCATGCACCTGGGCTGGCCCTCCCCCACCTGACTCTGGCAACTTTGTCTTACACCTGCCACAGTGGGTGCCCGGCGGCACTGGGCAAAGAGACTCCTGCTGCCCTTGGAGCTGGTCTCACGAGACAAAAGCTCTCTCCTTATGACACAGCCAGGCCTTGAGTCAGGAGGGGGGACAGAGCAGAGAACTCTCCACAGCGCACTGCCTGGATACTGGCTTTCACCAGCCAAGCGGGCATCCTGGGGGGCTCGGCCTTGAAAAGAGGACCTGCAGAGGCCGGGCCTCATGTGGGGTCTGAGGTTTGAGGGCGCTTAGGATGGGTCATAAGCAATTTTACCAGACGATTGTTGATACAGGGGAAGTAAACGGTTATGGGTGTCACCAGCAGGTCTCCACTCACCCTCTGGAGTGAGTGGCCCCATAGGGAGCAGGACTGGGGCTCTAGGGCAGGTGGTACCACCCACAAACTGCCCTTCTTGCTAGTGGTGTCTCCTGGGGTAGGATGAAGAGGAAGCAGGCATGTGTGTCTACTGAGTAGGAGGTGGACAGACATTCCTGGGCACTGACGGGCCACTGTGGATTACGAGGACAGAAATCAGGTCAGGTGGCCGAGGTATCCCAGTGCGCCTATGGTCAGTCTGGGGGATGCATCTCTTCTTGAGTAGCCTCCACTGCCTGTTCTTCCTGCTTGGCCACCCTCATCCCTTCCTGCAAACATCCCGGGAGCCAGATGCTGTGACCAGCTGGGAGATGCCCAGCAGACACAAAAGGCTGGTCGGAGAATAGAGAGCAAGTGTTTCCTACGGGGCCTGAGGCCACCCACAGCTGGCCAGGGAGTCTCTTACTAGGGCCCAGCACTGCCAACCCAGTATCCACCCAGGACTCTGCTGGGAAGGCAGAGGTAGAAAGCACCACAGGTGGGTCTGGGATGAAGACCCCACTCTGCCGGTTTGCTTCTCAAGACCTGGCTGGCCTACCCTGCACCCAGGAGAGTTGTTTCTTATCACTTGCCCAACATGTGTGCTCTGAGTGGAGCCCAAAGACCAGATTACTCTAACAACTGTCCCTCACTTGTCACCTGTCCTGTTTGGAAAACAGCCCCTTCTTGTTGCACAAAGAGAGGTTTCTCGGGCTTCCAGCAGCGCCGGGCGCTAATCTCTCAGCCTAGAACACGGGCGGGCTGTGCGCTGTGTGTGGGTCCACTGCGCTCTGTAAACACGACGCCTGAGCGCAGCAGTCATTGAGTTACGGCAGTGCCCGGTGCCAGGAGGGAGAGCTCTATGTGCCTGCTGCCAACTGCAATTACCTCCCGCGTGCCAGCCAGGGAGAGGGGGTTAACCCTTTCTGCACCAAGGGGGGGTGCACAACCGAGGGAACACATGCAATGACCAGGCCAGGGATGTTGGGGACCCAGGGACACCTTCCAAGTTAGAAGACCAAAGTGAAAAGCAGACCTCAGACATCTGGACAAGGTGAGTTGTATTCTGGGAAAAGCCCGGGAGAGGCCTGGAGGTCCCAACAGAGCTCCAGAGACCACTGTTTCATGATGTCTGAGGGCAACAGGTACCTCCGAGGTGCAGGAGTGCACCAAGTGCAAGCAAGAGGAGGAGCTTTATCACAGGCAGGACTGCAGCTGGGAGCCGGAGTCACAGCAGTCTCTGCCTGCTGACAGCTCTCCTCTCCCTGTCTCTCCTTCCCAGCTGACACATCTGGAACCCATGCCTGCCTGGGTCTGAAGAGGTGGGGGCAGTCCATGGTGGAGGGCACAGCCCAGTCCTGCTGGCCCAGCTGCATTCCACATTTCTTTAGCTCCCTGGAGCCCTCCCTGCCCAACATCTGGAGCACACATCTGGCCAGAACCATGCCTACTGGGGCCATCCCATTTCCAACCAATTACCACCTCCCCCGAGAGCCTTCCTCAGCAGGGAGGCAGCCCCCCTGCCCCAGCACACTGACAGGGCCTGCCAGCAGGGTATCCTGGGACCTGACTCACCTTCATGGGAGTGGGGGAACCAGATCTGAGAGGTGGCGGGGTGGGATCCTCGGTAGGCTGGCTCAGAGGGAGAGGATGTGGGGCCACTGGGGTGTGCCGACGCTGCTGAGCCCAGGCTGCTGGTGAGGAAGCTGCCCATGAAAGAGGAGGCTGGGGGGTTTCCCATCAGACGGCTGCTGGCTGTGGACAGAGGACCAGAGAGTGTGTGTGGGCACTCCATGATACAGCGTTAGAAGCACAAGGCCCTTCATTCCTCAGAGCCCTCCTCCAGGGTTCCCCTCAGGTATCCTCGCTCCCACAGAGATCCAAGTATCCAAAAAAGCTGCCCACACAAGTGTCTGACAATCACACCCACTGTCCTGAGCCTCTTGAGCCTCTAGTGTCTTAGGAGTAGAACCCTGTTTCTTTAAAACCACCATCTGTACCACTACCACCCACACCACCACCACTGACACACCATCCCCACCCACAACCATATCACTACACCCATATTACAGCCACCACCATCCATCTCATCCCTCAACAACACCATCAAAACCCACACCACTGCCGCCAACACCAACCAACACCACCTACATCACCCCTCATATAGTGCTACCAGAGCCAACCATATCACCACTGTCACTATCCACATAATTCAGCCACCATCATGTCCTCACCACCACCTGCAACCAGATCACCACCAGCAACCAGACCAACAACAACCAGATCACCAACAACAACCAGACCACCACCTGCAACCAGACCAACAACAACCAGACCAACAACCAGATCACCACCAGCAACCAGACCACCAACAACAACCAGATCAACAACAACAACCAGATCACCACCAGCAACCAGATCACCACCAGCAACCAGATCACCACCAGCAACCAGATCACCACCAACAACCAGATCACTACTACCACCTATATCACCACTACCATTCATGTCACTACCCCCACCACCCAGATCACTACTATGACCCAGGTCACCACCCCCACCCCCCAGATCACCCCCCCCAGATCACCACTACAACCCAGGTCATCACCACCACAAACCAGATCACTACTACCACCCGAATCACTACTACCACCAGAATCACTATCACCACCCAGGTTACCAACAACAACAACCAAATCATCACTACCAACCAGATCATCACCTCCACCCACATCACCAGCATCATCACCATCACTATCTACTCCCATGCCACCGTTCCTATCACCACGAACAACAGATGTACCCTCCACTGCTGCTGGCACACATATCACCACCACCATGACCAACAACTCTATCAGTAACACCATCAGCAACCGCATCGCAGAGCCGTCATCATTCCCTCTACTGTCGTAGGTACACACATCACCTCCGCCATAATAACTGTATGACCACCAGTTAATTACATTACTGTCACCACCAACTAGGTGCTTAGCATGGCGTCAAAACCACATAGAGTACGCATGGCGGACAGACTCCCTGTGCGCCTTCTCATTAGCCTTCTCTGGCCGCGGCACTGGCACCTGAAGGCTTCTCTGTTGCCAGTGAACTTGTCAGCCAGCTTGGCCTGTGCCTCACTGAGAGGGCCCAGGTGAGGTACCTAGAACCAGCAAGGCCCCAGCTACAGGCTGTGAGCCACTGCCGCAGGGACGGAGGTCCCTGCCCTGTCCGTCCTGGACAGCGTGGGAGAAATGCCCTTTACTTTCCCAGTGCCACTTGGCTGGTTAGACAAGGAGCCCCAGTCCCAGGTGAATAAGGGGAGACTGGATTAGAGCAAGATGGACTAGTCAGGGGAAGAGTCCAGATCTACACAGAGTATCTCTTCAAGTCCTCTGTGGGTCACTTGGGACCAGGCTCTGATGGAGGTGACATTGAGCAGAAGACAGTCACTTATCTGACAGTCAGAGTCCTGGGCTTCTTGGGCTGGGCCAGTGTTTTTCTCAGTGGCCTGAGAATGCAGCAGATGGTGAGCTGCCCCTGACCCTAGGCTAGCCTCCACAGCCTGCCCACCCTCTTCTCCTGCCCACCAGCCAGCTGCATCCTTCACTGGTGGGTGTCACGGTCTGTGCCCCATCTCTGCCAGAATCCAGCCATCGGGGCCGGGCCAAGTAAGTCTCCCTGGTTGTCATGGCTACCGGCTCTTGTCTACATGGCATATACCTGCACAGAAAGCCTCTGCACACAGGGATGTTCAGTGTGTGGTCTGGGCTACAATGCTGCTCTTTTACCCCAGCATGTTGCCCTGGGACCTTGCCACTTCTGTTCCTGGGCAGAGAGCCTAGTGCATGGCCATCTTGGGGTGGAGGGCAGAGCACTGTAGGGTGGAGCCTGGCCAGCCCAAGGTGAGTCACAGTAGTAGCTTGGGGGGGGGGGGGAATTGCTAGTGATGCCTTGTCTGGCCTGGCTTGGCCCTGGGAACTTCCCAAACACAGGGTGACTCAGTAGGGAAACAGTCTGTAGGGGAGGGGACTGCCCCTGTGGGACCCTGGCATCTCTACTGAGTTCTACTAGCTTCCAGCCTAGTGGTTAGAAAGTGGTTTCTTCCGCTCTTGGTCTGAGGGGATGGGGTGTGTAGTGGAGGAGACCTCAGATCTGGCCAGAGGAAGGGCATGTGAGTGCTGACCCGGGTAGGACTCAAAGGGGTCCTCTGCTTTGTGCAGGCCCACGAAGAACATGCTGAAGGTACCCCAAGAGCCAGGGACTTCCCGAACAAGACCACATGGTAGGGATTGCCAAGGGACCCAGTCCAGACCACAGGCGTGTCCACGCCAGGGGAGGAGGCTCCAGGCTGGGAAGGGAAGTGTCGGCCTCCCTGCCCTGCTCCAGGGACTGTGGGGGGCCATGCTTGTGGGCTGAGAGTGGCCGCCCTGCCTAGCTGGCCCGGTCTCCCAGGCCTTTCTACTCCTCCCGCTCCCCCCCCCCCCGCACCCTTTTAGGGAAGCATCGCCATGGGAAGCAACGGAGTCCAAAAGTTAGGTCTGTAAAAGCAATTTCTCCAGGATCTTGGCCTGAGAATGGAGTACCCGGAGCTCTCTCACATCACAGTGCACAAGGTGGCCGCAGGGGAAACCGAGGCAAGGCAACAGCTCTCCCTGCCACCCCGTCTCTTGGCAAGGAAGGGGGTCAGCGGGAAAACTCACTGGCTAAAATCTCACAGCTCCCCCAAGAGCCAGCCACTGGGTCCGGGCAGCTAGCAGGATGTCTGAGCAACTGGGCAGCGAGCCCGAGCCCAGTGTGCCTCAAGCCATCATGTTCCAACCTAGAAGCTCGGTCCTGACCCCGAAGCTTGGCTCCAATACTGTCTCAGAAGATGGTCCTTCTGACTGGAGGCCTGAGGGACAATTCAGCAGCCTGGTCAACTCCCTACCCCAGGGGCTGCTCTGGTGAGAGGCTGGTGCCTAGGTCTTCCAGCCTGGGGGCCTCGCTGCCCCATACTGGCCTGTATTCTGTCATGGGGGGGTCTCTTAGGGAGTTCTCTGTATGCTTCCACCAAGCCCAATAAAGCAGGGGCTTCTGCCTGTGGAGTCTGTGAGATTAAAGGGGTAGGGGCAGGGTCAGAGCGCTCGTGTGCACACACACACACACACACACACACACACACACACACACACACGCCTCGTGTGGGTTTCCACCCCTTTCCTCCCCCTCATGTTGAAAAGTGAAGTGGGGAACACAGTGTGCTCACCCAGATGCCACATCTGTCCAAGCAATAAAAAAGCAGCAGAAATCCCCTGCCCAGAGGTCACTGCCATGAGTATTTCAAGGGACCCCCTTCTGGGCACTGGTGACCTTGGCACAGAGTTCTCTTATGGCATAGCCAACTTCCTGGGACGCTGCTCCAGGGAACTTCATTCCCTGCAGCAGTTTGGGATGGCCCAGGCAGGCCCAGCATAGACCACATATGGTCCTGACTCTGCCTGTGGAGGAGTGGGGCTCTCCCCACCATCCTTGTTCTGGTGGGAAAAAAAAAAGATCCCGCGGGCCTTGCCAGGGGGACAGCCTCATGGTAGGTAGCGACGGACTCCTATGGGGTAATAGACGCTGTTGGCTCCTTGAGGTTTTCCTCAGCCTACCCAGTCTCTAAGCAACCCGAAAAAACCCAGGAGCAGGGACCTGTGTTTCTATTGTCACCTACACCGCTGAGGACTGCGGCGATGGCTGTGTGCCAGGCAAACAGTGCCCTGGGCAGACCTGGCAGCCGCCTTCTAAACTCTGCCTGCTGACCAGGAGCCAACCCCAGACAGGGTTGGTGCAGAGGCTGCCTGGGATCCCAATTCAGCTTGGGCCCTGGGCCAGGGCCACTGCCTCAGGCCAAGTCCGGCCAGGAAGTAGGCAGAAGGCTCTTTGCTCTTGGCAAAGTCCCTGTCTATGAGTGCTGGTTACCAGACTGGGAAGGACACTGGGGAGCCTGGTACAGTGGAGAGACCCAGAAGGGCTCCTGACAGTCGGGGAGAGAGGAGCTCCTCACAGCAGGCTCTCAGATCTTTACACCAACCACACTGGTCCCAGGTCTTAAAGAACAGAACATGTTCTGCACCCTGCACAGTGCAGTCCCAACCCACAGCCCCAAGGAGCAAACTGAACAGGTCTGCAGAATGGCGCCACTGATCATCTAGTCACCCCTCTGCGGGACAAGATGAGCTCGCTGCCTGAACATCTTCCCAGAAAAGGTCTGGGAAGTGTGAGTGGAGAACGGCCTCTGGAACAGGCAAATTCTGTGCATGTCAGACCCCACCAGCTGCTCTACTGGATGGCAGCTCTGGTCTCAGCTCCAGGCCCACCTCAGCTCTGCCCAGGACACCATGAAGGCCTGGCTTGAATGTCTGGCTGGCTGAGAAAATCATGCTGAAAGCCAGCTTGCCAGAGGGCCTACTTGACACACCTCAGGCAATGCTCTCAGAAAGCACAGCCCCATTTGTGGGATGCTGCTCTGTCCCCACGCCAAGGCCAGTGACCTGCACAGGGCCATGGGCCACACCTGGATCACCGCTGCTCTAGGGCAGCAAGAGGGCTCGGAAACTGCTAGACAGAGTAGAGAATGGCCGCTCAGAGGCCCAGGCCCTACCCAGCTCTCAGATCCCTTTCTGGGAAGATGCTCTGCCACCGCCGTGAAAGAGACGGAGTCACTGGGTTTGCCATGCTCCTTGGAGAGGGGGTTGACTATCAGCACCAGCTCATGGGGAGAATGGACCCCTCAACGTCACCTGGGGTTGTGGAGGAACTGCCTACATCAGGTTGGCTGTGGGTGCGTCTGTGAAGATCTTGATTATTAACTGATATAGGAGGACCCACCTTGGACCGGGCACATGGTCCTGAAGTGAGTGTGTGTGTGTGTGTGTGTGTGTGTGTGTGTGTGTGTGTAAAATCTAGCTAAACATGAGCCAGCAAGCAGCATCCATCTATGGCTTCTTCATTGAGTTTCCTGCTCAAGTTCCTGGCTTGACTTTCCTCAAAGACAGACTATGGCCTGGGAGTATAAGCCAAATAAGCCAAATAGTAAGGTCGTTTTGGACCAGAAAACCTGGAGACCTCAGTGACCACTGAGGCTACTATATGGCCTATAGGGGTAGCAACAACCTGCAGTGCCCGGAAGGCAAAAGTGGCCTACATGGCTAGACACGACCAACTCATGAGCAGAGGAGGAAAGAGAGCCCTCTTGCTTATGTGGCCAAGACAGGCCACAGACGTGATGTCATGAGACAACCTTAGGGTGCCTAGGAGCTTGGATGTGAAGGGCTCTGGAGAACAACGCCTTGAGGGTCTGACAGTCTAATGCGGTGCCAAAGATCTGGACAGCTGGATGGCCAGGTGCTAGCTAGCCATGCCTGTGCACCAGCTCTCTGGCCAGGCTGTCTTGGCATTCTGACACTATCCTGAGTCAGTGGAACAGGCAGAAGCAGAGTTACAGGGAGCGAGCATTTGTTTTGAGTTAAGCTAGCCTCTGAGACAGTGTCCTCCTCTTCTGGAAACTGTGAAATGGGTTGTAAAATAAATAAATAAATAAATAAATAAATAAATAAAGCCACAGCTCCCTGAGATGGTGGCAGCTCCAGAGAAACAAGTCCTTTCCCAGGCTCTCTGGGCTCCTGTTGCTTCCGGAAGCCCAGCTGACTGGCTGCTGGCATGGGCCTTCTCGGTTCTGTGTCTGGCGGTTGCACCCACTGCCTGTGCCAGCTCCCATCCTGCTCACACCCATTCAGACTCCCCTCTTCCTTAGGCTTCTTGCTCTGCCTCCCTAGGTCCCCTGTAGGGCTAACCAGGCAATGATGACATCAGGCTGGCCAGCTACCCTGGAGACACCAGGCTGGAGAAGAGGTGAATCCACAGGCAGTAAGGGGAGAAGAGACAAAGGGCAAAGCTCCGCTCTCCTCTCAACCAAGCCCATCCCACAGGGACAGAGGAGGAAGGAGAGACAGCCCTTCTGCCCCACCCCACATTCTTTTCATTCCAGGAACCCTAAGGAGAACAGAACTTCCATCCAGGGCTCTCTGCAAGTGCAGAGAGGAAAAAGCTACACTTTAGCCTGCTTGGAAGCTGGGTAATGCCTATCTAACCCTCCTGCCCGGTGGTGGTAGTAGTAGTGGAGGAAGAGTAAGAGGAGGAGGAGGAGGAGGAGGAGGAGGAGGAGGAGGAGGAGTTGTTGTTAAGCGTGGCTACAGTAGAGAAGCAATTCTGAGACTCTTCCTCAAGCCAGGTGGCTGGAAGCTGTAGGGTGAGGATTAGAGGCTGCCCCCTGGTGTGCACTGCTCTGTGGGCATGCCGAGACCCCTGGCATTCCCATCTGCTGGAGTCAACCAGCTGCCCCAGCACCTGACAGCAGGGAACGTGGGCTGCACACATGGTAGAGGTGGGAACGGTTCTTATGCAAGCACTCGAAGGGTGTGTCTCCTAGTTTGTACACATCTCTCAATGTACCTCTCTGACAATGTGTGTGTGTGTGTGTGTGTGCGCACGTGTGTCTGGGAGGTCATATATATCGGGGTTCCACGAGCACTGGCTGTGCATGCATGTCTAGACTGTGTATACCCACAGCTGCATACAAGCCTTTACGAACTCCATTCCCGAGCAAGAGGGCACATAGACTGTGCACGTTCTCCAGTCTTTACCAGACTGACACTGACTGACCTGGGTGGACCCTGATAGGTCTGCCCACCACTTCCCCTGATGTAGAGAAACATTCAGGCTAGCTTTGGGAGGAAGGGAATCAGACATAGGCTCAAGTCAGCCCCAGACAGCAGCGTTAAGAGCTGTCTGACTCTGCCCAGCCTCCCAGCTGCCTCTCTTGTGGCAGGAAAGACTCAGACCTGAGAGTGGCTGAGGAATTAGGAACACTCTAGAAATCAGGCCACATAGTCAAGGCTGTCTCCCCACAGCACCTGGAGAAGCAAAGTCCAGTTTTTCCTCAGACCCCTCTTCACCAGCAGGCTCGCTAGCAGGGGCCATCTTAAACTGGGGCAAAAATGCCCCCAAGCTTCAAGCCCACTGCCAGCAGGTGCCAGCCTGCAGTTCAGCATCAGGCTTCCAGAACTTTCCCCTTCAGCCCTCAGAGCGCCATCACAGGGCCCCACACCACAAAAACCATGGGCCAGCTCCATGCCTGTGGCTGGAGAAGAGGCAAAGACAGGCCCAGAGAGGAACAGAAGGAAAGGGAAGAGGAAGCCAAGATGGAAGGCCCTGCAACCACAGCCTGGGGCGGGAGCCGAAGGAGAGGCCAAGAATGCAAAGCAGTGGGCGTTGGGCTTGGCCCATCCTTGGGCCTGGGAATGATCACCTAACCCGGGAAGCCCCTTGGCCAGTCCAAGAGAACCTTCCGGAAGTCCCAAAGGAAGTTACTCTCAGGCCATAATAGGAAAGCTCTGTGGTTGAACCACTCAACTGGGCAACCATGGAAAAGGCCGGGAGGCAGCGATGACAAGGGACAGGCTCAACCGACGGCTCAGAACTAATAAAAGAAAAGGAAAATCGGATATAAGTCTGGTTCTTATTAAAAGAGTAAATTTAGCCCCTTGGCTAGGACGGGAGGCGGGGTGGCCAAGGCTCCCCACTGGGGGGGTACAGGGGGACTGGACTTCTTCCCAGAGTGATTCAGTGTCCCAGGACAGGCAGGCGGGGGCTGGGGTTGCAGGAGGGGCGAGGGCACATACCCTCTTTCTGTGTCCTTCACACCTCCCCTTGTGTGTCTCCCTCTCGGGGAGGCTGGGAATCCAGGACCTCTCCCGGCTGCCCGGGCTGCTCCTCGGGGTGGTGGGGTGGTGAACGGGCAGGGAGAGTGTGAGAAGGTAAGTAGGGCTGTTCAACACCACTCTTGGGAGCCACACCTCCCAGTCTGGAGAGCTTCCACTACTAAACAGGCACTTCCCTTCCCAGTGTCTTGAAATAAGCCAGCCACATAAAGGAAGACCACCCCAGCGTAGTTTATCAGGGCCTCCCACCCGTGCACACTTGTTCACACCCATGTTCACAGTACACACTCACACAAACACGTTTAATACGCATACGTTCAGGGACCTACAAATGCACACTCACATGCTTGAGACTCTTCATCGGCTCCGTCGTCAGGGCTGGAAACTCTGATCCAGCCATAGACGCCCGCCCTGCTCCCTTGTATCGAGCCTCTCAGCCAAGCCCTTAACACTTAAGGATAACCCTGAATATGGCCGGTCTCAACCATTCAGGGAGAGGACAAAGGATACCAGAACGGGGACACAGCCCCTCACCTGGTCATGCAACCTGCAGCATGAATTTCCATGGAACTAATGTCCATAGAAAACTTTCTCTCTTCCTAGTTGAGTGTCTGTGGGTAATGACATCATCACCAGGCTGGCTGTATTTCCCCTTCTGCCAAGTGTCTGTGTAACCCCCTGTCCCATCCAGGACCCACAGTGGTGACAGGAGCTGCATAGACAGGGCAGCCTGAGAGATGAAGGATATGGGGGAGGGGGAGGTTAAGGATGGGGGGGAGGGGAAGTTAGAGCTGTTAGCGGCAGCTCCTGTCTGGTCCTTCTGTGTGACTCCAGCCTCCTGGCTCCATTCATGCTCACACAAGGTGTGAGCCCCTAGTCCTTGTGGCTGAGGCCTCTCTGGCCCACAGCCAGAGTGTGATGGCTCTATGGAAAGCCACCGCCCAGACCCACAGCACTACAGGAACAAAGAGAGCCGCTGCAAGTCCCTGGTACTGGTGCCACTATTCTGCCTGTGGTTCCTAGCACCTCCCCGCTGCCCTCTCCCTCCAGCAACCCAGAGGCTAGGGACCTGCACTAGGTGCCCTCCCAGGCCTGGCTCCAGAGCAGCAGGTATGCATGCTGGCTCCAGAGCAGCAGGTATGCATGCCGTGGCTCTCCTAACTGGCCCGCCTCCCTGCATAGGGCACTTAAGAACTAGATGGACTAACTTCTTGCTGGAGGTCAGATCTGAGAAGGTCTGTCTCAGTATTTGCTCTGACTGTGTACACCAGGCTGGCTTCAAATTCAGAGAGCCACCTGTCTCTGCCTCCTGAGAGCTGGGATTAAAGGCGTGTGCTACTATGCTCTATTATTAAGTTTTCTGTGATGTATTTATTATTATATGTAAGTACAATGTAGCTGTCTTCAAACACCCCAGAAGAGGGCGTCACCTCTCATTACGGATGGTTGTGAGCCACCATGTGGTTGCTGGGAATTGAACTCAGGACCTTCAGAAGAGCAGTCAGTGCTCTTAACCGCTGAGCCATCTCTCCAGCCCCGGAGGTCAGACTCCTACGCCCCTTTGATAAATGGAGTATAGGGTCATTTGCCCGGCTGACACCGTCTATCTGAGAAGTGGGGGAGTACTCCATCTACTAGAGGTGAGGGAGGGCCAGTCATGTCCCCCAGACACCATCCCATGGTTCCCTGGAGCCCAAAAGCTTGGGCTGGCTTGCACTTCCTGGAAGACGAAGGCCTCGTCCTATAATACCTAGCAAGACTCAAGCCCATGAAACCTTGCTGGTACCTCACACCTAGGCAGGACAGACACCGGCCCATCCGTGTCAAAGAGCTTAAGCAGGCAGTACAGGAGCAGGTACAGACATACGCATGGTGGCCTCTGGCCCTGGGTAAACTGCCACACTGAGCTGAGAGAATTCCAGCTGACCTCAGGAACCATCTGTCCTGAAAACTGGGAAGGAAGGCACCCAGGGCCAAGATCCCAGCCTGACTTGGCATAGTTGTAGTCAGTCCCCTGTAGGCCAAGGGACACTACATTCTACAGTTACGCTGCAGGGCTGTGGGTATTCTGGATCTGTGCTGCCAAGGCCAGATTGTGTCATTTCCCAGACAACTGCCTCAGGTATGGCTGTCTCCAGCCACTGAGACTCATACTGTGTTCTCGTTCAGAGGGAACTGATCACTGGTGGCTATCCCAAACTCCTCTTCTCACTGAAGAGCCCTGTCTGACCCCCTTCCCAGTGAAGGCTCCATCTCAGATTCCTCACCACCACAGGACCCTCCGCTCAGCCTTCTGCTGGGTGTCCAAGAGTCCGAGCGGACATTTGTACCTTGCAGTGCTTGGCCTGGTACCAGATATCGTATCTAGGCTAACCCAGGGCACAAGGACCTCGCAATAAGAAAGGAAGGGGAAAGGTCTGGGAAGGAAGCATGCAACACAGCTGCCTTCTGCTCCAGAAAGCAGGATACTGGGTGAGGAAAAGCAGGAAGCAACTGCCTGATTCTGGCATGCTCTCCTAGGGACAGGTCCTGGTTCTCAGGAAGACCTCCTGGGCTTAGGTGTGAAGAGGAAAGGACTGAGACCCCAGAGGCACAGAGCACTCGCAGGAGAGAGACCAGGGTGTGCAGCAAGCACTGTAAGACTCCACAGGCCCAGACAGAGCGGGACAGAGGTCTACTCCACAGGCCCAGACAGACAGAGCTGGGCAGAGGTCTGGGGATCCGGTTAGCGAGAATCCATGGTCATTTTTCAGCAAAATTGCATCACTTTGCCAGGCTGCTGAGCAGAGGTGGGGGACTGCTCAGCCCTTGAGGACACTGATTTGCCTGCAAGTCCACACCCCCTTTCAGAGGCACAGGATACCAGCAAGTAGCTTTCAGTGGAGACACAGAGATCAGACAGCTTAAGGCCACACAGTGAAGCTAAGGAGCACAGAACTCAGGCACCGCCTGACATTTTTCCTATCTCAGGAGAAGGCTGTACCACCGGGGATCTTGCTCTCTGGTGCGGGATGCTGAGAGCAGTGCCACTGTGGCAGACTGCCTGCTCCTGCTCCCTTCAGCATGGAAAGGACACAAGGCCTTAGGCTCTAAGGACATTAGAAGTGAAAAGCACACCTCAACTCCAAGGTGGAATTATGGTGATGTCTTAGGATTTTGGTGACTGAATGAGGGAGTTTCTAAGGTGAGAAAAGTCATACCCACCAAGTGCCTCAGAATGGATAGCTGGAGCCAGAATCTGAGGAGGCCAGCCTGAGGGTCTCCATGGACCCAGCAAGAGACCTGGTAGATAAAAGCTGGTAGTACACACACATACATGCACGTGTGCACGCGTACACACACACACATACACACACATAGGGACCTGAAGTCCAGTACCACTCTTTTTTTTTGGTTTTGTTTTTTGAGGCAGGGTTTCTCTGTGTAGCCCTGGCTGTCCTGGAACTCAGAAAACAGACTGCCTCTGCCTCCCAAGCGCTGGGATAAAAGGCGTGTACCACCACTGCCCACTAGTACCACTCTTAACTCACCACAGCAGGCTGGGCAACAGATTACAAGTCGTGGGGCCAGGAGTCACAACAGGAAGAAATCCCTCCTTGGTACATATGTAGTGGGAAAACAAGAAAATGGCCTCCCTGAGCCCCTGCTTTGCTGGGCAGCTCCTGCTCTCAAGGCAGGGTTCGTAAGGCACCAACTGACTCCTACCCTGCCTACTTAGGAGTTTGAAGGCACTTTGAGCCTTGCCTGGGGCTGGGGGCTCAGTGCTGGGGCTGAAAAGGTAGCTTACAGTCCTTGGAAGTGTCCCCCCCCTCCCCCACGGCTTTGGAGGAGGAGCTTGACCGTGACTGACATCTAGATGTACACTGCCACTGGTGCTCAGATTAGCTTTTTGTAGCATCAGGCTCAGGGCCAGCTGCCTAGTACAGGGAAATGGGGGCCAAAGGCGGGGTGGGGGTCTTCTTAGGGCCTTTCCTGGAACCTAGATGAGCTCAAGGTCAGATGGGGAAGTACCAAGGTGGCCTGGGGCACACTCTGACTGTACTTGGGCAGACAGCTGGCAAAGGGAAGACTAGCGGAGAAAACTCTGCCCATATCAAAGGACACGAACTATTGCTGTCCAGGTCACAGAATGAAAGGCCCATGCACCATCCAGAGGAGGTTCTACTCCAGCTCAGTCCTTAAGGGTTTCTGAGTGCCTGTGTGGCTCCAGGCTCACCCTCCCTCACCCCGCCCCTGCCTGCACTCGATCTGTAGCCTGGCTCGCTCTCTCACACAAACCACACAGACCCCTAAGTAGTGGCCGAGAAGCTTCTGTCAGGGCTGCGGGGTCTGTGGCACTCAGCAGCGTTCTGACTGGGAGAAGGGACGGTTTACACATTTCAGGTGTCCCTAGAGTCCTGTGGAGTGGGGACAGCTCACGATGGGGTCTACAGAAATGTTGAGGGGATCTGGAAGAGAAGCTGGGACAGAAAGTGGGGTGGGATGTGTGTGTGGGGTCAGCTTTGAGAGGCCTAGGGGTCGGAACAAGGCTGAGAGACAGGAAGGCCTTAGTGAGAAGAGAGGCTTCAATCTGAAGGGATAAAGCCTAAGAAGTCTCTGCAAGCCAGAGACCAGAGACCAGAGACCAGAGACCAGAGACCAGGAAGGGAGGGGTGCAGGGGCCTGGTATGGCCACGGGAGTGCTAGGATAGTCTCTACTGTTTCTGGCACGTATCCTATTGTACCCCAACATGCACACAAGTATGGGTGGGACCTCAGGTTAACTGCATGACAGGGGCCATCACCTCCAGGGGAGCTTGTAGAAACTATGGGTTCTGTCCAACTTGCCTTCTCTCTTTGCTCTGAGTAAAAATGCTGCCCCGCTGAAGGACGCCGGACGGCCCCAGGAGCCACCCTTTGCTCCGGATTCCTGACCCACAGTGGGATCTGAGATAATGAGCATCTGCTGCTTGGGACTACCGACGTCGAGGATAAAGTGATGCTACTTGTTAACCATTCTGCAAGAGCAAATGAACGCACGTCGAGGAGACAGCACCATAGGGTGGTTAAGCCTTCACAGAGCACCCAGAGAACCCCCAAGAAGGCACAGGGAGGCACTAGAGGGTGGCCAGCAACACAGGGGACAGAGATGCTTCTGCAGAAGACAGATTCAGGTATGAAGCACCCAGTGTCTGATGCTTGCCAGCGGGAGGGTCCCCCACTGTCCTAGTCTATATCTGAAGGAGTGTTCCCTGCTCACCTCCTATTGAAGACCCTTCTGGACTTGATCATTCTGGTTTGTTATTATCTACCACAAATCCGCCGTGTTGTAAAAGACAAATATGATGCTGTGTACAGGTTGTTGTTGTTGTTTTCTTATCTGCGTTCAGAAATGATAAAGGGCTTGTTCAGGGTTAGCCTACGATGTGTTGTCATTTAATTTAGTTTCGATTTTAGTATTACTTTAAAGAAAATTAAAAGTTTATTTTTAGGATACTCAAAGGGTTGTAAAAAAAAAGTCTCAAAAAGGGGGGTTGGTTTCCAGACAAGTTTCCCACAAGGTGACCCGAGGGCCTGGGGTGATACAGAGTGGCTACTCTGCTACAAAGAACTGGCAGGGACAGAGGGGCCTGCACAGGGAGGGGTGAGGCAAGGGGCAGGCTGAGTGTGGGTCCTTCCCGTAACAGGCACAGGGACCACGAACCGACAGTGACAGAGGGGCAGGAGTGCGGAGAGGCAAAGGAAGAGAGAGACAGCGGAGAGCTTGTTGGGAAAGACGTCGCTGAGTTGTGTGTGATTCGGATGGAGTAGACACAGCATCTGAGAAGGAGACGGCAGAGCTATGCCGGGGCCCTGGGGGCCAAGCACAGGGCAGGCAGAGGGTTACGGTGAGGACCGACCAGCAATTGACACAGGGGAATAGGCTCACTCAACCTGTTTATGGTCGGCTCAAAAGGAGTTCAGGAAAGGAAAAGGCCAACTACTTGGGGAGCCCAGAGAGGCAGAGGGGGCTCACAGCACTTGCACACACTTAAGAGAGGCCTTGGGTGGTGCCATAGAGGGTCATGGGCCTCTATGGGCTCTGCTCCATCATTAGGTGGCAGAAACCAAAGGCTAGAGCAGGTGATACAGGTGATACAGGAAGCCCTAGAGGAAAAGGACTCACCGTCACTACACAACCCGGCTCTGCCATAACCACTGGAATGGGATCCCGTGAAGGCCACTAGGAGCCAGCACAAATGTGAATCAGTACCAGTGAAAAGACCTACCCCAAAGTGTTGAGAACAGTGAGCAGGTGTGAACTGTCACAGGTATGCTTGGTGTGTGGGTGTGTGTGTGTGCGCGCGCGCATGCGTGCACTTCACCTGCCATCTGCTGGCTGGGAAGCTATGTCCAGGTGTGAAGTTTGGGCTTCTGCTTCTAAAGGGGCAGGGACAAACCTGCCAGGCCTAAAGTGGATCCTACCCTAAAGGGATGCTCCTTCTCCACCGTGTACTGGGAGCTCATCTCAGGCTCCCACTTCCTCCTCAATTCAGTCCCCACCCCACCCTGATCCACTCCCAGGCTGCTGGCCCAGAGGAGCCCACCCCCATCAGGCTGTAGGAATGAGTGTCCATGGATCCAGAGCCCGCTCTTGCATGAGGACTATAGCCAGCTGATTCTTTTCTTACACAGTAAGATCCTGCTCTTTGAGGAGGGCACCCCAGAATCACACCTCTCACCATGATGTTCTTTGCCTTGCACAACACCCCTGTGTGCTGTTCAGAAGCCTTCCCTTGGGAACATACCCACTCTCCACTTCACTGTCCCCCTCATTTCTAAAATCTTCCCCTGAAAACTCCACGTCCCTGCTCCGAGGAGTGGGCTGTGCTGTTTGCCCCCCCCCCCCCATTCCAGGCACCAATAACTCAGAATGAGCAGTGCCTCTGGCCAGCCGAAAAGCCTTCCCCTACAGACACTGGACTCTTTGTTGGGGCTGTTGGGGGGGGGAGGGACAGGAGCCAACCCACCTGTTCGCTCCCCCAGGTCAGAATGAAAGAGATGTTTCCTGGCCCACAGAATCTGGAATCTAATCATGTAGACAGCTGCAGCTGCAGCCTACAAGCGGCGGCTCGGCGGCTCTAAGCCTGGACACTGGACACCTCCCTGCCAAGCGTAAGGTCCACTGTGAACCCAGAGCTGGTCCAGAACCAGGGCAAGGGCGTCCCCTTATTCAGCACCCACCGGCACCTCCCCTGAGCCCACACCCCACGCCTGCGGTGGCAGCTGCTCACAGGGCCACAGGAGGCAGTGGTATTATATATTACGACAAACAGGGGCAGCCCACTGACAAATAGGCCTGCGTGATCTAAACGGTATATTATCCCATAAAAACGTCAGCGGGCAGAGCATCGGAGCCAAAGCGGAGTGCCGTCCCATGCCGGAGGCCCTTCGAGGCCCTGCTCCTTCCCGGCACGGCAGGGCTGCGAGGTGATTTTCTAGGCCTTGCACGGTGCTTGTGATTCTGTTTTTTGCTTGTTACACCATGTCTATTGGGGAGGAGAATGAGGTCCCAGAGGTTAATGGGGGCCAGGAACCCCAGGGGAGACGTTCCCTGGCAGGCAAAGGGGTTGGACATGGGACAGAGTAAGTCACCTAATTTGCCAAAGAGACAAGGCACGTGCTTGGAATTCTGAAGCTAGTTCTCCGCTTGTCTGAAACTAAGGAGATACACACACCCAACCTGGAGGCCTCCTGGGCAGGCCACCTCCCCTGCAGGATCAGGGACTTCAGAACCTCTGGACAAAGGAGCTCCGGGACCTGCCTGCCAAAGGGCCTGAGGCGCAGCTGTGTCCTGGGATTCTTTTGGGAAATCTCCAGAGTCATATTGGTCAATGAGAAGGCATTTCCTCAAGGAGGACTCCCTAGGCAAAGACCTCCCCTGCTGTGCCAGGCTGAGGACAGGGCCACTAGGCCCCTCCAACGTGATTCTGAAGGGGGATTCGGATACAGGCTGAGCTGGGGCAGGGGTGAGGAGTTAGGGAAGGACTCTCTTGGGACTTTGTCCTCCACAATCAAGGCATCTGCACAGGATCCAGGGGACAGGGCAGCATATACCATTGTGGGGACTTATAGCCAGTCACCACAATGTTTGTGGTAAAAGGAAGACAGGCAGTACTCCTGGGGGCCTCAGAGGAAGAAGGTGACCGCCATGGCTCCCTTCCGTTGCCCGGAAGGAAAGCCCTGATTCCCAGAGGCTGTGCTTGAACCCTATCATCTGTGCTTGGGAATTCCCAGTTCAGGGACCCAGAGGGTCCCAAGGCTCAGAGTCTGGAGCTAGACCAAGGCATTCTGGGAAATGTAGTCCTCGGGGAGTTACAGGGGTCAGTAGAATGGGGAGTTGGGGGTGTTTAGTTAGGGAAGAACAGGAGCCAGGATGCGGCACTGACACTGACACCAGAGTGCAAGTTTAAAATGCCAGGGAACTGGATTCACTTAAAACTCCTGACTCCACATGGTGTTTCTGAACAAGAAGTCCTGGTCCCCTTTATTTTGGTGGGAGAGACCTCCTCAGAGAGTATGGTCCCGACCAAATCTCACAAATAGAAAGACGCATTCATTCCCACACCCCTTCCTTCACTCCTCTGGCTAGGACCTCCAGACACAGACAGAGAGAATGGGTGTGTGTGTAGGGGGGGGTGAGAGGTTGGGGTACGGCCTCCCCCCTGAGAGCCCGTGAGCATCCTGAAGCTCCGGCGTTATTTATGTTCACAGCCCGCTCTGATGACATATGTAAGTTGACAGCGAACATCCTATCAACTTGCTGGAGTGTATCTTGATTGTTAAAACACACTCTTAAAGGTGTACAATCATTTATCAAATTAAAATAGCCAAGCTTGGCTTGTTCCTTCTCTGTCTTCCTGGAAGAACCCCAAGCAGCCTCCGGCCTCCTGTATTATAGCACTGAGCTCTGCTCCCCAGAGACCCTTCTCTGATACCTGGGACCCTGGCCTCGGCACACCCCCACCCCACCACACCCCCGCCCCAGGCCAGGGCAAGCCCACTAATCGCCAAGAAGTGACAAACGCCAGAAGCCCCACCAATTAAATTTAAACTCACGCAAAGCTCAGTGGCTAGTAAATTATTATTTTTATTAGCTTGAACCAAGTTCCCGTAAGAGAGAAAGTCAACTTGCTCCCATGAATGGCTCTTGTATAATTTATTTAACTCTGTGCTCTTTGCCAAAGCCTGGAATATTTTTAGCTCGTTCTGTTGTTGGATTTGGCTTTTTTATGTGTGTTTCTGAGGGGTATTTTTAGCCACATCCATGTTATCCTAACTGCGTTTTTTTGTCCTGTCTGTGCGGGCTGTTGAACCCTGTCTCACAGGGAACCCAGGGAGATTTCTAAGAATAACTGAGTAGTGTTTGGGGGTGCGGTATTTTCCAGGGAGATGTACCATTTGCACTGTATCACCCTTGCCCTGGCCACCGATTCGCCTTATTGCTCACGTGCCCTGGATATTCCACCGGAGGACTGGCTGTTTCCCTATAGGAATAATGAGACATGGTGGCAGCCTAGGCCCCACTGAGAAAAAACCCACATTCCAAAAACAGCTTTGGTGGAGCGGGCGAGGCTGCCGCAGCCTGGCCCAAGTCTATGCAGCCTCCAGATTCTCGGATCCCCGCGGCTCCGTTGGGTACAGCGGCAGCTTTGATGTCTAGCTCTGTCACTGAGGGAGCAGGATAGGTAGAAGCTCGGAAAGTAACTCTTTTCACACCTACTTAATGTTGGTAACTGCTGCAGAGACACTCTATCGTGCAGTGGAGTTAATGAGGTATTTACGAAAATGTATTTTTTTCCTTTACAAAAAAAAAAAAAATCCCACATGACGAGCAGGGACACCTTTGATGGGGTCTTTTCTTTTTTTCACACAGGAAATTGTCTTTTTATTTATTTTATTTTTTAAATCTATGAGGCTAGGCGGAGTTTGGGTGGTTGGTTATTTTATTTTACTTTAGAGACTTGTCATCCAAAGCGCCTTTAACAGGAAATAGGTTGGCAGTCTCCCTCCAGAAAGGGCCGGTCTGAATCCCCCCAAAGCTGTAGCCAAGACACATGGCTGCACAGGCCAAGCTAAATCGCATCCCAAAGCCAAAGTGGGTGGAGAAGAGTCCAAAAAGAGGATTCACACCAAGAAGTGAACCAGCCCCTTGGTGGAGCACCAGCCCTAGGGGGGAGCTCTAGGATAGGACAGGAGCTGACCCAGCCGGAAGGGGGGAGGGGCGTCCGAGCACACAGCTCCCGAGTTTCTCCCCGAGCCAGCTGCCTCCTGATTAAACTCGTTCCCGGGGAGAGAAGAGATCCCCCAAGCAACTGCAGGCAGTAGCACGGGGGAGAAAACCTAGATTAGTTCATGTTGATTTTTCCTTTTTTGTATGTTTCCCCCCATCCCTAGATTTCACAGCTTTTCCTCCAGACCATCTGTATTAAAGACAAAAAAAATCTAACACTGAACTAAAAATAATAGTTCCAAACATTTTAATTGCACCTCTCAGTGACAAGGTTAAGGGAGCAGCTCTTTACCATAAACCTACAGCTCGGATATAAAGCTACCGGCACTTTCAGTTCGGGAAAACAATGGGAGACTCCCGGGAGCCCATCCTCATCAACCCCCCCGCCCCCGCCCCCACCCCCGCCCCTTAGGGTCCCGCAAGCTGACACCATCGACGTACCAGGTGGGAAAGAAGGAAGGCAGGAAGTGGAGAGACCCTTAGCCCAGGCTGCGCAGGCAGGTGGGGAGAGTCTACAAGAAAGCCGTTCCTGGGAAACCGGGCTGCAGCTTGAGTATCTGCATCCTACGCAGACTCGGGGAAGATTCTCCCCCAGCTATTTTGCTCTCAGCTCTGCAGTTGGGGCAGGGAGGGGCAGGCTGGGCTGCTGCAGCCTTGGCCTGTGGGCCAAGGCTATCTATCCACAGGGAGAGGGAGAATAGGAGAAGGTGGCCATTTGGAAATCCTCACACAAAATCCACACGCAAGATCTAAAGACAAATTCCTTAACTTCATCTCACCTTTTTCTCTTTCTAAATGAGGACCTACAAAGACACAGACTAAAGTACAGGGATCTTGAGTATAACTACTGTTTTAAAAATACATGTAGCAAGATTCTAAGAATGAATGCGAAATCCTGGCTATCCTGCCTCTTAACAATTGCAAAAGGCTTCCAGCCCCACACAGCCCCGACAGGCTTCCCATCCCAACCGAGTCCAGCATCTCCAAACACAATAGGCTCCTCTGGCGCCCAAGGGGATGGAAACTGGGCCTCGGGAAGCAGGAGACACATGGCCCTCCAGCACTGAAAGAGGGAGCCCTCTAGGGTCCCCGGTGTATAAGGAAGCAGGAAGGGTGTGGGGTCACAGACTAGGACCTGGTACAGTTTCTCACAGCTCTCTGCGGCCTGTAGTCCAAGAACCACGTGGTCCAAGTTAGCATGAGCAAGACAAAGGTCCAGGCCACTTCACCACACTCCCACCTGACTGGGTATTACCCAGATCTGGAAACAAGGCGGAAAGGGAGGAAATGGCTGCTGACCAAGAGCTGGCTGGGCTACGGACCGGAGAGTCGGGGCGGAGGCTGCGGTGACCTGAACTGAAGGGGACCAGGCTTGGCCTAGCTGCCCCCCCCAGGGGGCACAGCCCTCACCAGCCTGGCTACTACTGTGGAAAAGCCTGCTCTCTGCGGCACGGTGACCTACCAGGCTGGAGGGCACTGTACACTGGAGGAAGAGGGCAGAGGCCTCCTCTCTGTTCCTCAACCCTGCAGACTCAGCCTCCCGAGCCTGCCACCAGAAGCTGAGGCCAGTGAGGAAGCTGGGCACTGACCCCTCTGCTGCCATCAGCATGTCAAAGCTCTCCCTCCGCTCCCCAGTGGGTCTGAGATGAGTGGGTAGTATCTCTCAGTGCCGTGGTAAGAATAGACAATAACAACAAGGATATTGGGAAAAGATATTTTAAATTAATCAATTGCTCAATCAAGTACTTTTCTTTCTCTTTCCAGTTATAAATCTAGAAGGGGTAGAAAGTGGTGAGAAAGAAAGAAAGAAAGAAAAGAAAGAAGGAAAGAAAGAAAACGGAGCCACAGAGAGGAAGGCAGAGCCTAGCTGAGGCTTCAGCTGGAAAGGCAAGCTGGCAGTGTGGGGCTGACCCCACAGGAGTCTGGCCACTCTAGCCCGGGGCTTCTCACTCAGATTAACCTCGTGGGGTAAAAACTGGGGGCTCTTTATTAATTAAGCAATTTCAAGGACTTTTTTAAAAAAAGAAAATGTATTTTTTTTCTTTTTGACTGCCTTCCCTTCCAACATTTTCCCTTCTAGCCCTGTCGTTGCCATCCGTTTTAATCCACAAACTAATTGTAATCCCATTAAAGCAGATATAATTTTATTACTATTCACGGTTCATCAAGCTAATAATAATAACTGTTACTGCCAAACTGAAAAATAAAAGCGGCAAATAATATTTCTGATGTTTAGAATAAACTGTAAACAAAAGCAAGCCGACCTGCAAGGGTGACCCAGCAGGTCCACGCGCAGTCCCTCAGGCTCCCTCAGCTCCGCCCACGCTGGTCAGTGACTTCCCCGCCAGCTGCGGCTTCGCTCCAGAGACCGGGTCAGCGCTACCAAGGACAGACCCTCGGGGAAGGGGACATGAGTGGGCCGCAACAAGGGGGCGTGCCGGGAATGATCAGAACAACTCCGGGTCTCTGGTCTTGAAGCTAAAGCGCACGGACTCGCCTGCACCGAAATCCCGAGCGGAACGCCGTTCTAAGTTCCCGCGGTGCGGGATGCGCGGTCCGCACTCGGGCCACGCTTAGTCCGGCGTTAGCAGGATGCCAAAGGCACTTGTTAAAGCGCATGCATCCCCTGCAAACCCATTCTCGCCCTGACACTTCAAGGCTTTATATAGAAACAGGATTTTCTCGTCTTACACTAGCAGTTCCCATTAGCGCTCCCCGGGCGCACACTGTTCTCTAATCCGCGGGCCGGACGCGCCCTGGCCCCCTCCCCCAGCCGCACAGTCGTTCTGTCCCTGCAGAAAGCGCCACCGTGTCTCAGACGCTGAACGTCTTAACGAGGTGAATGCAAAATGCAGAAAAGAGGCTTCCGCAGAATTTACTTCTGCAGAAAGGGGTGGGGGAGGGTGGCTGGGAGTTGAAGGCTTGGTTTGATGCTTGCTCTAGGGCTTCCCGGCGTGAACCTGGGTAGCCCGGGAAAGGCTGCTGGAAACGGCGCGAGCAAGCCCATGAGCGCGGCCCGCTCGGCATTGCGCAGGGAAATGAAACCGAAGCTCCGAGAACTGCTCAGAGGAGCGGAGGGGAGGGCGCTCTTGCACTGGGCACTGTTGCCGGCTGCGGCAGGACCTCCCGCACCGCACCCGTCCCAGCCGGACACTGACCTGTGTGCGAAGCCATCGGCAGCGGCGAAGGGAAGTACTTTCCGGGCTGGAAATGCGCGGCCGGTTGCGCGGCGGGGCCGGCGGGGGCGAGGCGCGCGGCGGCGGCGGCGGCGGCGCTGCGGTGGCCCAGGCTCCCGCGCTCCGATAGCAAATGCGGCGGCGGCGCGAAGTCTCGGCCATCCATGCCGGGCCCCGGCCCCGGCCCGCCGCCGCCGCCTCCAGCAAGCAGCGTGGCCGGGGCCTGGGAACGGCTCGGAGTGCGGGCGGCGCGCGGGCTGCGCGCAGGAGGCGGCGTCCGAGGTCACCGGAGGCACAGATAGCCGAGCCGGTCAACACACCGGCGGACTGGGCTTCTCCGCGGGCGGCCGCGCTCCGAGCCGGCGACCGCCGTGCAGGTCCATGGTCTGCAGAGGCAAGCAAAAGAGACTTGGTGACTAGGGGTTCTTCTCGCCCGGGGTACCCGCCTCTCCCGCTACCGGCCCCCCTCCTCGCGCGCCAACACGAGTGGCATCCAGACCGGACAGCGAGGCTGGGAGAGCTCGGAGGACTCCCTACTGCACACGCTTACGCGCCGGGTCATTGGAGCCGCCCTGCACGGGGGTCCGCGAGCACACACGCACCGTCTGAGCCACGCTTGGCCTGCAAGAGCCAGAGGCAACCCAACCGCGCTGCGCGCAACTCCCCTTTCTGGTCCCTGAGAGTCCCTGCGGCGAAGGCGCCGTTGCGAAGAGGCTGCTGGCTCCGCTGGGTGATAAAAACCCAAATCTGCGAAGCCATCACGCACACTCGCACGCGCGCGCACACACACACTCACACACACGCACACCCTCTCCCCTCCCCCGCTGCCCAAAGGTGTCTCGGAGGAAAAAGCCCTGGGTCCACGCTTCACCCCCCCAACCCCCGCCCGTCTTTCTGAGGTCCAGCTTTTACTACATTCTGTTTAACCGAATAACCATGCTAATTAAGCGAGTAATTTTATTGATTGTAACTCAAGAGTTCTTTTTAAAATAACCTTCCTTTTCTCCTCTCTCCCATCCCCCCCATGCGTCTTTCAGTCCATTCTTTTGAATGTCGTCCCCCACTCAGCCCCAGTGGGACCGTCCCCCCACACCCCAGCATTGTGCCACAACCCCAGACTGGCGTCCCGGAGCTCCGGGCGCCCCTCGACCGCCACCGGCATCACCTGGGCCGCTACGCCGCAGTGCCTGGCCTGCTGTCCCCGAGCCCGGAGCTTCCCGGTGAGGCTGGAACAATCACCCCGCCCCCCAATCAAATTCTCCCAGGATCTTCCTCTGCGGATTGGGGGTTTGGGAGGGAGGGGGCTCAGAGAGTCAGAAATTGTTTTCTCTCTGCCTCCCAAATCGGCCACAATGTTTCTCCATTGAGCGCCTGCCCGGGATCACCTAACCAAGGCTGGTCTTCGCGTGGCACCTAGGTCGACCCTGCAGAGAAGGAGCACAGACCAAGCATAGCTCAGCCTTCTCCTGCGTCTGGGTCCCAGCAGACCCGGGTCCTCGGGTCTTCCATCCCCATCTCCGGCAGGGCCGGCTTAAAATGATCCTCCTCTCCTTTTTCTTCTACCCCTCCCATCGCGGAAGTCGGCTCCCGGGCGAAATCGGGGACAATTCAAACTCTGAGAGGAGCAACCGAGCACGCGAAATAAACTGAACAACACCATGCACGTGCAACCAAAGTCTCTCGGCCCTCCTTTTTTTCGAATACTTCTCTCCTTATTTCCGAAATACGCATTGTTTTAATACTTCGTCTCAGTTCCAATAGAACGGAGATATTCTTAACTGTGAACTTTGCAGACAATCAAAACCTTTTTTAAAGCCATCCCACCGTGACAACAAAGCGATTAAGATGTTTTCTATTTCATAAATACCATTTAAAATTGCTATATTTTATGCTCTGGGTTCTACACTGTCTTATTTGCACACTATTTTGTGTCTGATTTAATCTATAACCGAAAACATAATGTATTAAGTGAATACATATTTGCTCAGCTGATAAGCTTTTTTTTAATATTTATTCGGAGAATTTTGCATTGTAAATAAACGGGACTACACAAAGACTTCTCTTTGTGCTCGAACTGCATACAAAGGGGTTTGGGGCTCTCTTCCCTCTGGGGAGCTTCACTCTTCCCGGGTCCAACAAATAACTCGCTTCTCCACCGCGCGGGCCTACTCGGCGATAGCCACGGCGCGGAAGGCTCAAACAAGGCCGAGGCGTTGTTGGCGCCGGGGTCAGGGGATGGGCTGCCCGAGGATGGAGAGGGACTTGCGCGCCTCAACCCAGGCCGGCGCCTCTCGAGCCCTGGAGGGCGCCTAGCAGGACAAAGGGAAAGGAGGAAGGGGAGGGAGGTCAGGAACTTGCCGCTTCAAAGGCGCCGAGGGCCGGAGTGGGGTCGGAGGCTGCGCGCGCGGTACAAGGCTTCGCGACGGCCTCCGGGGAGTCGTGTGCGCTGGGCTTTTGTTCTGGGCCCCCCACCCCCAGTAAGACATTTCAAAGTGGGAGCGAAAGTGGGGGCTGCCCGCGATTCTCGGGACACGGGCTCTGAGCTCGTGCAGCGGCTTTACTCTCCACCCCCTGCGGGCCGATCGCCGGCTCGTTCGTGCCTTTCTCACAAGCCTGCTAGACTTTCTACGCCAACAAGGGGTGGGTTGTGTCTCCCGTACCCGCCATTGCGCTTCTAACCGGACTAGAGGGGACTTTTCTTTGTGTTCTGTCCTGCCCGAGAGCTGCCGCGCCGCCCCGGTCTGCTCGCGCCCAGGGCCTGGAAAAGCCGGCTCCATACGGAGCGAGTAAGGGCAGAAGCTGAGGCCACAGACCAAGAGCCGCGGCCGGAAGCTGAGATGCAGCAGATCGCCGAGGCTCGGAGGCCTCCCTAAGCCTAACCCCGGGACAGGGCAGCGCAATGGACCCCAGGCAGGGTTGAAGCAGAGAAAACAGTGGCAGCGGGCAGAGAACCGCGCGCGGCCGGAGAGCCGCCGACGAGAGCACATCTAAAGAACCGGAACCCCAGAAATCCTCCCCCGGGTGGCTGGGCGTGACCCCCAGAACTGCGCTCCCTCCCGAGGCTTGGCCAGCTCTCGTACCCCCAGCTCCTCAAGGTTTGCTTTGTTTTCAAATTTCGCATCGGAACTCAGGGTCTGAGACGCCTTTGTCCTCCAGTGGAGGCCAAGCTCTGGGGTCCGTGGGCTCCCTCCTACCGAGTTTCCCGCGCTGGTGGGCGCAATGGGGCCTGCAAGGCCAGGCCGCAGCTAGGAGTGCGCCGGGAGCGAATGGCTCCAGCGTCGCTGCACAACCCGCTCCCTGCGAAACCCGCCCCCCCATCAGCCCAGCTAGGAACGGGGACTGGGTGGTGCAAGACCCCCGCTCTGGGGGATGGACCAGTCCCCGGACCACGCCACGCGGGTCCTGGCCTGAGCCCGCGTGCTGCCCAGAACGCGCAGCATGAAGACGCCCCACTGTTCAGCCCCCCTCCTCCACCCCAACTCCTCCAGAGAGGGGGAAAAAAAGGAAATGTTCTGAAAAGAATTAAGTCTGTGGGGAGCGGAACCTGAAAACCTGCCAGTACCCCTCTAATCTCCTGTCCCCTCACTGAGGCCCGGAAGGCAGCGGCCGTGACCACGGAGAGCCGACCGTTCCCTGCGCCACGACCGGGCGGAGCCCATTCAAGATTGCTGGGGGAGGGGAGTAAGATGGGGGAGCAAATAATTGGGGTTCGCTCCTGGTTCCTCCAGAACTGGGCTCTCACTGACTGCCCATTCGGGACTACCCGCGAGGCTCTTGCTGAACGAAGCTTGGCTGTCTCTTGTCCTGTCTCGATAATTTATTTTTAATGCAGGGTGTCGATCGAGACAACAAGCGCTCAGAGCAAAGCAAGGACGCATTACGGGGGAAATTTTAAACCGATCGATAAAATTTTTCAGAGGAAAAAATATCGTACTCATATATATAGTCCATCTTTTAAAAAAAAAAAAGCCTTTCAACATCATAACGGATTTTAAAAGGGAAGCTCTATTATTTAACATCACAATCCTGAATTTCTTTTGCTTAAAAATGTAAACCCCAAAAACCAAAATAAAATAATAAAATAATAAAAATACAAAAAAATTAAAAATGAAAGCAATTTGAGTTACTTACTGGAGGCTGTTTCCTGGATACAATTGAATGCAATACAATTAAATCAGTAAATGTGACTTTGGTTTGTATTCCTATTGGTATTTTCAATGTGCTGACTGTTGCACTGTGAATGCACGGCTTCCACAACAACGACTCTAGCAAGCCCATCCAGAGCGGCTCTCAAACCTGCAGCCCGGCGCGGCGAGCCACGGGCCCTGCATACTAATAAGCTCGTGCCACTCAGCCCGGAGCAGCCGGAGCGCTGATTGGCTGCTCGGCCCTCCACAGCCCTGAGCTCGTGCCACTCATTCGGCGTAAACAGGCCTCCCAATAGGCTGGCGCCAGGCCAGGGAGCTGCCAATCAGGGAGCAGCAGGGCTACTACCAAGCCTGATGGCGCCTAATTCAAGCCCAGCGACTGCGCAGCTCCTTTGCGCAGATCGTTGCTGCTGAATGGGAATGTGGTGGCGGAGGGCGGGAGCGGCGCACTGGATAGTGAGAACGGGTGTCTGTGTCCAGGGGAGACTTGCGGTTTTGTTTTGCCATAATTTGTCAGGTGTAACGTTTGGGGCATTTTTGTTTGTTTTTATGCACAGAATAAAAAAGAAGAAATAGCCTCACGCTGTAAACCAGATGCACTGTTCATTCCAAGGGTCTGTCTGGCAGGTGGCAGAATCTGCTGCACTTAGGCCCAACTTCCAAGCGCAGATTCCGAGTTGCACTGATGTACCTCCACTCCCAGGCGCCCCCCACCCAAACTAGGAATACACTTCAGCCTGAGGCATGCCCACAGACTTCATAAATGCCCTTCCTCCCCCTGCCCGAGAGGCAGATGTACCTTTCTTCGCCAGCCATCTATCTGTCCGCTCTCAATTATTATCTCCTTCCGCCACACTTTGCAGGGCAGCAACAATCGAAATGAAAATCGAGGCTCTGCTGCCAAGATAAGGATTTACTTTTTCTATCAGCCCCTAGATTTTAAAAATATCTTCACTTGATAATTTTAGGGGTGGTTGTCATGGTGTGAAAACCATGCCTAGCATTTCTCAGGGCCTGTCCCTGCATATTCGCAAATTTCTCTCTACAATGGAAAACAGCTTCTAAACAATTCTCTTTATCATAATCAGAATCAAAGAGCTTTTAAAATATTCTGCAAGCAAATATTTCGGTTAGAATTTGGTTGCCTACCCAAATGTTATTTATTCTCAAGTAGAGGTGATGTCTTAGTGGCGATGAATACATAATTTCTGCTTCTCTTTTTCTGTGTGTGTTAGGGGGGGATATTTAAGTAGATGCCAATCGACACAGCTATATTTCTTTGGATTTTTCCAGTCTCTTTCCTGCGTGGACACAAAGGAGTTAAACCTGAGATCTGCGGTCTCCTCTCTTTCCCCGCCTCCCTCGCTTCTGCGAAACGGTCACGATTGGTTGGCACTTTGCCAGCGGGCTGTCCATCACTAAGTGTAAACAAGGCGCTGATTGGCTGTTATCCAGTCCGCACCGGGCCTCCTGAAAAAAGCAATTACTGGCTCCGCGGTTTCAAGGCTGCCCAAGGCCGCTTGATGAAAGGAGATAAACCGGGGACGGTTTCCAGGATCCCCGCGGGCCGACCCAGGCAGCTCCGGAGCCGAGGTGCGGCGGAGAGCCGGGGGATCAAAGGCATCTGAAGAGAAAGGGGAAGCGGGCGTACTGCCGGGCTGGCCTGGCCCCCTGCGGGCCCCGCTGACCTGGGAGGATGGGGGCGGCGGGCGGGGACTCCGGGATTTCCCCCTCGCTAGCGACCGGGTTTCAGCCGGCGTCTGTTCTAGGTAAGCCGGGGTCTCCACAGGCCGCCGGACAGGGCACACGAGCCTGACTGCGGGGTGGAGACGCGAGGCCAGCCCGCGATCGCGCCCTCCCCAACGCGCGCCGGGGTGCACGAACTGCGGGGAGGCGCATCTCTTGCAGATCCAGTACGCGATTGAATCAGGCCATCCTGTGCTGGATGGGCGCGGATTCCGGGTCCTGGTGGCTCGGTGGTGACCCGACGGCGAACGCTGGCCGGGCTTGGCCTGAGGTGAGCTCCGTTCTGGTTCCTCCAGCGGCGGGCAGCCGTTTCCCGCTTCGCACGCACGGAGAGGAGCTGCCCGGCTCGGGAGAAACCGCTGCTGGCAACGGGAGGCCCCGGGACGCGAGCGCTCCTGTTCTCGGTTGGTGTAAACATCCCTTGCAAGCAGCAGATTTTCTGAGTGCTTGGAATTCGAGTTCCTCGCTATTTTCTTTCACTGGTTTTGTTTACCGATCCAGGAATCTTTGTATTCTATCTCCCCGTTTAAAGTATTCTTCTCCCTTACCCCATCCGTTCCTTCAAAAAGAAAAAGAATGAAAGAAAAAGACAAAAATAATTGGATGCTACTAGGACACAGCGTGGCAATCCTCCGAGCTGCTGCAACCTCGAGGGCACCCGGGAGGCCGTGGGGGAGGGGTGCGCCTAGACAGCTCCGCACCCACTCTTCCATTTTGCCTAACCCGGGAAGATCTCCAAGTGTGGGATCTAGCCATCCTGGACCGGTGGAGACAGAGGGCACGCTGGTAATCCATCCGCACTCAGGCCTGCTGCTAGACGCCAGAACGCGAGGTTTCTTTTCCTTCTCAAGCCGTTTTAGAATCTTGGGGATCAGCACCGCAGGATCCCTAAAAGTTGGGCATGAGGATTTGTCTCCAACCCAGCCATGTTCTGTGTCGTCTCACATGCCCGAGAGGCTCCCCGGGTGTGAAAGGCCTCGGCTCCTTGCTGTCTGGCTCCCACCTCTGTGTCCTCTCTAACCTCAGCATTCACTTAAGTCTAGTGGCCTTTTTCCTCTTTCGCTCAATACTGTTTCAAAATAGTTGTTACAGCAAATAGCTGCCGACGCGCCTCTGAATGCCGCCAGAGGCTGGCAGCTGCCCAGCGCGGGCGCACAGCCCCCGGCAGTTCCACAAGACCAAAATAAGCTCCCGTGTTCCTCTCACAGGGCTCGGCCTCCCGGGCGGGCCCGGGCATGTCTGGCTGGGCTCGCTATCTGCTCGGAGCAAACCATCCTGGTTTCCTCCTTGACTTCCTGCTGTCCAAAACTAACAAATGTTTTTCATTTTAGAAGAACATGGCGTGAGGATCAGGGTCCTTTCTAGAGCAGTGCTTCTCACCCTTCCGAGTGCTGCGACCCTTTAATACAGTTCCTCATGTTGTAGTGACCCTCAACCATAAAACTATTTTCGTTGCTACTTCATAACTGTAATATTGCTACCGTTATGGATTGTAATGTAAATATTTTTGGAGATACAGGTTTGCCAAAGGGGTCATGACCCTTTAGGTGGGGGAACTGCTGGATCTAGAGGGAAAGAGGGTGTGTTAGAAAGAGTAGAGGAGACAGGACTATAAGTAATAGGCCAGTCTTTGCACTGGGGTCTCTGCTGTCACCTGAAGTTTTAAAAAAAATTGTACGTTATTAACGCTGCCACCACAGACACCCAATCACTAGCCCAGGGCACATGGTCTCTGGATGCACCGGCCACCTCCACAGCCTCCATACCCTTCATAGCTTCCTATAGGCTGGGGATGCCCTACATAGACAGCTGTGCCTCTCATACATCAGACTTCATCAGGCAATAATAGCATGTGTGCCCATGAACACTTGTGCAGTTTTGAACATGTGCTCTGTCTACATGCTCGTTCTGTGGGCTCACACAGTGTGTGTGTGTGTGTGTGCGCGTGCACGCGCGCACCTCAGATCACGCCCATCACCTGCCTTAGATCCCGGGATCTCCTTGTACTCCCGTGGTAGGGGAAGGGAAGTGACTTTCTGGAACAGGCAGGCCAGGCAGCGCAGCACGCAGGCAGGCACACATAAAAATAAATAAATGTAATTTAAAAAGACAGTTTGAATCTCACAACACACCGACACACGTCACACACGTACAAGCACTCTCAATTACAACTGACTAACCGGTAGTTGGAGCAGCCCATTACCCACAAACCCTGGTACCTCCTCCAGCATTCCCCCACTGCCCTTACAAGGCAGGAGACTGGAAGCAGGCCTAGGCTTCCCAGCTCCCAAATGACAGAGAGCCTACTGTGTGAACTCATTGAATAAATAATCACTTTTTAATACAAGGGGGTGGGGTGTATCTCGAGTTACATAAAATTGTAAATGCCTGCTTGGGCCAGAGAACAGCGGCAGAGAAGGCACTGCTCTGCGGGGTAATTGTGTGTTGGGTGTCTCTCCATTGTTCCCTGGGCCATTAGTCAGAGGGCAAATTAGAAACAATTTCTTGATGACAAAAAAATTGACTCTTAATTCTTCCTACCAGAAGTGAAAGGGCCGAGTCCAGAGGCCAGGCCCAAGGCTGGAGCCTGAGAGCTGCAGCTTTGGGTCTGGAGTGGGAAGGGTCCGGAGGGGTAGGGTTTGCAGGAAGACAGTACAGTAGCTTGCAGGTTGGAGCTGAGCTGGGGAAGGATGGGACAGGAGGGGCTGGGTAGGGGCTGACACTCCTCCCATCAGAGAGCCAACAGCGGAATTGCAACCTCAGTCTAGAATCGTGATTTGAAGGGATAGTTGGGGCAGACAGACAGGCAGACACACACACCCTTCTCAAAGGGGTACAATTCAAAAGCTGCCCCATGGTACTGGTTGGAAGAGGAGGTCTCAGATCCCTCCCTGCTCCTTCCCTGAGGTTTCTCAACCATATCAGGGTCCTAGCAGCCCTACTGAGGCCCAAGAAGGAATACTGTGGAGAAGGGTCTGAGTGTGGCCGAGTCCTCAGTTCTGTCCCCAGATACACGTGTATTCCCCAGAGGTACCTGCTTGGTGCTCTGTGCCTGGGAGTGAGAGAAGAGAGTGGGGTGCCCATCGCAAGGTAAAAGAGATTCTCCCCCCCAAGAAAGGAACTTTCAAACAGAGCCCATCTATTTAGCCAGGCACAGAGGTAAGGGGGTGGGAGGTGTTACACTGATCTGTGGGCTCCTGCCCCCTCCCAACTGGAGGCTGGGCTGAGGCCCAGGTAAGGGGCAAAAACACAGAAGCAGGAAAGGAAGAACTGCAGGATCTCAGTTTGCTAAGAGTCCTCTCTTCTGCATATACCTCTGGAGGCCTGGCTGTGCCCCTAGCCAACATCCTCCCCAAGGCATTCCCTGACTCTGCTCCCAACCAAGCCTGGAGCTTTGCTAAACTGAAGCTGGCTCAAGCTGGAGGGAGGGACCCCTGTGGGAGGCACAGGTTTTCCCTTCAAGGCCGCATAGACAGACAGACCTGCTTCTAAGTTTTAAAAAGCAAGGAGAGAAGCCCCAGACCACTTTGAAGTCGGATAAACAGCTTCCCCAGCCACCACGCCACTTCCTCCCAGGGAGGTTTAAATTCTGTTGTTGCTGATTTTCTCCAACCAGGTCAGGAGGCTGCCCAGCCCCCTCCCTGCACAGGAAAGGTGCTTGTTAAACACAGTCGTAATTTGTGGCTAAATATAACCCAGTGTGTTCACACGGAAAGCATAATTCAGAGGGCTCGTTGCATGAGGTTATCAGTGAGGAGACGCATCTGGGGTAAATTAAAGTGATTTTCATAAAGGGCAGAAGCATCCATTGCCAGGCTTCTCCAGGACCTTTTACCAGTGATAGTGCAACATTGGTACTAAAGGGAATCAGGGAAGGTGGAAGACGGCCCATACCCCAAAGCTGAAGACGCAGCTTCTTGGGCCTGAGCTCCATCCAGCCTCCCATCTAAGGCTAGATGTGGCTTCGATTAAGCCTGGGAAGGTTCTGGAGGAACAGGGTTGTCTTTGGAGGCATAGGAGGATAGCTTTGGGAGTCTGCGTAAAGAAGGAGTGATTTGTTTTCCTGTTAGGCTGGTCCAGATTGCCCTCAGTCTTGGCAGGGCGTAAGTACCCTCTACTCGCCTCCCCCCCACCCCCCACCACCACCCATGACTGTAGGATCCCAGGGAAAGCGTGAACAATCGGCTTCTCAAGAAGAGGTCAAGGTGGCCAGGTGGCTGAAGAAGGGACCCTGCTTTGGAACAAGTACACAGTCAGTCTGTGCATGTGTGTTCCTTCGAGGTATATCCGCAAAGTAGAGATGGCATCAAACCCACAGGAACACCTGCTTCCACTTCTGGCTGTACCCAGCCTGGCTTTGCGGGAAGCACAGCTACTGTAGGCTTACAGATCTCAACTGTGCGAATGTGTTCACACAGGTCAGACGGCAGGGTATGTCTGCACTGAGTCTCTGGATCGGCCAGATTTCTGCTGCATGGTCTCACAGTGGCGGGTAAACCCGAGGATACCCCAGCTTCTTCCAGTCCCTAGGAAAGAGATGCAGGCTGGGTCCCAGGGATTCCTTTGACCTAGCTTTGCTGACCTCTAGGCCCAGGGTTTGCAGGACCCACAGCCATTGTTTCTTCCAAGCCCCATACTGGGAGAAGCCAGCTTTGGCCTGACTTTTGGCCGCCACCATCATTTCTGTCCCACAGAGGGTTCCTAGTCAGGAACACCCAAAACCACAGGACACACCTGTCTGTTCTGCAGCTCTGCCTTCTTCCACACCTAGCAGAAGATCCCCTTCCTGGGAGGAAACCAGTAGGCGAGACAAACACTTTGGCACCTTCTCCCTAATGTCTGGGGAGAATTGAGCCCTTGGTCTGGTTACCTGTAATGTTTATAAACCAAATAAAATGTCTCTCAGAGTTCCCACTGAGCGGCAGTGCCTGCGTCAAAGCCCTGTCTCCCGAAGCCCAGAGACAGCTGGAACTCCTGAGTGGAGCTTCTGACATGTCCACTGCCTCCTCTGTTAGCAGGACATCTGATCCATTAAATTAAAAATCAGTCGATAGATCCATTTTTTTTTCCTGACCTCTACGAATGAATACATATTCCACCCTAGTTCCCAGGCATCGATATCAGCTGAGGTGCTAACTCCTCAACCAAGGGTGGTCTCCACAAGTGGTTCCAAAAGGAAACTCCCAGGGGACGATCTCCTCACAGCAGCCAGGATGGCCAGAGAAACCTGCCCTGCGGCCAGGGCCAGGCCAACACTAACCCCCGGTTCCCCACTCACTCTCTGGCGTACTCCACTTGGGCAGGCACTGGAATGCGGCTGCAGAGCCCTGCACATCCCTGAGTCAGACCGGCGTGGACCAGGAACCCAACATAAGGCCACTGGCTGCTTCCTTTCCTGCTATAAGTGCAGACACAATTGGGGGGACAGGGTAGGTGTCATCCCACCAGGTTTTTAAGTAGGATTTTCAGATGCAAACAAGAAAAGCTTCCTGAGGTGGGCGGTTAAGGGAAAAAAAAAAAATCAAAGCCTCTACATAGGAGCCAGAAACAAAAGCTCTTTGGAAGTGCCACGGCCTGAGTGCATCACGGATCTTGTGGAGCTAGCCGCCCGGGACCCGCATCCGGAGAAGGAGCAGGCAGGCGCGGATATCCCCACTTGCTCGCCGACATCCCTGTCCCGGAGAGGAGGAAAGCGGCCGGAGGCACCATAACCACAAATTTATGGCCTGGGTGACGTGCTTCCCTCTCCCACAATGAGGCCTGGTGACATTAAACAGAAAATTGATGAGAGGGGAGCGAAATCTAATCTCTTTCTCTTCCACCCCGGCTCTTGGCGCTTTGTGGAGGGGGTTGGGGCGGGAGGAAGACCGTGGTTGCCTGGGGTTTAGAGCTCTGGGCCAGAGGCTTCTTTCCACCTGGTTTCTCAATATGGGTAAGCTAGAGGACCTCGACACTTCGCGGCCTGCCCTCTCGCAGCCGCATTTATGGTGGGATTTCAGAGTCAGGCGCCTGCCCGAGTGTAATACTGGAGTGGCGGCTCCAGAACCACATAACATCTCTGGTGCTCTCCCAAGCCCCAGCTTCCAGGAACACCCCATCCAGAGGAGAGCATCGGGTCCCCACTGTGGGCCACGAGCGTCCACACCATTAACTGCTGCATATCTCCCGTGATGCAATGATCACCTGGCACAAAACTCCTTAAAGGAGATGCCTTTCTTCTCGCCTTTGTCAGTGTCTAGGAGGTCATTCCAAGAGGATGCCAGGACAATGCCCTAGGGACCTGGAGGGGAAACCTAGGCCCAGCTACCTTGGGCGCACACATTACTTAGAGCTTCAGGCTAGGTGTTACCAGCTGGGTTGTGTTGGCACAGCTGGCCAAGGTCTGAGCTTTCAGTGAGAGTGCCCCTGGGCTCCAGGAGGTGAGGCTTGCGCCAACAACACCTGCCTCGCTCACCTCACTGACCTATGAGAACATGAGTGTCAGGTTTGAACTCCGTAAACAACCTCTAGACTTGTCAGGACCCACCCAGCAAGAGTGTGAGGATTTTACAGTCACCAAATAAGTTGGCCTCACCCGGGACCCGAATTTATGGACCCTGGGTTCTTCCACAAAACAGGACAAGGTCTTTGGGTCCTGACACTCATGGAATTCCACCTTTTGCCTCGAGAGCCAGGACCAGAAATGCGGGGGACCTTGAGACCAGCATTAGGTGTTTTAGACCACCACATCTAAGGAAAAATGTGCCAGAAGTCCACTCCCCCCTGGGTTAGCCCCTCTGAAGGCTGCACTCAGGCTCTCAGTCACTGGGCCAGTCTCCCTGTCTGAATCTGGAGGCATAGCTAATATACAGTGGGAATCTGGCTTCCAGATTCCAAAGGGTCAGGTTGGCCTGAAACCAGCGAGGTTACATTTAACAGGCTGGAAGGAAACCTCTACTCTTAGGTTCAGAAATCAGTTGTAAAAATGCAGGCGACTTCCCGCTGTGGACAGGAGGAACCTACTGCAGCTGCTGCACCGTTCACGCAGGACACACTTGCACATACACACATACACACAGACACGAACACCTATTCACAAACGCGCACACACACACACACACACACACACACGTCTATTCCCAGCAAGCTCCCTTGTGAATTTCCCTGAGTGCCTGCAGCTGAGCCTGGCCCCAAGGGTGGGGGCTCCCAGGATGTCTGGCCCAGCGCTTCTGAAGTCAGGCCCACTGGGGGAGGGGACACAGCTGGGGACAGTAGAGAATGGAGTCCTTGTGCCACTGTCATCAGGCCCAGGGCTTCGATGAACACGGCTTTGTCCGAACCCACACCCCGTGGTGACCACGGGACCAGAGAATCAGTGGGCCTCAGAGCAAGAACTGCCGGCTTTTTGGCTTTTTGGCTTTGGTTTACTCTTAAACAGATATTGGTTGTACCGTCTCCCCAGCCATGTGCCTGGGGCAGGCAGGGGAGGTGAAAATCCAGCTTGAAGTCCAAGGTCTGAAACAATGTTGCTAAAGTCAGGTTTTCTGTTAAAGTGACTGCAACCAGCATTGGAGGTAAAAAGCACCTAGTCTGCCTAAGGCACACCCGAGCTACTAGGAATCCCTTCAGGTTTCTGTGATGGCAAGAGAAACCTAGTCTGGTCTGCCTAAAGTGTGGAGCAGGCATGCTTCCTGAGAATTCTTGATTATCCAGAGAAAGAGGCACCGTTCCTGGCACCGAGTAGGCAGGCCAAACCTCAGTCTTGATAAAGGCACGACCCACCTACATAGGGCCTTGTGGGTTGTTGGTCAGTCCTAGAGAACTTCCTGGAGGAGGGGTTGGGGAGGCTTACAGAGACCTGGTGATAAATGGCAGTTGTGGGCCTGGTTTAGGAAGTGGGGTTCTCCCTGCATAGTTAGTGAAGGATTAAGTTGACACCTGGACCCTGGGAACTCAGACTGTAATGAATGGTCCACTCCTGAATCAACAGACCGAGGGCCCTAGGAATGATACCATTTAACTATCCTATACGGAAAGGTAGGTGGAATATATATATATAATATTTCTCAAGTTTCTCTTGAAATGTATTTATTTTGTAATCAGAAGCAACCAGTCAACACTACCCCAGAAAATGAGCAGGTCTGGAAATCAATGGCTTGCAGAGGATGAGTCCAGTGCCTACTGGGGAGCCCTATGTGGCCCCTGTTTGTCCAGCCTCGTTCTTGCCCCAAAGGCCCCTTAAGTGCCAAATTTGCTTCCAGCACAGAGAAGGCTTACAGGGGAGTTGCAACCCCCCTTTCCCTACTCCTGAGAGTTGGGTGGGGTGTCCCACGGAGTGTGGGGGTGGGGTGGGGGGATAAGTCCTGTCCTGATGATTCAGGCATTTCTCTCCTATCAGGTAATTCACATTATCAGTTAACCTCAGGTTCAAAGTTCAAAGGTTGGAGTGGGAAACTGGAAACAGAAAAGTGTCTCTCGTAGTAAAGCAGGTGGCCTGTCCCCACACAGGTTGGGTGGCAGCAAGACCCATGTGTGATTGGAGAGCAGGTTGTCCCCACATGAGCACCACACACCTGTCACCTTGCCCCTCCTCAGACATCCCCCCAAGGCCAGAACAGACAGCCGCAGACTTACTGGGCCATCTTGGTCCAGAGGCAGGAGTTTTCCAGAGGATACTCCCCTCTTCCCTCCCACATGGCACTCTCTCCCGTCCCACAAGCTCCTCTGTGACCTGGCTGTCCTGGGTGAGGTCCTTTGCTGTCTTCCATCATATAGGGTGACTGTGCTGTGACTTATGTGTGCACACAGTAGGCAGAGATGCAAAACAGGTCTGCAAGGAATTGTCTGGGAGAATAGTCTCTCACCTCATCCTCCCTGCCCTGGTCATCCACGGGGGTTAATGGAACATGGTAGATGGGCAAGCCTTCACTAAGCCCTACTGCCTGACCAGATGCTCTTTCTTCCCGCTTTTGTTTTGTTGGTAAGAGCAACCATTCTGCCCAGCATAGTGGCACAGGCCTTTACTCTTCAATCCAAGCACTCAGGAGGCAAAGGCAGCCAGATCTCTGTTGAGTTTAAGGCCAGTCTGGTCTATATAGCAAGTACCAGGAGAGCCAAGGCTACACAGAGAGACCCTGATGCCTGACGGGGGGAGGGGGGGAAAGGAAGGAAAAGAAAGAAAGAAAGAAAGAAAGAAAGAAAGAAAGAAAGAAAGAAAATTCTGTTTCCTTCGGGGCCCCCTCGTCTCCTGTGGTCAGGCCCTTGTCTTCTGTCCTGTATCCCAACTCCTGTCCAGACTTGTCCCTCTGAGTGCCAATGACTTGGCTACAGCTCTTAGATTCACCTCTTAGTTATAACCCTGTAGCCACAGGCAGCACTAGAAACACTTCTAATGTCTGTGCTTCTTTTTGCTGGGGTCAGGGATTCACATATCAGAGACTCCTGCCCAGCAACGAGACAAAGGTGGTCATTATTATTATTGGTGTTGAAACAGAGTCTCACACTACAACTCAGACCAGCCTTGAATCTAAGCAATCCTGTCACTGCTAAGCGCCTAGGAAGCTTGTTCAATGCTAGGTATGTATATTTATGACCGTTGGTCAGGATCGGCTGGCCTTCTCAAGTTGGAAGGGTTTCAGGTAGGTTGGAGACCCCTGGTTGGGAAAAGAACTGATACACAAATTATAAGTGGGGGGTGGGGGTGTCCATGTGCTGAAATCACAAGCATGTGCTTTGGAGGTCCCACTGTAGTGAATGAAATGCTGCCTCTCCTCCACTAACAAAAAGGAGGAAAGAAAGAAAAATGTAAGTTAAAAGTCCACTGGAGCAGGGCGTGGTGGCGCACGCCTTTAATCCCAGCATTCAGGAGGCAGAGGCAGGCGGATTTCTGAGTTCGAGGCCAGCCTGGTCTACAAAGTGAGTTCTAGGACAGCCAGGGCTAGACAGAGAAACCCTGTCTCGAAAAACCAAAAAAAAAAAAAAAAAAAATCCACTGGAGCCTGTACCTGACTTTAACTGCAAAAGGGTCTTTCCATATATTGAGAGAAATAAGGATCTGGAGATGAAGTCTTTGTGTATTTGGGAAGATGTAAGGGAGAAGCGGGGAGATTAGAAGCCTTGAAGATCATCTGTGGGGGCTGGGAGAGATGGAGAGGCAGAGTACAGTGAGGTAGTTATAGGCTAAGGACTCTGGGCCGCCAGCCACTGGAAGCGGCAGGAAGGACTCTGCAGAAGGGTCGTACTGAAGGAGGTAAGGCTGGACATTGTTCGTGTGATTCATCCACTTAGGATTGTGGCCCCCACCCAGGGCCAGGACCGGGAGAGCATAAATTTCGGGTTAAGTTACCTGGATTGTAGCTCTTGTTATACAGCAGGACACTGGCCCATGAGGCAATGTGCCTGTCCTTGCAGACAAGCTGTAGATGTGTTTCCCTGAAGAGAACCAGAGGGACAGGATTATAATCAGTATGTGGGGTTCATGCTACACAGGGCATGTCCACTAGCTAGTTAGGGAGCCACGGAGGTCCTGAGACCTGCTCTAACAGGTAGGGAGGGTGGGATTTGGTCTGGGCAAGGCTGGAAAATGTGTAGGTTTCTAAATTGGAATGTGAGCAATTCAAACTGGCACAGGAAAGGTGGCAGAAGCTAGATGCCAGGGGTGCCTAGGTACAGGGCCTCCTTCTACACATGTCTACAAATCAGCCTTTGCCTCCTTGGGAGAACACTTCCTTTCCTGTGGAAATCTGTCTTGAGGACAACTGACAGCTCAGTGTGTGCCCCCCCCCTCGCCCCGCATTGTTTTCTGGGCTAAGGAGATGGCAGCTGAGGGTCAGCTTTAGAAGGCAGCTTTAGACTGGCCAGATTGGACTTGGCCTGTGCCTGTGTGGCCCCTGCTCTTGAATGATCACCTTGCAGACTGTCATGGCGGTATACATCTCATAATCCCAGCACTTGGGAGGCTGAGACAAGAGAGCCAGCTGGACTGGAGGCCAGCCTGGGCTAGGGTGTGAGACGCTGCCTCCAACAAAATAAAGTTCCCACCGTTTGTTCCCTTGCCTGGCTGTCGCGGGGTGAAACAAGACACTGGCTGTGGCTTTCCTTTTCTTTCTGGATTCAGTCTAGAGACCTGGAGTGCTTCCAGAGGCTGGCGATCAGATTCTAAGGTCCTCACTGCCTGGCGAGGCCTGAGCCGCCTTTTTCACCAGGAGAAGTTTCTGTTCAGTGACCTGATTGTGCCTGCAGGGTGTGTGTAGAGAACCGGTGTCTTCTGTGAACATTTGGGGGACAGTGGGGTCCAAGGAGGAGGAGTCACTTGTTCCCAGTCACACAGCCTGTGAGGGACAGCCAGGCTTTGGTTTTCTCTCTCTTGGCTAGTGTAACTGTCCCTTGGGCTGGAGGCCCAGCTCCTGGTGGATCTATGGCCTCAAGCCTTAGCCTGGAAAACTTGGATGACTCTGGGATAGGGCTACTGCTGCATTTATTTAATTAATTGATGTTTACTCATTTAAATTTGTATTGATTAATTTTGTTCTTTGACAATTTGATACACATATATATAGGCTTGACATACATGTATTTGTGCGTGTGCGTGCGCGCGCACACACACACACACACACACACACACACACGCATGCACACACACATTCTGATCACTCCTTCTCCTTCTGTATCCTCTTTTATATCCACATCAGTTCTTCCTCCCCTATCCCCACCGGTCTAGAGTCATGACTTTTGGTTTTGTTTTATATTTCGTTAATTCCTTATTTTTTATTGTTTTTTGAGATAGGGTTTCATAATGTCGGCCAGGCTGCTTCTGCCTTTAGAGTGCTAAGGTAAAAGGCATGCACCACCACACCTGCCCTATTTAACTTTTTTTTTTTGGGGGGGGGGGTTCGAGACAGGGTTTCTCTGTATAGCTCTGGCTGTCCTGGAACTCACTTTGTAGACCAGGCTGGCCTCGAACTCAGAAATCCGCCTGCCTCTGCCTCCTAAGTGCTGGGATTAAAGGCGCGCGCCACCACGCCCGGCCCCTATTTAACTTTTGAATACAGTGTTCACGTACTCCAGACTGGACTTAAACTGGTTTTATAATCAAGGATAGCCTTGAACTTCTGCCCCTCCTGCTTTCCCCTCCCAACTGCCAAGATCCAGGGCTATGCCGCACTGTTTCTGGGGTGCTCCAGACAGAACCCTGGATTCCAGTCCTTGTAGGTAACCACTCTGCTGTTTCATCTGCTCCTATAAATACTTTAAATTAATTTTTTTTTTTTTTTACTTTTTATATTTTGGGCCTTCCTGAATAGTTCAGGCTGACCTGGAACTCACTGTCTAGCCCAGGCTGGTCTAGAACTTGCTGCAATCCTCCCGCCTCAGGCTCCCATATGTTGAGATTGCAGATGTGAGCCACTGTGCCCAGCTACCAGTATTGTATGCTAGCCGGGCGTGGTGGCGCACGCCTTTAATCCCAGCACTCAGGAGGCAGAGATAGGTGGATCTCTGAGTTCTAGGCCAGCCTGGTCTACAAAGTGAGTGCCAGGACAGCCAGGGCTTTACAGAGAAACCCTGTCTCAAAAAAACCAAAAAAAAAAAAAAAAAAAAAAACCAATATTTATGCTATGGCCAGTGCTATTGTCTTTGTGGCCAGCATCTGGCAGAAGCATAGCTCTCTGCCACACCTTTTCCAGTCACTGGAGGAAACTTTAGGACTTCTCAGCCTCTGAAAGAGGAAGGAAGAATGCTGCGGACAGAGGCCTGGCACAGCAAACATGTGACAAAAGATAGCTCCGCTCTGCAGAGAGGAGCATGAAGGGAGAAAGAAAAATGCCTGGGTATGAGGCAGGGTTGGGAGTGACCAGCTTCAAGCCAAGGTAAGCAAAGATCTCACGGCCTCCAGAAACCCGGAGGCCGAGAAAGGATGTCCCTGGGTCTTTCAGAAGGACCCTCCTCTCCCTACAAATGGACTTCAGACTTTAGCACCCAGAACACAGAGGCATTAAATGTGTCCTGTGGGGCTGAAGCTGGTATGTACACTCTTACTTGGTCATAGCTCTTGTTTATGGATTATCTTGGAGTTCTCTGGACAGACACAGCTCACATGAGCGACGCTGACACCTATGTTGATGTCCACACAGAGAAGCTTGTTAACAGGACTTGTCTTGTGTGATTATGGAGCTGATAAGGTCCACAGCACAGGACAGCAGATGGTGCTGCGTGTCCCGGCTCAGTCAGACTGGAAGCAAGTCCCTCTTACTCTCAGGTGGATCAGCATTTTATTCCATTTGGTCCTTTCTCCAGCTGATGGGATGAGTCCCACCCGCATCAGGAAGGGCAGGCTTCTGGGCTTAGTCTGCGTGCACCCTGTCAAAGGATAAACCTCACCTAGACATGCCCTCGAAGACACACCCAGAGTCTATGTCTGGACATCTTCCTGCCCAGTCAAGTTGACGTAGAAATTGAACCATGGCCTGTTAACTACAGCTAGGACTGGGGCAGTTGGGTCCCCACCAGGCATCAGGATGTGTAGTAGTAGCCAATGGCTCTCGGCCGCAGTCATCCTGCAGTGCATGCTTCCTGAGCCTTGCCGACTCAGATTGGTCTTTCTTAGCTCAGCCATTCTGGGGAGTATGAAGTAACATCCTCAGGAAAGCCTCCTTACCCTAATGATTGGAGAGGCCATTTTCTCACCTGCATATAAGCCATTTAGACGCCTTTCTGGTCCACAAAATGACTGCTTTGCTGTTTCTTACTGATTTGCGGCTTGGTATGGTATGGATGCAAAATCTTGAACAAACATCTCTCTGTCCACCTACCAAGGCATGCAGAGGTGGGAAGGGGCATGAGGCTTACTCATTCATTCTCCTAATGGCCCCTCCAAGGTCTTAATGTCTTCTCTGCCCTGTGGTGTCAAGGATCAAGCCTAGGGCTTCGTGCATCATTACGAGAACATTTTACTATGCAGCTACCCTACTACTATTTAAAAGAAAATTGTTACAGAGCCTGGAGATATAGGTCAGTGGTTAAGAACACTGGCTGCTCTTCCAGAGGACCTGGGTTCAATTCCCAGCACCCACATGGCAGCTTACAAGTGTCTGTAACTCCAGTTCCAAGGGATCTGGCACCTTCAATGCACATAAAATGAAAATAAATTATTAAAAATCCATTATATTTATCTATTTTTGGGTCAGTATGTGTATGCGTGCCAAATGCATGTGTAGAGGCCAGAGGACAACTTGCAGGAGCTAGTTCTCTTCCACCATGTAGGTCGGGGATCCAGTTCAGGTCATCCGGCTTGGTGGCAGACACTTTTACCCACAGACCCATGGTTTTCAAGTTCTTATTCTATGAGGTCCAGTCTGGTTTTCATGGTTACTGCCATTGTTGTCCTGCAGAAGAAATCTCTGCTGAACAATGTCTGGAAAAGCTCCTGTGTTTTATTCTTGACCAAGGGTCTTACTTTTCACCTCTGATCCACGATCCACTTCTAATTCTTTTTGAATATCTATATAATGCGGTGCTGGACTGGGGGCAGTTTTCCCCTGTCACTGTCCAGCTGACGAGGCAGCCTGGAATGATGGGCTGTACTGCCTGCTGCACTGCAGCGGTCTTTGTTATAAATCAGCAGTGGGGGAGGGGAGGCTTCCTGGACCCGCCCTCCTGTCCACTGGTCTATTTGACTGTTCTTGTGCCAATCATCTGGGCCTTTACTGGCTACTCAAAGCCCACCCACAGGCTTAAGCAGAGAGGCCTCTGGAGGAGGCTGCAGGCTGGCTCCAAAGCTTATCAGTGGTCTGGCCCTGTGTGACTATTCAGCTCCCTCCCTGCAGAGTGGCTGCATTCTGTCCTCTCTGTGATCCTCAGGCAGTGAACTGAGCTGCAGGCCGGGCCACTGAAGGCCTGACCAAGTCCCTGTTGCAGTTCCCAGGGGGTGGCTCTTCCACCTACCCTACCCAGGCAGGACCCCTAGCCCACCCTCTTCCAGAAATGTCCCAAGCAGAGTCTCTTGAGGTCTGTCCTGAAGAGGCAGCAGGAGGCAAGGGACATGCCTTCCTTTTCAGGCTGCACAGCCAGCTAGCTCTATGGTTCAGCCACATTCATACATCTAGGGCCTGTGGGTCTGACATGTGGACAGGAAAGAGAAATCCCACATGTAGCCAGACTCTGGGGCTCATGAGGAAGCAAGGGCCAGATTATGAACAAAGCACACACGTGGGGCTGCCATTTTAAGTCAGGCGGTACTGACATCTGAGGACAGCTGCAGGAGGTAAGGAGCAGGTCCCACAGGAATGAGGAGTGGGTGCTTCCTGAGTAGCAAAAGCCCTAAGGTGTACAGAAGGGAAAGGAAGCCTGGGGTCTTCCCTTGGGTTAGGAAGGGGAGACGGAGGAATGATCACCTAGAGGCAGGCTGACAGAGTGGCTGAATCCCAGAGGTTCTTGAAGGCCACTAAAGCCTCTAGCTCTAGAATCAAAGATGGAGAGCCAGGGCAGGGGGAAAGAGAAGGCATTGGGGCTGGGAAGGACTAGGGCCAGGAATGACTTTAGCATGATGTCTGGGGACTCAGGAGTGAAGGGGTGGGAAGGTGAAGTCACTCATGCCTGTAGCCCTGGGGCCGATTGTCTGGGGGGTACTTCAGTAACCTGTGGGTCAAAGGTTGGAGCGCCTCTAAGAGACCTGGGCCCCATGTGGCTGTCCACCAGACTGACGTCGGGAGCTGGTGTGTGAAGTGTGCACTTCCCGCCGGGGACATGAACTTAGGGACTGGAAAGCAGCAATTCAGACCGGGTCGCGGCAAGGGTGGGAAGGGACAGGATGGAGCCTCAGGGAGGAGGTCAGCGAGGGGACACCATGAGGCAGGTCAGGGTGGCGTCAGAAAGCCTGCAGAGGAAGGAGGCCTGAGCAGTGGCCCTTGTATCTGCTGTGGTGGCGGCTGGTGACCTGGACAGTCTCTCATATCTCTTCCTTGTATCCATGCCTCAAGCCCAGTCCCAGCACATGGGTGAGGCTGACAGCTGTGTGGTCAGGGAGCATCAGGCTGAACGAGGCCCTGGAGTCCCCTCCCTGCCTCAACTTTCCAACACTCACACCCTTTAAACAAACAAACAAACAAACAATAAATAAATAAGCAAAAGCTCTTTGATGACCACAGCCTGTGCGTATGAGTCAACAAGAGATCATTTCCCCACAGTCTCAGAAGCTGCCAGAACCCAAACAGAGGGGTGGGCATGTGGTGCCGCTGGTGCAGGGGGTGGGTCTGTGGGCCAGGCTGATTGACACTCTCCAGCTCTGCCAGCTTGTCAGGTGTAAACTTTAGTCTTCTCCTCTCCATATTCATACAGGTCCTAGGACTCAGATGCCCCTCTGCCTCACCTGGGTTTTCCCGTATACATTTAAATTTTTTTATTCTCTTAGGTATATGGGTGTCTTGTCTGTCTGTCTGTCTGTGCATGTGTTCTTGGTGCCTGCAGAACCCAGAGGAGGGTGTCAGATCCCCCGGACCTAGAGATATAGAAGGTTGTGAGCCACCATGTATGTAGGTTCTGGGAATTAAACCTGGGTCATCTGGAAAAGCAGCCAGTGCTCTTACCTGCTGAGCTGTCTCTCCAGCTTGTTTTTCCAGATTCTTCCTGAAAATTTATGTTGTTGGAAGAGGAAACAAAGTCGAGTAATGAAGTAACTTTGCTGGTGCAGAGGCCCAGATTGTAATTCCAATAAATGTGACTTTATCTACATAAGCACTCTGCCATCGGGCTGCACTTACCGCTATACCATCACAAAACTTTTCTTCAATAGCACATGTGAGTACATTGATAACTTTTGGGGTATCATACAACCCAAGGGAAGGATTTTTTTTTCCTGTGTATATAATCTCTTGTTTATTTGTTTGTTTGTTTGTTTTTCGAGTCAGGGTTTCTCTGTGTAGCCAGGGCTGTCATGGAACTCACTCTGCAGACCAGGCTGGTCTCAAACTCAGAGATCCCCCTGCCCCTGTCTACTGAGTGCAGGGATCAAAGGTGTATGCCATCTCTGCCCTGCCGCTGGTGTCTTCTTCTTCTTCTTCTTCTTCTTCTTCTTCTTCTTCTTCTTCTTCTTCTTCTTCTTCTTCTTCTTCTTCTTCTTNTCTCTCTCTCTCTCTCTCTCTCTCTCTCTCTCTCTCTCTCTCTCCCTTTCCTCTATCTATCTATCTATCTCTATTGATCAATCAATCTATCTATCCTCCCAACCCCCAGTGCGAAGAATGGAATACAACCTGAGTATGAGTATGGCCTCATTCATAGGAAGTAAGCTGCCTACCCCTGAGCTACATCCCAGATCTACATTTTTTTGTTGTTGTTTTATTTAATTTTTAATCAAAAAGGTTGAAAGATGGGGCTGGTGAGATGGCTCAGCGGGTAAGAGCACCCGACTGCTCTTCCGAAGGTGATGAGTTCAAATCCCAGCAACCACATGGTGGCTTACAACCACCCGTAATGAGATCTGACGCCCTCCTCTGGTGCGTCTGAAGTCAGCTACAGAGTACTTATGAAGAATAATAAGAAAACGAATCCTTGGACTGGAGAGACCAACCGGAGTGAGCGGAGCTGTCTGGAGCAAGCGGGGCTGGCCGGAGCGAGCGGGCGGGGCTGTATGGGGGCGGCCGGAGCGAGCAGGGCTGGCCGGAGCGAGCGGGATTGACCTGAACAAGGGGGAAAAAAAAAAAGGTTGAAAGACAGGGGGTTGGAAAGGTGGCTCAGCACTTAAGAGCACTGGCTGCTCTTCCAGAAGCCCCGAGTTCAGTTCCGAGCAACCACTTGACAGGTCACAATCTGATGCCCTCTTCTGGTGTCCAGACACACATGCAGACAAAGCACTTGCGTACATGAAATATATAAACTTTTTTTAAAAAAATTTGAGGGGGCTGCAGAGATGGCTCAGCGGTTAAGAGCACTGACTGCTCTTTCAGAGGTCCTGAATTCAAATCCCAGCAACCACATGGTGGCTCAACTATCCATAATGAGATCTGAAGCCCTCTTCTAGGGCATCTGAAGACAGCTACAGTGTACTTACATATAAAAATAAATAAATCTAAAAAAATTTTGAAGAACATAAAAGATTCTAAAGGACGGGAAGCATCCAGGTGTGCAGCCACCCCCCCCCCCCGAAATGCCTATCAGCAGGACGGTACACTTGGCTTTGCCAGCGACGGTATGCAGCCCACGTAGCTCAGGATTTTGAAGATTTTTCTTTCCCCTTGTTTCCTTGTGTCTTATGTTCCACATGATCCCCCTGTGGTCATCTTCAACCCCCTCACTGCAGGCTCTGTGCTGGATTCCAGGCCAGCTGTGGTGAACCGGTCCCTGGGTGCTTTCCTTCATAACTTCTTGTATGGGTTCAGTTTGGCAGATCGCGTCCTTGTGGTGGAGCTGCTGGGTGTTGATGCTCCGTCTCTGGGGTGAATGTTACTGGACAGAGGCCCTGAGAAGTCTTGCCAGCTTATCTCATACCTACATGGGAGGACAGCGAATGGCGCTTACAAAAAAGTGCAGGCCACTGGTCACAGCTCCCAGGAGAGCAATCCCCTGTATACTATAGCACAGCCGTGGTTTGGCTCTTGCAGGCAGAAGTCCACGCCCAGTCCCCAGTCTTGCCCACTGAGAAGCAACGGAGCAGGGTGCCTAGACTTCAGGAATGCGTGCCTACGGTGGTGGGAAGGCTCTGTGTGCTCCCTGAGCTTATTGATGGACATGCAATTAATCCGCCTGTGGTTGTGTGGGCAACTGAACTGGAACGGGAAGTTAGTGTAGAAACTGGGGCCTTTCAAGTTATGACAAAGTCACCAAACACATGAACCCATGAACAGGGAGAGTGGCATGACCTCTGTCAGAGAGCTGAGTCTGTTTCAGCCCAGTAGACAAAGCCCTTTCTAGCGTTTCTTTGAGGCCAGGCCCAAATAGACCCATTCCCTGGAGAGGCAGTTTGGGTTTAGTCAGACTCTAGCAGAGACAGTCTACTGTAGGTCTCCTGCAGACCTTGGTGTGTCTTTTAGTGTCTGTGTCTTCCTGAGCCACTTCTGAAATCTGCTCAACACTGTTTGATGTTCTTTTAAGACTCCAGATGCTAGAATAGGCTTGAAGCTGCTAAAAACCCCATCAGGAACCCGGCTAGTCCCTGACAGGAGAGTAAATTCTGGAACCCCCAAGCTCTCCTGGTGTGGCAATACCTAGGCACTCGTGTTTGCATGGGAAAAATGGAGCTGAAATGGTTATAAGAACCAGTGCTCACTGGACTGGGATTGTCTTAAGTTGTATGAGAAGGAAGGTTTTATGATTGTCTGAGAGCTAGATGTCGTGATAGGAGGAGAATGTCAAGTTTAGGTCCAGCCTGGGCTACACAATAAGGCAGTAACTCGAAATAAATAAATAAATAAATATGGGCTAATACCTAATAAAGTTGGAATCACAGCCTCCCAATAGGGGCATACATTCAGGAGATTGATGGAGGTAGGGCCTCTGCTCAGACCCTCCTCTTGTAGGTAAGAATCTGAGCCTAAAAGGTCCTCCTCTTGCTTGAACCGCTGACCGTTCCTGGTCTAGCACAGCTTTGAAGGGAGGCTTCAGCTGACTCCAGAGGATCTACATGAGTAGGAGAAGGTCTAACTCCAGTGCTCTCCAGCCAACTGAGGCTGTCCCTGCACAGCTGGACAGCTCTCCCTCCACAGCTGGACAGCTCTCCGAAAGGACTGGAGAAGAAAAGTGATGCACAGAAGCAAGCTGCTGTCATGGAGAAGCACCGAGTCCCTAAAGAGGGCTCCTACCTCTCTAGCTGGAGTAGGCTGGAGTCTTACCCTCTGAAAAGCCCCTGCTGCAGCTGCGCCCATTGCTCTTTAGGTAATGGCCTTGGTCTCTAGATTGATCCTGGATCTAAGCCCAGATGTCCTGAGAAACAGTTGCAGGCCCTAGGGGCTCATCCTAGACATGGGTCCTGACTACTTTAGATTCTCTCTCTGTGGGCTACATAGTTCTAGAACAACACGTTTGGTGAGACATGAGCGCACACACACACACACACACACACACACACACAGAGAGACAGACAGAGAGAGGCAGAGAGAGAGACAGACAGACAGAGAGGCAGAGAGACAGACAGAGAGATAGAGACATACACACACACACACAGACAGACACAGAGAGATAGACAGACAGAGAGACAGAGACAGAGAAAAGACTGAGATGAAAGAGACAGACAGGGCTGGTGAGATGGCTCAGCTGGTAGGAGCACCCGACTGCTCTTCTGAAGGTGATGAGTTCAAATCCCAGCAACCACATGGTGGCTCACAACCATCCGTAACGAGATCTGGCTCCCTCTTCTGGAGTGTCTGAAGGCAGCTACAGTGTGCTTACATGTAATGAATAAAAAAAATAAATCTTTAAAAAAAAAAAAAAAAGAAAGAAAGAAAGAGACAGACAGAGACAGAGGGACAGAGATATACACAGCGGCAGACAGACAGACACACAGATAGACAAACAGAGAGACAGAGATAGACAGAGACAGAGAGACAGAGAGAAAAGATAGAGATGAAAGAGACAGACGGAGACAGAGAGACAAAGACAGAGATGAGACAGACAGAGACAGACGGAGAGAAATAGCCAGAGATTGATTCTGAAACTGACATGGCACCCCCCAGTACCTATATCTTTGGGAACAGGGTCCTCAGGGTATAACCCAAGGTTAAGGTAGAACTGTGGACCATTGAACTGAGCAACAGGTTTGACGTCAGAACCATGGTCCAGATTCAGTGACAGATCTCCACGAGGTGACAGAAATTTGCAGAAGAGATGAGTGGCCTAAGGAAAACTGCACACCTGCACGTCAAGGGCACCAAGGATCCTCACTAGCATGCTGGAGCTGAACAGAGCACAGGATATGTCCTCTCTCTGCTCTTCCCAGGAAGCCTTTCCTGTATATACCGTATTCTCAACTTTCCAGCTTCAAGACCCCGGTGAAAATAAATGTCTGTTGTTTAACACCCAAGGTTGTGGTCATTTGGGACCCAAGAAGGTGACATCATGCCTCCTCCTCTCATGGAATACAAAAACCAGGGAGTGGGTGCTTGCTGAGGTGAGGAGACAGAGGCCATGGAGACTTATGTGAACTGTGCCTAATGCCCCTTCGAGAGGGAGTGTGGATCCTGAAAGGGGCTCAGTGTTGGGCTGCAGCTGTGGCACTGGCGTGAACTTGGGTTTCTTATTATAGACAGATCTAGAAATAGACATGGGAGAGTGTATGTCTAGGTCTGGCCCAAAGGCAGCAAAGTCCCAGCAAGCAGTGAGCAGACCCATCTGGGAAAAGGCCTTCTTGATCCGGAGCTAACTGGAATCAGGGGCTCTGGGAGGAGCCAAGGGCAGGACAGCTGAACGCGAGTATGCAGGACGAGCTTAAATGTTCCTTGAGTCAGAAAGCCAGGAAGTGCTCAAGGGACAATGGAGCCACTGGGAGAGGGCAGAAACTGGCTGGAAGGGCTTCCCTTTGGCCAGACCTGGGTCAATCTGAACAACACAGTATAGTAATGGATTGCTATCTTTATTTACTATGTAAATAATTCATGATAAAAATAAATGATTGAATACGTGAATGGGGGGTGGGGGGTGGGAGAAAGCTGACTCCCAAATGTAGAAAGAATAATGGGACTAGAGAGCTTCCATTTGGCAGCTAGCATATTAATAATTGATTCAGGGAGTCAACAGCGGATGCTCCAGCTCCTGGCGAAAGGTCGGAGGAAGCAGGCTATTTACTTAGCCTTGACTATCTGCTCTCAAAGCACTTGCTAATTATTACTTAGTAATTAGTAAATTCAAAATACTAATTAATTAACTGCACCATGGAGGAACCTGGCAGACATCACCTTCAGCCAAGTGGCAAATATTTGCATCACCAGAGAGGGACGAACAGACACCCTGGACCTGCTGACACGCTGTGGCAGAGGCGTGCAACATCACTTCCGAGAGAGAAGTGGGACCTGATGCAACAATGAGACAGACAGCCTGAACTCAGGGGTATTTTACATCATCGGCCTGTACTCTTCAAGAAACAAAACACAGAAGAATTCAAAAGCAAATCTACCAAGCTGGGCATGGAGGCACACGCCTGGAATTCCGGCACTCAGGAATTAAGACCTGGAGGATCCGAAGGTTATTCTCAGTTACATAATGAGGTTGAGGCTAGCCAGTCTACATGAGACCCATCTTTAAAAAGGGAAGGTGGTTGCCTGGGTTGCAGGGTTACAGGACATACTCAGTCACTGGGCTACAGCCTCAGCCCAAGGCTAACTCAGATTGTTTTAGGTGAGAAGAAGTGACCTACGACACCTTGGCTGCCTTGTCAAGTGACAGCCACCTCCAGAGTTCCAGCTGCAGGCCTCTGTGATTACGGAAGAGAATGATAACCCTGGAGGGCTGCTGTGGGGCCTGGTGAGAGCTCCTGGCTTCTGGCCTTTGTGTACACATCTGCTGGACATTCTTTGCACAGTCCATCTTCCTCCCTGAATTCCAAGCAGTTGATCCAACTCTCAGACCAAATTGTGGAACAAAATCTTCACAGGACCAAGTCTTTCAGGAAGATTTGTTCTAAGATGAAGGATATCACATGACAATGGTCTTGTAAGACCAGGCTATGTTCTTGTTTGTTTGTTTGTTTGGTTGGTTGGTTTGGGTTTTATTTATTTATTTACTTACTTACTTTTTTTTTTCTTTTGAGATAGGGTCTTTCTGTATAGCCCTGGCTGTCTTAGAACTCATTCCATAGACCAGGCTGGCTTCCAATTCAGAGATCCGCCTGCCTCTGCCTCTTGAGTTCTAGGATTAAAGGCGTGCGCCACCACTGCCTGGAGAGGCTGTGTTCTTGACTCACAAGAGTGTTAGTGGGTGACTACTGGTGAAGCAGGAGCAGGAGCAGGAGCAGGAGCAGGAGCAGGAGCAGGAGCAGGAGCAGGAGCAGGAGCAGGAGCAGGAGCAGGAGCAGGAGCAGGGCCTGCCGGTTCTCAGGGTTCTCAGCTACATCACTATTCTGGTCTGGGTAGCTATGCTAGCTCAGTGTAGAGCTGGCCAGGAGACAGCGGGCATCTGTGTGCAATAAACTCCCAAACAGTTCAAAAATAGAATAAGAAGTGTAGAAAGCGGTTGACACTTTAGGAATCAGGGTGACTAGAACGTGGGTGGGTTTTTTGCACTAGTCTAACAACTTTTCTATAAATTGGAAATTATTCAGAAGTAAAAGTTTGGTTTTTTTGTTTTGTTTTGTTTTGTTTTGTTTGTTTTGTTTTTAAATCAAAAAAACGAAAACAAGCAGAATCTTGAAACCTGGGGCATAGGCCTGTTATCCCTATTACTCCATGAGGCCGAGGCAGGAGCATTACCAGCAACAGGCTGTGTTGACTTCTTAGTGAGACCTTGTCTCAAGACAAAAAGTGAAAACAGAGCCAGGCATGGTGGCGCATGCCTTTAATCCCAGCATTCAGGAGGCGGAGGCAGGCAGATTTCTGAGTTCGAGGCCAGCCTGGTCTACAGAGTGAGCTCCAGGACAGCCAGGGCTACACAGAGAAACCCTGTCTCAAAAAACCAAAAAACAAACAAACAAACAAACAAAAAGTGAAAACAGGCCTGGAGTTGTGATGGTTAGAGCCTTCAGTGTTACAGCTTCTAGAATCACCCAGGCTCACCTGAGACGGACATCTTTTTTTTTTTTTTTTTTTTTTTTTAGGGAAGGCGAATGTCATTCCCCGCTCCAACACAGAGCTGCATATGAATGAGGAAATGAGCCAGGCTGCGGTGTCATTAATCCTGGCACTCGGGAAGCAGTTACAGTTGGACTCTCCCCACCCTAACCTACACCTCCTCCCCTGGCCTTTCCCACCATGGTGGACTGCACTCTTGAACTATGCACCAAAATCAACAACTCTTTTCCCTTAAATTTCTGTCAGACATTTTGTCCCAAACAATGAACAAACAAGAAGACCACTGGGAGTCGGGGCTGGGGATTGGAGGGCGGGGCTGGGGAGATGGCTCAGAGGTCAGGAGCACTGACTGCTCTTCCGAAGGTCCTGAGTTCAACTCCCAGAAACCACATGGTGGCTCACAACCATCTGTAATGCAAACAATTCCCTCTTCTGGTGTGTCTGAAGGCAGTTACACTGTACTCATATACATAAAACAAATAATTATATCTTAAAACATCTCTTTAAAAAGAAGAAAGGGGAGGGAGAGGGGGAGGAAGAGGAGGAGGAGATGACCACTGGGGATGTATGTAATTCAGTGGTGAAATGGTTGGTAAGCTTTTCATTCTCTACCCAGAGCTACAGAACCTATCTATCTATCTATCTATCTATCTATCTACCTACTTACCTATCATCTATATACCTATCACCTATCTATCTACCAATCTATTTATCTACCTATCTGTCATCTATCTACCTATCTTACCTAACTATCATGTATCAATCTACCTATTATCTATTTACTATCTATCTACTTATCATTTAACTACTTGGTTACCAACTATCTATCATCCATTTATCATCTATCTCTATATCATCTATCTATCTATCTATCTATCTATCTATCTATCTATCTATCATCTACTATCTATCTACTATCTATTTATCTATCTATCTACTATCTATCTATCTATCTATAATTAAAGAATGGGGCTGGGAAGATGGCTCTGCAGTTAGAGCGCTTTTTGCTCTTCATGAAGATGAGGATTCAGTTCTCAACATCATGTCTAGTGGCTCACATTGGCTCTAACTACAGCTTCAGGGAAATTTCTCCTCTCCTGGCATCTGTGGGCACTGTACATCTGCAGCATAGAATTAGACATGTATAGATACACATAAATAAGATAAAAATAAATTTTAAAGATAATCTGATTTTCAAGGTCAGAGAAACTCTTCTCTCAAAAAAGCCAAACCCGGGCTGGTGAGATGGCTCAGCGGTTAAGAGCAACGACTGCTCTTCTGAAGGTCCTGAGTTCAAATCCCAGCAACCATATGGTGGCTCACAACCATCCGTAACGAAATCTGATGCCCTCTTCTAAAGACAGCTACAGTGTACTTTCATATAACAATAAATAAATCTTTAAAAAAAAAAAAAAGTCAAGCCGGGCATGGTGGCACACGCCTTTAATCCCAGCACTTGGGAGGCAGAGGCAGGCAGATTTCTGAGTTCGAGGCCAGCCTGGTCTACAAAGTGAGTTCCAGGACAGCCAGGGCTATACAGAGAAACCCTGTCTCGAAAAACCAAAAAAAAAAAAAAGGCAAAAAAATGTGAGTGGCTATTCCCTCAGAGGCTCAAAGGTGACACAGATGGCAAATGAGCACATGTAGAGACTTCGACTCTTTTGGAAATGCAAACTAAAACCATCCGAAGATATCAGCGTATCCCCATCAGAATAGCCACAAAAGCGTATGCTGGTGAGGATGTGGAGAAACAGTCATTTATTGCTGTAGGAGCATAGAACAGCATGACTCTGGCAAACAGTTTTGCGGTTTCCTCAGAAACACGCATACTATGAAATAACTACCAACTGCATTCCTGGGAATATATCCCAGAGACATAAAGATTCATGCTCACAAAACATCCTGGAGGGAAATGCACACAGCAGGCAATGGAGAGATGGTTCAGTGGTCAGAGCCTTCACTGCTCTTCCAGAGGACAGAGTCCCAGCACCCACCAGGCAGTTCACAATGGCCCTTACTCCCGAGACCAGCATGTACTACACTGTATTCACACATACACAACAGTTTTGCCATTTTGTTTTGTGGGGTTTTTTTTTGTTTTTGTTTTTGTTTTTGTTTTTGTTTTTTTTTGAGGAAACAGCATCTCTGTTATGTAGCCCTGGCTTTCCTGAAACTCTGTATGTAGATCAGGCTGTCTGGCGCTCACAGAGCTTGGCCAGACTCTTCCTTCTGTGTGCTGGGATTAAAGACACGCATCACCACCTTGTCCTGCTGATAATTTTGAAAATAGTAAATCAGGGGCTGGAGAGATGGCTCAGTGGTTTAAGAGCGCCGACTGCTCTTCCGAAGGTCCAGAGTTCAAATCCCAGCAACCACATGGTGGCTCACAACCATCCGTAACAAAATCTGATGCCTTCTTCTGGAGTATCTGAGGACAGCTACAGTGTACTTACATATAATAAAAAAATAAAAATAAATAAATCTTTTAAAAAAAGAAAATAGTAAATCTTTGCCGGGTGTGGTGCAAACACCTTTAGTCCCAGCACTTGGGAGGTTGAAGCAGGAGAATCACTGTGAGTCTGAGGTCATCCTCTTGATGCACTAGATACCTAGATCCAGGCAAACCAAAGCTACAGTGTTGGAGACCCCGGTCTCAAAAAATTAAATTTAAAGAAATAAATCTTTGGAGGCAGAGGCAGGCGGATTTCTGAGTTCGAGGCCAGCCTGGTCTACAGAGTGAGTTCCAGGATAGCCAGGGCTATACAGAGAAACCCTGTCTCGAAAAACCTAAAAAAAAGAAAGAAAGAAAGAAAGAAAGAAAGAAAGAAAGAAAGAAAGAAAGAAAGAAATCTTTATAAAAGAAAATCCACAGGCCGGGCAGTGATGGCACATGCCTTTAATCCCAGCACTTGGGAGGCAGAGGCCAGCCTGGTCAAAAGGGTGAGTTCCAGGACAGCCAGGGCTACACAGAGAAACCCTGTCTCGAAAAACCGGAAAAAAAGAAAAAAAAGGAAAATCTGCATATTCATTTTGTTCCCTTAGTCACTTTTCTGTTGCTGTGAAAAAACAGACAGACACACATGATCTAGGCAGGCACCTTACAGAAGGAAGGGGTCATCTGGGCCTGCAGTTCCACCACCAAATGCCCTGTGAACACGAATCTATAAGTCTCTGGGATAAATTCTTAAATTCTCTGGAGTGAAATTGTGTGTTACTTCATAGCTCTGTTTGTTTCCCAGGAAACTGCCAAACTGCTTTCCAGAGTTGTATCATTTAATGCCTTTAATCCCAGCACTTGGGAGGCAGAGGCAGGAGGATCTCTGTGAGTTTGAGGCCAGCCTGGTCTATACAGCAAGCTTCAAGCCAGCCATGGTTTCAGGGAGAAACTCTGACTAAGGAGATGTTCCCGTACTGTTTAAAGCTGGTTGTTTGTTTGTTTGGTTGGTTGGTTGGTGGGTTGGTTTTTTTGAGACAGGGTTTCTCTGTATAGCCCTGGCTGTCCTGGAATTCACTTTGTAGACCAGGCTCAGAGATCCGCCTGCCTCTGCCTCCCAAGTGCTGGGATTAAAGGCGTGCACCACCATTCCCGGCTTAAAGCTGTTTTTATAACATCCTTGAAATGACAAGGTTACAGAGGAGTAGAGGGGATGATGGCTGTTGGGGTTAACAAAGGAAGAGGGAGCCTGTGGCTCCAGAGAGCAATGAAGGCAGCCCTCACACCGCTGAAGCAGTCTGAGTTGTGACTATACAGACAGCAATGCTATGTTGGAGGGCAAACCATGTCAAGGCCATTCAGATCTCTTAGTTTTGTTTCTGATAAGAGCATGAATCTACAATTATTCCAAAGTAACTAGCTTACTAAAAAATAAAACCCTGGCAAATGTGTGTATGTATGCACATATATCAGATATATATTATATATTTGTGACTTTATATAACTGCCAAATACACATTGTTATATTTATTACACACATTGCACACACTTTAAAATTATAAGAGGAAAAAACAACAACAACAACAACAGACGCTAGGCCAAAATAGGGCCTTTAAGACCCAATCCTCAGTGGGGCGTGGTGGCGCTCACCTTTAATTCCAGCACTCAGGAGGCAGAGGCAGGTTGATTTCTGAGTTCAAGGCCAGCCTAGTCTACAGAGTGAGTTCCAGGACAGCCAGGGCTATACAGAGAAACCTTGTCTCGAAAAACCAAAAAAAAAAACAAAAAGAAAGAAAGAAAAAGGAAAGAACCCCCTGGCCCTTCATGTTCTTGCTCTCACCTCCACCTCTAACAGTAGGTGTCCCTTCCTCGTGAATTGAGTTGGTCTTGGTGGCCTAGAAAACTTCTGCAGCTTTGGCACAGCCACCAGACTGAGAAGTCCTGAGTCAGAACCCAGGGAAGGAAGGCACTCTGCTGTGAGGTACTCTATGCCTAAGTCCTTCCTGACAGCTCACCCCAGAGGAAGAGGTTCCAGATGGCTCCAGCCTTGAGTCATCTATAGTGGGGGAGTCTTCCCAGCTGATGGAGTGAAACGAGCCAGGCTCACAGGGCCCTACTCGATCTCTCAAGCCACACACTGTGAGCTTGGGATTGGCTGGTATTCAACATATGTTACCTACTACAGACCATATGAACCACGACGCAGCCCAAACAGGATGGCCCAGGCCCCTGACCTCGGGATCCTGCCTGTTTCCTATTCTTTGGGACACCTGTATATGCTGCTTTTCCTCTAACCTACAAGCCAGCCCAGGCTTCCTTCCCTGTTAACACTAGGAATCCTGACCCTTGGGCTGGCCACAAGGCACTGTGGAGAACTGACAGAAGGACAGGGTAGGAGGGAAAGAGGCTGTGGTTGGGATCTGCAAGATCTTTGTACATAGGTGTGGCTAAAAATCAAACTCAAGAGAGCAACCATCCAGAAACAGCATTCGGAGATGGAGCAGGGTAGCGCAGATAACCATATCAGAGGCTGCACAGATGAAGGCGTCGCTGAGAAAACACACACACACACACACACACACACACACACACACACACACACACACTCGGAGAGGGAGGGCTGCTGTTAAGTATGAACTGCAAATGCATGTTGCACATTTAATTCCCAAAGTCACTAGAAGATATTTTGAAGGTTATTAGGAGGTCATTGGTCATTATAGTTAGATAAGATCATTACAGCAGGGGCTCCACAGTGGCACAGGGAGACTAGAGAGACCCAAGATGCCCTTCCTGTTCTATCTTGCCACGAGATATCCTTGCCTTGCCGGGATGCCAGACTGTCTGTGTTCTCAGACTCCCCAGCTCCCGCACCAGGTGCTAAGTACACTTTATAAACTTCTCAGCCTGACATATTTTGTTACAGCGACAGAAATCAGACTGGTGGCTGATAGGGACAATATCATCGAAGAAAATGTGTAGAAAGTGACAAGGAGCTGAGAAGCCACAGTCAACTTTGGGGACTTTTGTCAGAGCACATAGGGGTTGAGGCATACATCATCACGTGGGGTGGGGCTCAGGTGCAGCCCAGCAAGGGGGGGACTTGCCTAGCATGCTTGAAGCTGCATCCCCTGCACACGTGGGTGGCACAGAGCAGCTCCGGTGGCCCTGTGTGGCCTCAGACACACGCCCACCCAAGCTGCTGCTTCCTTGTCCCTGTCAAGATAAGTGCGGGAATTGAAAGCCAGCATTTAGCATTTTTATAGCAGTCTGACAGACGCGCTATGCTTGTTGGACCTAATAATAAAAAATTAGGGCCTGCATTTTGGATGTCTTTGGGGATTTTTTTCTCTTTTTCTAGTAATACTTTTTATTTTATTTTACAAGAGTATTTGTCTGAGATGGATTGGGAACAAAAACAAAACAAAACAGAAGCTGAGCACAGGCTATTCTTTCCAGATTGGGAGGAGAGGAGAGGAGAGGAGAGGAGAGGAGAGGAGAGGAACCGGAAGGCTGAGGCGTTGACCTGATTGGCATATGGTGTGGGGAAGGTTCCATGGTTTGCTCTTGCTTATGGTGATGGTATTTATCTATCACCTGAGAAACTTAAACATGTTTATAAGATGAAAGGAAAATGATTGAAAAAGAAATGACAGGCAACAGAGAAAACAGCAACAATCACTACCACCACTACTACAACCACAACAACCACCATCGCCACAATAATAACCACCACCACCATAACAACAACAACAATAACAAAAACCTGAACACAATAAAGTCACCTCCTAAGCTGGGGCAGGGGAGGGGGGGCAGAAAAACAAAACAAAATACAAGAGTTGTGGTTTTTTGAGACAGGGTTTCTCTTTGTAGCCCTGGCTGTCCTGGAACTCACTCTGTAGACCAGGCTGGCCTCGAACTCAGAAATCTGCCTGCCTCTGCCTCCCAAGTGCTGGAATTAAAGGCGTGTGCCACCACTGCCTGGCTATGCTTTTTTTTTTTTTTTTTAAAGCCAAGAGATGTGCACCCTTGTTCACATCAGTGCCTGCACACATGATCACTGTGCACACCCACACACCCACCCTGTGTACACTAGGAAAGGGAAAGAAGATCAAAGCTATAGGGCAGACAAACAGAGTTTCAGGGAGTTTGATTGTTTGTTGTTTTGTGTTTCTTTAGTTCTGGGGATTGAACCCAGGGCCTCGGACAGGCTAGGCAAGTGCTCTACCAGTGAGCTACAGACCCAGCCTCAGACTTACAAGTTTTGTTTGTGTTGTTTTTTTCAAGACAGGGTCTCACTACACAACTCTGGCTATCCTGGAACTCACTATGTAGATGAGGCTGGCCTTGAGTTCACAGTGATCTGCCTCTGCCTCCCTAGTGCTGGGATTAAGGACATGGGCCACTACACCTGGCTTAAGACTTACATGTTTTTGTTTTTTATGCCAGGCATGGTGGCACACGCCTTTAATCCCAGCACTCGGGAGGCAGAGGCAGGCGGATTTCTGAGTTTGAGGCCAGCCAGGTCTACAAAGTGAGTTCCAGGACAGCCAGGGCTATATAGAGAAACCCTGTCTTGAAAAACAAAAAACAAAAAAGAAGAAGACTTACATGGTTTTTAAATTCTAAGAATGAGAGATACAGCCAGGGTGGTGTCACACACCTATGATCCCATGTACTTACCTCCACACAGACACACACACAATTTAAAAAATGAAATTTGTGTTCTAGCCCCTCTGTGAAGACACACAAAAATCTCTGAAAACATACTGGGGCTTCTCTGGAGTGTTTTACCTGCTTTCTTCAATTAAACCTTGATTTGGCCCTTTCTGCCTTTCCTGTTCTCTAATGTTCCCCAAGTGTTACATTTCAACTTTCTCCTCCAGGGTCCACACAGGCTTTGAGATTTGGAACTCTTGGTGATTTCTCCTAGTGTCTTTTAAGATTTATTTCTTTTTAGCCGGGCATGGTGGCACACACCTTTAATCCCAGCACTTGGGAGGCAGAGGCAGGCAGATTTCTGAGTTCAAGGCCAGCCTGATCTACAAAGCGAGTTCCAGCACAGCCAGAGGTATACAGAGAAATCCTGTCTCGAAAAAACAAACAAACAAAAAAAAGATTTATTAATATTTATGTGCATGTTGCATGCCTGGTACCTGTGAAGACCAGAAGTGGTTGGATCTGTCAACTTGAGTGAACTGGAGTTGCAGACAGTTGTGAACCACCGTAGGTGCTGGGAACCAAACGCCAGACCTAGGAAAGAGCAAAGGCTGCCCTTAACCACTGAGCCACCTTCCCAGCCCCTGCTTCTTCATTCAAAAGTAGTTGGTATTGGGGTTTTACATTTTTCTTTTTTCTTCTTTGAGTGTGTGTGTGTTCATGTGTATGTGAGCTAGTGTGCATATACCTATGCAGGCACACACACACACACACACACACACACACACACACACACACAAAGCTGGGTGTATAGAGTCAGAGGGCAGCCTGCATGAGCCAATTTTCCATTCCCACTCTGTGGATTCTGAGTATCCATGTTCCTAGGCATGTTCCTAGGCATGTTCCTAGGCATGCGGGGAGATGCCTTAACCCACTGAAAACTCCCCGACCCTGTTTTGGTTTGTGAAATGAGAGTTTCATGCTGGCCTTGAACTCTGCTCCTCCTGCTTCCACCTCCTGAGTCCTGGGATTGCAGGCATGCTCCACCACACCCGATTGGCTTTGCTTTGTATTTGACACGGTATCTTGTTGTCCCTATGACCCAGCTTGTCTTCTATTTCCTGTGTCTGTTAAATTTGTCAAGTTTCTGCTCCATTTATTTAGAAGATTTATATCAAATTCTATTCTTCCACTGGTTAATTTTTCTAAAGGGAATTATCACTTTTGTGGTGCTGAGGATGGAACTCAGAGGGTACACTCTGATAAGCACTGACAGGCAACACTCAGTGCTACGCTGTCCAATCCTAGTAGCTCTGCATGTGTGTTCATGTGTGTGTGCTGTGTGTTCATGTGTGTATGTTATGTGTGTTCATATGTGTGTGTTGTGTTTGTTCATGTGTGCATGTGTTTATGCATGTATGTGTTCATATGTATATTATATGTTTGTTCTTGTGTGCATGTGTTCATGCATGTATGTGTTCGTATGTATATTATATGTTTGTTCATGTGTGTATATGTTCATGTGTATATGCTGTGTGTGTTAATGTGTGTTATGTATTATTCGTGTGTGTGGTGTGTATGTGTGTTCATGTGTGTGTTCATATGTATTCATGTATGTGTTGATGTGTGTGTTCATGTTCATGTGGGGTGTGTGTGTGTGTGTATCTGTATGTGTTCATGCAGGAAAAGACATATGAATACCAGAGTTTGACATCAGGTGTCTTTTTCTTTCCTTTTAAAAAATTATTTATTTATTTTATGTATATGAGTACATTGTAGCTGTCTTCAGATACACCAGAATCATTACATATGGTTGGGAGCTACCATGTGGTTTCTGGGAATTAAACTCAGGACCTCTGGAAGAGAAGTCAGTGCTCTTAACCACTGAGCCATCACTCCAGCCCCAGGTGTCTTTTTCAATCTTTCTCTACTTTAAATACTTTTAAGCTTTCACTATTCATTTTTAAATTTTATTTGTTTATTACTAGGGATCGTGCATGTGGAGGTTAGAGGCGCTCTTGGGAATCAGTTCTCTCTTTCCTTTATGTCTTTGTTTGTTTGTTTGTTTGTTGTTTTTCGAGACAGGGTTTCTCTGTGTAGCCCTGGATATCCTGGAACTCACTTTGTAGACCAGGCTGGCCTTGAACTCAGAAATCCTCCTGTCTCTGCCTCCCAAGTGCTGGAATTAAAGGTGTGAGCCACCTTGCCCGGTGTCCTTTATGTCTTTATGTGCGTTCCAAGGGTAACCTCGTGGCACTAGGCTCACACACACACACACACACACACACACACACACACACACACTCACTCTTGGTCTTTCACTCTTCTGAAACAGGGTATGTATCACATAGGTGTCCTAGAACTTGTAGGGCTGGAGCGATGGCTCAGAGGTTAAGAGCACTGACTGCTCTTCCAGAGGTCCTGAGTCTGAGTTCAATTCCCAGGGGTTACATGGTGGCTCACAATCATCCATAATGGGATCCGATTCCCTTTTCTGGTGTGTCAGAAAATAGCTACAGTGTACTCATATAAATAAAATAATAATAATTTTTTTTTTAAAATAACTTGTAGACACCAAGCTGGCTTCTAGCTCACAGAGACTCATCAGCCTCTGCTTCCCAGGTGCTGGGATTATGGGTTTGTGTCACCTTATTTGTGTATGATGAACCTAAAGGTCAGCCTACTGTTCACCAGGCTCGGGGATCCTCATCTCCCCAGTTCTGAGGTCTCAGGGCTGCCCATCCCCAGGACACTGGCATCCTCCTCCCATGCCACCAAAGCATTTTCCAATATAGTCCCTGATGAAGCAGACTCAGCCCCCATGACCCGCCTTGCGGACTCAGCCCCCGTGACCTGCCTTGCATACCTCTCTAAGTGTATTATTTATTTATTTAGCTGGAGTACAGGCATCTAGCAATTAATTCAGAGAGTATTTGTTAGAAATAAATTCTCTTGGCACAACCAAAGCAGTGTTTGTCATCCCCTCCCTTCCCTCCCCCACCCCCCACCCCCCACGCCACTGAGAGCCTGTCAGACCAGGCATGGAACTTTAGGTTCAGCTCATTTTCCCTCTGGACGGTGAAGGTGCCCTCGCTGTCTTTGAATCTCAAGTTTCCAACATTAGATGTCAGCGCCTTGTTTTTTTCTAGAGGTAGCGTGTTTTCCCACTGGGAACCTGCATCTCTCTTCCCCGTGTTCTGAAATGTTTTCATAGGGTCTCCCTCGGCCCTGGACAGTTTTACTGTTTCTGTAACCGTTCCCTCTCCTGCTCTCTGTCCCTGGAATCTCGTTTGAATGGCCCATTTCCCAGGTTGCTTAGTTTTAACTTCACACTTTTCTGGGGGAGGGTGTGTCCTTCACCATGTGTTCTAGAAAATTCCTCACCTTGACTCCCCCCTCGCTGACGACCCAAGGCCCAGCCCAGCCTCCTCTTTAGCTTGCTAAGAGCATTTTTTATTTCAATGGGGAAATATTTTCTTTCTCAAAACATCTAGTTGACTTTTGGAAAGTATCTTTTTAAGTTTTTTTTTTTTTCATGTAAACATAATTTTGGTTTTTCCTGAATATATAAATAATGTATTCTTGTAAATTTCTGAATAATACATAAAATTTTAAAGAAGAAAGCAAAATACCACCAGAATACTCTATTCCCCAGATTACTTTATTTTTTTTTATCTTTTTCTTATTTTAAGATTCTCTTTGAGTCTGGGCAGGGTTTCATATATGCTGTACACACTACAGTGGAGTTTCCTCCAAACTCTGCAGCTTGATGAAATTGAACAGTCACCACATAGCCCAGGCTTGCCTGGCATTCTCTGAGTAGTTCAGGCTGACCTTGAACTCATGATCTTATGACCTCAGCCTCTTGGGTGCCACTTTACTTGGCTGCATTCCGGTTACAATTTTTCTCTCTGAAAATGTTACCAGTGCTGTTTTATAATATCCTGTGTGCTTTGAAAACCCCCTCTTTCTTGTGTTAGCTCAGGCTAAACCTCTATTATCTAGTAGACACTTACTCGACTGCCCATCACATTAGCAACAGTTTGTTCTTTCTGGACTCCCCAAAGCAAGTAGTCCAACTTCGAGGCTGGCACCCCACATAGCCAAGGAGTCTCAGAAGTGATGGCTCCCCTGCCATCATCCATGGGACACCTGGGAGTGGCTGTCTGCACTGTAATGTGGGAAGAGGACATCAGATAGGCTTGTGTGCCTGAAACTGATTCTCATTGTAGCTGCCACACTGTGTTTGGTTTTACAAGGAAACCAGAAAATGTAGCCCAGCCAGAGTCTCCATGAGAAGGAAAAACTTGAATGAAAAGGTAGAAATTTAGTAGTCTTTCTTCTGGCCTCCAGATATCTGTGAGTGCCCACATCCTCAAACAAACTTTAAAATAAATAAATAAATAAATAAATAATAAATAAATAAATAAATAAAAATAAAAGGGTTATTCTGTCTCCAGGGACAGGATTGTGCCTGAAGATTGAAGACTGGCTTCACTCAAGTACACAGTCTCTCCAACTGGCTGGGGACACGTTGAGTTAGCTGCTGCCCTTCTATCCCTATAATCTGATTAGTACTCTGGGGCTGTTATAGGCGTAAGTCATGAGTGTGTGTGTGTGTGTGTGTGTGTGTGTGTGTGTGTGTGTGTCCATGCATCTGTGCACACACAAGTTCCATAGCATCCTGTAGAAGTCAAAGGACAGTTTGTGGGAATCAGTTCTCTCCTTCTCTGTGTGGGTCCCAGGGCCAAACTCAGGTCATCAAGCTTGCCAATAGGTACTTTTTTTTTTTTTTTTTTTTTTTTTTTTGGTTTTTCGAGACAGGGTTTCTCTGTGTAGCCCTGGCTGTCCTGGAACTCACTCTGTAGACCAGGCTGTCCTCGAACTCAGAAATCTGCCTGCCTCTGCCTCCTGAGTGCTAGGATTAAAGGTGTGTGCCACCACAGCCCGGCTGACCACTTTTTTTCCCACATGTTTGGGGGGTTTAAACAGTAGCCTTTCCAACCTGAGACTCCACAGTTCTAAGCAACCTTCAGTTACATCTGGCCTCGCTTTCTGCAGGTGGCAGGTGACAGGCTAATAGCATGGCCCTCTCCTACCTTCTCTGTTTCCCCCAGTTTGCTGCAGGGTAGCCAGGGAAAATGTCACTATTTCTACCTCCTGGGTTTCCCTGTCATCCACAACCCAGGGCTCCTTCTGCCCAGTGTCCACTTCTGTATTAGTCAGGACAGCCTTTCCAGTCAGCTGTCACAGCCATGCTGCTTAGAGAGCCTCAGAACATGGCTTACAGTGGCAACTCGTCCTCACAGGCCTGAGGGACTGAGGTATGCTCTGGGATGCTCTCTCCTCCTGAGACCATCCCATTTATTCTCCCAATAGACTATCTCTTCATCCTGGCTCCCTGGCACCCAATATAATAAGGCTGACCTTGCTAGCACATTTTAAACTTTATCCACTTTGCATCTGGTAACAACCCCATGTGCCAGAAGGGGCCATATTGCCAAACCCAAAGTTGGGAGGAGGGGCAGGGCTCCTTACCCTTGTAGTAAAGAAGTAAACATGAGCCGGGCGTGGTGGCGCACGCCTTTAATCCCAGCACTCGGGAGGCAGAGGCAGGCGGGTTTCTGAGTTCGAGGCCAGCCTGGTCTACAAAGTGAGCTCCAGGACAGCCAGGGCTACACAGAGAAACCCTGTCTCGAAAATCAAAAAAAAAAAAAAAAAAAAAAAAAAAAAAAAAAAAAAAAAAAAAAAAAAAAAAAAAAAAAAAAAAAAAGAGAAAAGAAAAACCCTGTCTCGAAAACAAAAACAAAAACAAACAAAGAACTAGGCTCAGATACTTAAGATAAATTTAAACTAAATTAACTAAGTTTAACTACCTGAACATACAGGCTCTGGAGGTAGACAGGCTCTGGAGGTAGACAGCACAAACACAACCCAAGATTTCTCATGAGAAGTCTGGCCAGGGTCAGAAGAAGACACCAGATTCTCCTGGACTGGAGTTACAGACAGTTGTGAATCACAATGTAGCTACTGAAGGGCTGGACAGATGGCTCAGTTGTTAAGAGCACTAACTGCTCTTCCAGAGGTCCTGAGTTCAATTCCCAGCAACCACGTGGTGGTGGCTTACAACCATCTGTAATGGGGTCTGATGCCCTCTTCTGGTGTGTCTGAAGAGAGCAATGGTGTACTCCTATACAATGAAACTACTGAGACCCAGGTCCTCTGTAAGTGCAGACAAGTGTTCTTAATAACGGGGCCAACTCTGCAGCCAGGGTCAGTGGTTCTAACTTGTGCTGCTCTGTAAGGCTTCGTGCTCCCATCCACTAGTCCAGTCTCTATGCACTGGGCCTTGTGTGCTGCTGAGAGCCTCAGTAGAGCCTCCAAGGCCAAGAAAACTCCTTCTTCACATGTGACTCTCCAGTGGCGTCTGCTTAGTTTCAGCCCACTGAGCACAGCCCAGGAAGAGATTGTCTCCACAGACTCCCACCCATCACCCTGACAGCAATCCCAGAATTCCACAGTTTCCTTTGAGAGGCTCCTTGGAGCCCTCCTACCGGCCAGCAGTTTCCCTCCCATGCTCCCTCTTGCAAGAGTAGTGCCCCGACTTGTCTCCCAGGCACTGTTCTTGTTCTCTGGTTCTAATGGGTTTCTATCATTTCTAGGGCTTGAGGGTGGGAAGAGAGGCTACTGGGAATTATCTTGACTACTATCCTGATTCAATCCCTCTCAAAAAAATCAGTTTGTGTCCACCCTGGGGTGCTTAATCCCTGGGAGCTGAACTTCAAGGTCGATTCTGATCAACACGTCTGTGGTTTGCAACCATAGCTGGACAAGTCTTAGATCCTAAGTGCTAAGACCTGCCCTTCAGTTAGCTACAGGCCCTCTCAGGATCCCTGGACTTCTGAAAAGAGGAATTTCAAAACAGAGCCATAAAGGTGGCTGAATACTGCCCTCAGCAACAAGGAATTAGATGTTGGCTTCTGTGACAACCGCGTGGGAGATGCTGGGATTGATAGCGTTCAGGTGGAGCCCTGCAAATCCAGGGATTTAATGCACCTCATTTACCTCCGGGGCTCATTTTACCATTGGTGGCACCAGATTACAGCCCCTACATCAGGTGGCTGTTTTCCTTTTCTTCTTGGTTTGCTAATTTCACTTGGAGCCAAGATGCAGAAAGGGAGAAAAGGTTGGGAAACACCTCCAGGTCTAAGACCAGGACAAGGCAGTGAACTCAAGAGGAGACACCTGCCTGCTCCTTTAGGTATGGCTTGGTTCTTGTCTGTCTCCTTGCTGCCTGCCCTGCGTGGCTTGGGGCACACTTGAGGTGCATCCTTCCCTAACTGTCTGGGTTAAGCCAGCAACATAACTCTGGTCGTGGTCCACTTTGGCCTGAATCTTTTTCATCACTCGATATTCTCCGCTCAGAAGGCAAATGAGTCGCTGCACACTAAAGTGGTCCTGGGGCAGTGGCCCCCAATCCTGTAGTCCTTCCTGAGAGGGCCTATGCACCTCTGCTCCTGAACTCAGAGACGCCTTTAAAGCAGAACATCACATTATTACCACTCGATCTCAGAGCACCTTCCTGACTTCCGGGGATGTTGCACACCCTGTATTTCAAAGTTCAAAGCACTGCGTGTCCAGGGTGCAAGGGGCCGTTCTAAAATCAAGTCCCCTGGGGCTTCCGGACTGACTTGCCGCTCCCCAGAGCCCCGATGTGATTCCCTTACACTTCCTTCCGGATTTGGAGGCATCTTTCCAGATAGTGGAAAGGAATCCAAAATTTGGAATTCCACGGTGGATCCAACTCGAAGCTGCAGACACTCTACCTCAGAGCTCAGATCCTGAAAAGCTTACCAGTTTACGGTATCTTCTCGGGGAATAGAGCCTCCTCGTCGGCCACACCTTCTGGATCATCTATTGGCCAACCTGAGCACCGCCCTCGCGATACCATTGGTTTGCACCGGCTGCCCAGACAAAGGGAGCGGCCGCTGTGGGAGGCGATGGGGCGGGGTTAGGCGGGGGAGCTGGGACGGGCGGGGACGCTGCCCTCGTAGAGGCGGGGCTGGGCGCCCTCCCTACCCCCACGAGGGCCGCGGCCGTGGGGCGCTGGTAGCTCTCCCGCCCCTCCGCCCTGCACCCCTTCCGCCCTAGGGCTCTTTCCTGGATTGCGGCTGAAGCCTTCTCTTCCCGGAGGGCTCAGAGTTCGTCCCCTTTTCGCGATTGGGAACGTGGACACGCCAGAGCAGAAGGGCGCTCGGGAGCAGGGAGCTGGTGCGCGAGCCGCAGCCCAGCGTCCAGGCCGCACCACTCTCTGCTGATCCGAAGGACTACGGAAACCCTGCTTGCCGACGGTGGCCTGGGAGTTGGCGCGGGCCCTGGCGCTAGAAAACGGATCCCACTCCCAGAAAGGCGGGCCGAGTATCTCGCTCCTGCCTCCTGGAGAATTAGCTCGGCAGAGTGTGTGGCCGGGGAGGGAGGGAGGGACAGGCCTAGGGTCGACCAGCCGCGTAGGGAGTAGCTTCTGGGGAGCTCCCTTGCCTACGGAAGTTCGGCGAGGCTGCCCTCAGAGCGCCGCCAGGTATGTGCTTTTTCCTCGTTTCCCGCGCGCCCAGAGCGCACTCAGGGGAGGGAAGGAATAAAAACCCAGCTGGTGTGTAGGAGATTTTCGCACCAAACGTGTCTTTCTGAGGTGTCCTGGGACAGCAGCCGAACTCGAGGTAGCCCCCTGAGCTGTATTCTGGAATCTCTACTGGGCTCTCCACCACCCGCAGGACGGGGCTTGGAACCAGTCCTTGTGGAAATGCGCGTCGCTTTCTTCGGAAGCCCACGAAATTTATCCAGGACGCCGTGGGTACCCCAGCAAGATGGCTGTTTCGAAGTGGTTCATACAGTTATCCCCCAACCCGGAAACCTAGAATTCTCGTTTTCTGAGCCGGGATGTTTACTTTAGGGAAACCTGGGCTTGGCTCCTGGTGCGCGCTGGGTGTCTAGGAACGAATCCCTCCTGGATCCGGGAACCCCAGATTTGCCGGGTTAGGAGATAACCCTCAGAGGTTTTTTTGTTTTTGTTTTTTTTGAGGGGGGGGTTGGTGATGGTTTGTTATTTTTCTGCATCAGAAGAGCCTGGTAGCTGAACTGGAGCGGGCCCGTCCCCTCCCCCATACCCACTTCAAACAAAAGAGCTCCTCCGAGAATATTTTTTAAGGGGAGAGCGCTTCTGAATGTGGACCCGCAGTTCTCCCCGCCCCCCGTTCCTAAGAAGGACAAGGGTTTTATATGTGTGTTTAAAACAAAGGCGAAGCTAGACGCGAGTTGCCGGGAAAGGGGCGCTTTTATTTTGAAGTTGTTGAAGAATTCCCTTTCTTTTCTCCCAAGTTAGCTGCAGCTGAGCCAGAAGCGTCTCCACTGGCTTACCCTATAGTGAGATTTTACCCGGTGTCGGCTAAGGGTGGCTTTGTGAGAAGACCATTTCAGAAGAAGAAACGGGGCTCTGACTGGTGGGGTAGAAACCCCTATGGAGTGAAAAGTACTCCCAGTCTCTTTGAGCAAGATTGCAAAGTAAGGTGGGTTGTTTTTCTTTTGTTCCATCCTTCCCACCCCTTAAATTAGAAAAAAAGGCCCCAAGCGTGCAGCACCAGGTGGACGTTTGCAAGCTGCGAGTGGAATCTCATTTAAAAACTTCTGACCCCACGCACACCAAGTATCAATCTTCGTCGTAGTTTGGGTAAGGAAGAATGTCACTTCCCTACCCAGAGTCTGGTTGAGGACGGATCCCGCCTTGGAGAGAAGGGTCCCGGCGGGGGTTGGGGGGAAGATCCCTCTTTCTGGGACAAAGCGATCCTTAATTGTGGCCACTTTCCAGAGTTCCGGGCGAATTCGCTGCGCGCGCCTGTCTGCCCGCGCGGCGCTTGGTGGGTAGTCCCGCTTCCACCAAAATTCTGCGTTTCGTTTCTTTCAAAATAAAACTCAACAAGCCATAAAGCTTCCGACGCCGGTGGAGAAGCCGCCGCGGATTTATGGCCCCTGAATTCCCTACTCTCTAATTATCCTTGTTTTTTCTTGACTTATGGGTAGTGACCAATAAAATCATTTTCCATTTTGGATTTTTTTCTCTCTCTCTGGTTAACATGAAAATTTCAAGTTGTGCCCTTCTCTCACCCGCTTGGACAGACCTTTTTTTTTTTTTCCTGAACAGGGTTGGGGGTGGGGATAAAAGAACCCTGCCTCCATCTTTCGCCTCTACCAAGGGCTGACCTGTATCCCCATTCCCCGATTAATTGCATTTAGGGGAGAGCTGCCTCCATCCCTTCTCCCTCTACTCTAGGGCCTTTCTGCGGATCTTTTCCTAGAAACCCCACTGGGCTCCGGCTCTGAACAGCACCAGAGGACTGCAACGCCCACCCAGGCCCTGCTGCGGGTCTCCCGTGGCCTCAGCTCCTGTCGGGTCACCTCCCTCAGCCTCCCGGAATGCTCACAGGAGCTCGAGCCTTTGGACGTTCTGGGGCTCCAACTTTATGTGGGGATCCCCTACCGCCAGCGCCTGCCTCCCCATCCCCCATCCTCATCCCTTTGTTCGCCTCTCCGGACACTGAGTTGAAGGCAAGAAAAAAAAAATAATTAGATGGAAATCAAAGATTAGACGGGGTGCACTGGCCGCCAGGGTGAAGCCGGCCCAACACTCCGGTGGCGCCTCATAAATCTTTTTCGCAGGCCTGACAAAAGCCACGTCCTCCAGTTCCCTGGGAATCTAGAAACTTATCGATCTCTTCGACGTCCCCCAGACACCCCTCTTTGAGATCGAGGTCGGAGAGTCCTTGGTGACCCCCCACTTATGTCCAGCCCAGGACGTCCCAGCCCAATCCTGGAGTTAATTAATTTTCAGAAATGGAAGGAGGTGTCAGAGGGAGAGAGACTGACCTGGGCCCAACCCCCTCCCAGGAAGGGCAGCAAATATCCACAACCCGTTTGTAAAACCAAAGAAATGTTAGGGTGCCACGTTTCCCTTGCTCCAGCTGACAGGAAGGATGTATTCTGAGAAGGGTGAGGGGCAGCTTAACCCCTCCATGGATTCTCCTTTGTCTGGTCCAGCCATTTCTGGAAGCAGCGGGGCGCCTGGGACTGGGGCGCAGAAGCCAGGCTCCCAGGCGCGGGTCTCGCAGGTGTGTCCCATGCTGCTGATGTGAGTCTGAGCCACGGGTGTGTGCGATCCACCCGGGATTGCACCCGAGAGCCCTCCGCAGGAACAGTTGAGAACTTGCGGAGTCATCGTACATTTAGAGTTTTTAAAAACTTGAATTAATTGGGGGAGTAGAGTGCTTCCCAACGCGAATGGAGGTGTCTTAAAAATTATATCCCATTGTTGAACCAGTTGTTTCCGACCTTAGGTATTAAAGAAATGTTGCCACATTTAATTTTGGTTGCCGTGAGATAGAGAGGGGAGCCCAACATTTTGCAGTAATTTGATAAGCCTTCAAGTAGCAAATCCGAAAGGGAGGCTGGCGGCCCAGGTATAGTTTCTTTATAACCTGAATTTACAATGAAAGCATTCTCCTTTATGGATATAATAGATTAGATTTCACAACTTAATTCTCTTCAATGGCTCCGTTTAAGGGAGCTCCGGCTGATTTTATTACGCCAAGCCAAATTGGATGCTTGTGGTCTTAACGAAAAGTGATTGTGACATAAAATATATAATTTTAAAGTAAAAAACTAACGGGTTCGACCCTGTCCCCTCCCCCTCCGCCTTTCTCCTAACCCCTGCTTATTCCCCAGTTTAGGAAATAGGGGAATCATGGCTGTTGGTTGGTTTCTGCCTGGAAGTTAGGCGACCCAGGCGGTGGCTTGGCTGCCTGGAGGGCCAGGCCAGACACTCCCATCTGGTAGTCGAGACTATGAATACTCCCAACACAGTCCGGAAAATCTTCGGGTACCCTTTTGCCCACGCTGGTGACTTCAAGGCCTCCCCAGGCTGACGTGGAATGCCAAGGAAGCCCGCTCTGAGCCGCAGCGCACGTGTTGTCTCAGGGAGTCTTCTCTCCAGTCTGCGTGGAGCGAAGCGTTTGTCCTCTCCTCCCAAGGCCACCACCAAGGCTCTGTAGGCGGTGGTGCCCAGAGCTGGCCCGGACCGCTCCATGTGCCGCACCCGAGCTGTATTCATCAAGTGTGGTCGGTGGGGACTGGGCGGCGGAGCGAGCAGCTCTCCAGCCCAGCCATCCCGCCCCTGAGCGCCGGGAGCCAGCCCTACAAGCAGCGGCCGACAAGGACAAGGGTCTTTGGGCTCCAGCCGACCTGGTCTGCCAGCGGCTGCGGCCCACTCTGCCGTCACTTCTCATTAAGGTCGGGCTATGTTCTCCTGACAGTGCCCCTCATTTCAGAGTGCTTTGTTGGAGACTGATTTAGCCCCCCAGAAGCTCGGGGCAGCCGGCAGCCCGAGTGAGGTCCGCTGATGGCCCCAGGCGACTGTGGGCCGGCCCCAGACTCCCTGCTGAGACCTCTAGAGCTAGGTCTGGTTTGCTGGACTCTTTCTTGGTGGATGCAGAGGCAGCCTGCGTGCCTCCGGGTTCCCACAGGCCTCGACCCCCACGCTCCAAGGACGCCTGCGTGCTGGTGCGTAGCCCGCAGGCTGCGGGGGCACACCTTAAATTAAATCTTTGCAGCGCCTGACCTTGTTTTTTCCTGGGGCGATAACGGCAGCAGCTGTTTTTTCCAGAATTCCTGCTGCTGGGGGAGGAGCGTTATTATTATTATTTGGGGCTGTCACTGCCTCCTGGAAACCTTCCATGGTTTCGGAAAGTGCAACAATAGCCCAGTAGATTTCTAGAGGAAGCCCCCTCCCCTGCTTACTCCAGGGACCACAATATCCTCTGGCTGAAACTGGAGCCACCCCCACCCGGATCTGTCTGCTTCTTGGCCTTCGGACCCCAGTCAGGGTCCTAAGTCCACCTTGCCCCACTCTGTCTGTTGGCCTCTGGCCACTCGTCGGGCAAAGCTCTCAATGGAGAAAATGGGTTAAAGTTAGGTGTGCCTCCAGCATCCGCGGGGACATCCTAACCTATGCCTGCTCCACGTGGTCCGGGCTCCAGCCCTGCTTTAAGATATCTCTTTCCAGCCTAAGGGAGGTGCTTAGAACTGGGAAGAGCTGGGCCTGTTTGTTTCAGGGGTCAGGGTTAGCCCTAAAGCAGTTAAAGATTAAGAGAACTGGGGGGAGGGGAAGAGGGCCTTCCAGGGACTCTGGCTCAGTTTTTGTCTTTCTTAGGGCCCCTCCCCGAGAAGCCTGGCCTCTGCAATGTCACTCACCAATGTCACTGACCCTACCCTCATTTGGAGCATTGAGTGGTGGGTCCAAGAGGACAGTTGCTGGCTCCTTGTCTGTTGAGGGAGACTGGCAGCCCTGGTTACTAGCCACAGTCAGAATACCCAACCTCTGGCTCCGTGTAGCCCTGGAAACTCCAGCATGTCCATAGTGTGGAGAGAGGCCTTGATCCTCCTGGATACTTCCTGAGTGAGACAAGGAACCCAGGAGAGTGGCTGGGCTCATGGAAGCCTGACCAGCTGGCTGACTGACTGGCCTTCTGGGTAGGGAGTGTGTGCAGTCCTTATGGCCAAGCCCAGGACTCCTTCTCTGTCTTCTTTCCTGCACAGTCCAGTGTGGTCAGGATGGGGAAGCTCTCCTCCCATAGCGGCAGAGTCCTCTCCTCTTTGTGTTCCAAGTCCCCAGAATTCCTTTGACCTGACCCTCCCTCCGTCTGTATGCCTGCGGAATCACCAACAGCAGGCATCTTGTCATGCCCGGGAACTTATTTACAATTAAGTTTCGCTAGGTTTGTAGTGGACAGGGGAGTCAACTTTTGCTAGAGACACTGTTGAAGGCTTGGACAGGCATTATACCTCACAAACCGCCCTTGTGTGGTAACAAAAAGGTAAAATGCTCTCGATTTGCAATTTAAAGCCACAGCTCCAGCTTCTGGTGTAGGGAGTCTTTGGAGCTTGGTGGTAGTGAGCAGCAGTCTACAGACCAGAGTAGCAGGATGGACCGTGGATGCTTGCTAGGGGCGTCCCTTCCCTGAGGCAGCTCAGGAGGAGATGAACTGACAATGAACTGACTGCCTTTAAAAACAAACAAACAAACAAACAAACTCAAAGCAAGGCCTTTCAGGAGCCTTGTTCTCCAGCTCGCCCTGCAAGCCTGGGGTGGCATTCCTGAGCCAGGCATCTGGAAGACAGTGCCTAACAGATATTCAGGCCGTGGGTAAGGTGGCTCGCCTTTCTCCACTCTACCGGCTGCTGGGCAGGTCCCCAAGTTCAGAAGTAGCTGGATAGTTCTCTCCCCAGCACCCCCACCGTAAGAGACCTGTCTTGGATACGAGCAGGTGATGGATGGCCCAGCACGCCGCCCTGAGTTGCCCTTCTTGTCTAGATCGGCTTCTTGATTCTTCTAGTCTCTCAGAGACAGCGGTGTCTCCATCGGGGGCTTTTCCCTGGCCAGGACGCCACGGGCATTTCTGGGACTTAAGAACCCATAATGGCCTCTACAAATGTCTGCTTGGTCTCCTCACTCTCTCCACACACACTCTTTCTGGGCTTCTCCCTGGATCTGTTAGGAAGCAAAGCCCTCTGACCCCACCCCAACCACACACAGAACCAGATGAATCCTAACGGTGGCAGCAACATTTAAACTTCAGTCACAGAGTCAAAGCAAACTGCCCCCCCCCCCAGCAGGAGAGCCTCGACCAGCATTAGAGATGCTAGGTGTGCACAGAAGACTGGAGAAAATGGAGCTGGGGACTTCCCTAACTGGGGGAGAAGGGACCCCTGGTTTCTAATTGGAGAGAGAGAGAGAGAGAGAGAGAGAGAGAGAGAGAGAAAGAGAGAGAGAGAGAGAATGAATGAGAATATAAAGGGTGAGACCTGGGGACTGGTGGGTGGGACGCCTGCCCTTCCAGGCCTGAAGCATCCTGCCACGGATGTTATAGCAGCTCAGCCGCCGCTTGTTCCAATATTACAGACCCAGCACCAGACCTCTCTTCAGCAATACCTGTAGAACCATCCCAGCCAGGGTGCCCATCCCTCTGTCTCCCTACCCAGCCCTCCCCCTCCACATCTGCAGAATATCACTGAAGGAGCAGGACTGAGGCAGCCTGGCCCGTCTCAGTCTGTGCTGTGAGCAGGAGCAGGCTCCTGGCTGGTGGCCTTGGCCTTGTCTGACCTTCCATGTTCCTGAGGATGAATCCTCCACCTGCTACCCCTCCCCCAGGGGCTAGACTGGGCCTCTGCCTCCTTTTCCCTTCCACTCTGGGAGTCTTGGTGTGCTAAGTTAATTGGCAAACTTTCCCAGAAGTAAACTTGAGGGATGAAAATTAATAATTTTCCTGCTGTTGTACTCATTGCTAATCAGGCCAGCTGGGGGGAGGGGGCCTGAGTATGTGAGAGGACCCTGGAAAAGCCATTAATATGAAGATCTTCCAGGGGGGAGGAGTCCCCTGTGCAATTTCGCAGTTCTGCAGCTCCAATACTAAGCACGGTGACATTGGGGGAGGAGTCCTGGGGAGGAGTCCTGGGGAGGAGTCCTGGAGGACTGGGGAAGGAGTCCAGCCATCTCTGCTCCAAGGCCAGGCAGCCTGCTCTGTGGCCATGTGATCTGGGTCAGCAGGCCATCTTGGGTACTTCCAGTGGACTCTCACCGACCCAGGAAAGCTACTCATCACCACTGGCAAGATAAGAAAGGGGGGACCCTGACAAAACCCCAGGCTTGGGAGGGCTGGGCCCCAGAGAAGGAACTTGAGGAGAGCCAAGAATAAGGCCACCCACACACCCTACCCTAGCCCCTCCTTCCTAAGACAGGTGTCCTGCAGGAAGTGCAGCCCCAGATAGATCTTGGGATCTATTCCTGACACATTAGTGCCCACTGGGCCTCTCAGTGTAGCTAACAGAGACCAGGTTGTGTACAACAAGGCTCAGGTGGCCACCTCTCAATGCTCTTGGGAGCCACAGCTGAGTCCCCAACATAGGTTTGCTGTCAGCTGCTCTGCCAACTCCGGGATGCACCTTTATACCCTCAGTGACAGTTTCTCAGGGACACATCTGGGCAGTCTAGCCTTCAAAACAGGAGTGGCCATGAAAAAACCTAAATAGTTTTGACCCAGGGGTTCCAAGAGCCATCCAAGAAGACCTGGAATGGACTATAGGCCAGCACAGGGGAGCAGGGGAGGAGACACACACACACACTGTTCTGTTAGTGGAGTGAAGGGTGGATGCATGGATGGATGAATGAAGGATTACCGATGGAGGGCTTTGAGGCCTGAAGATGGCCTGTTCACCTTCTGACAGGCTGCTCTGCTTGCTGCCAGCTGAGCTGCTCTCCAGGCCCCATCTGGAACTCTCCCAGAGAGCAGAGACAACCTTTAGGGGACAGACAGTGGCAGACCTCAGGCATGTGAGTAGCCCGGGTGCAGCCTCCCATTGGCAAATGTGGCCCTGGAAGAGTTGGGTCATGCTCATGGAGACAGGAAGGAAGATTGCATCAGGTGTGGCTAGAGGCTTGCCCTCTGGTTTGCAGGCTCAGCCATGAACAGGCAGTCCCAAGCCTTCCTGGAATCTGCTGGGTTTGTGGCAGCCCAGAGTGTCAGCTTTCTGGAGAGTGCCAGGCCTATGACCCTCAGCCACAAAGATACAGATGTGAAGGAAGAGAAAGCCGTCATTGAGGAGTGGCTGGTTTGATATATTCACATCAACAGAACTTAGGGCTCCTGTGGCTGTTCTGCTACAGAGACCTATCACTGTACATAAATACAGAGTAGGTCAGTTATTTGGCCAAGGTAGGATTTGAAGGAGGTCTGTCCAACTGAGAAATGCAGTCTTTTGCATGATATGATCTTAAAAGATTAGAGTCATCATTAAACCTGACATATCTCTTCTTTATTATATGTAAATACACTGTAGCTGTCTTCAGACACTCCAGAAGAGGGCGCCAGATCTCGTTTCGGATGGTTGTGAGCCACCATGTGGATGCTGGGATTTTAACTCATCACCTTCAGAAGAGCAGTCGGGTGCTCTTACCCACTGAGCCATCTCATCAGCCCCATATCTCTTCTTTAAAAAAAAAAAAAAAAAAAAAAAAAAAAAAAAAAAAAGTTGGGGCTGGAGAGATGGCTCAGCGGGTACGAGCACTGACTGCTCTTCCGGAGGTCCTGTGTTCAATGCCCAACAATCACATGGTGGCTCACAAACATCCGTAATGAGATCTGATGCCCTCTTCTGGAGTGTCTGAAGACAGCTACAGGGTACTTAGATATAATAATAAATAAAATCTTTGGGTCAGAGCGAATGGGGCCGGCCGGATTGAGAGGGGTCTGAATTCAACTCATGAAGGCTCACAACCATCTACAGCTATAGTGTACTCATATACATAAAATAAAATAAATAAATCTTAAAAAAAAAAAAAGCTGGGCGTGGTGGTACATGCTTTTAATCCCAGCACTTGGGGGGGCAGAGGCAGTGGGATTTCTGAGTTCAAGGCCAGCCTGGTCTACAAAGTGAGTTCCAGGACAGCCAAGGCTATACAGAGAAACCCTGTCTCAAAAAACAAAAAAACAAAACAAAACAAAAAAAAGCTGTATTGATGGGCAGTGGTGGCACACGCCTTTAAGCCCAGCACTTGGGTTGCAGAGACAGGTGGATTTCTGAGTTTGAGGCCAGCATGGCCTTCAGAGTGAGTCCCAGGACAGCCAGGGCTACACAGAGAAACCCTGTCTTGAAAAACAAAAAAAAAAAAAAAAAAAAGTCAACAACAAAAATCACCCCCCCCAAAAAAATATATTATTTGTGTGTGTGTGTGTGTGTGTGTGTGTGTGTGTGTGTGTGGTGGTCTTTGGAGGTCAGAAGAGGGCCTGTGAACTAGAGTTACACGCAGTTGTGAGCCACCTGACTGACACGGCTGCTTGGAAGCAAACTCCATTCTCTGCAACAACAGCAGTCAACTGTTAAACCATTTTTCAGCCCCTTAACACATCCTTTCTCCTGCCCAATACCACCTGTGGCCTTGGGACCTTCAGCTTTCCATGGTTCCCAGGCTAGACAGGAGGGCATCTCGAGGGACAAAGCTCACACCCCACCTGACAGCTCTGGGGCCTGAGACCCGTGGGTGAGACAGGCCTTCTGACCAGTTCCCATGCTATTCCATTAGGCTTGACTGAGATGCCCTGTCCAGTGGTTCCTTTCCCACCCTCTCCCCTGGGTGGCTGAAGGTGTCTGTGCAACAGGCCTGGAAGATCCTGTCCCTGCAAGTGAGTGTCTCCAGCCCCAAAATGACACTTGTCACTGGGAGAAACTGCAGATTCAGCAGCCCCAGTCACTAACACTGGAGGATCTTAGCACTGTGGGGTTATAGAACACAGACTAGCCTCTTCCATGTTGGGGACTACTTATCCTCACCCAGCCTCTGGCCTTGCCTAAGGTATCTTGCTTATATCAAGGTCACTTCTCAGGCTTCTCTTATGTGTCTCATGGGATCAGTGTTCCACCTTGGCCCTGACTTCCCCCAGACCTCTACATGTTACTAGTCTTTATTCCTGTCTGGCTTCTCTGACCTATCCTGGGCGCAGGGATAGCTTTCCCATGTTGAAGCACAGGAGAGCAGTGATGGGATGTTTGAGGTGACTCAGGAACTGAGGTGAACAGCGGAAGACAGGCTCAGGTCCCCCCCCACCCAAACACACACACACCACGCTAACAGGCTTGCTTGAGCAGCCACTGTAGCTGGAGCACCGGAGGCTCCTGAGCCAGCAGTGGGCTGGATCCTAGGGCTTGGGAAACTGGAATGACAGACGGGGTAACAGTTGTGAGCTGCCACGTGGGTGCTGGAAATTGAACTAGCATTCTCTGTAAGAGCAGTAAATTCTCTTAAACCACTGAGCCACCTCTCCGGTCCTCAGGATTAGACCTCTTAGCAAAAGTCAGGAGGAGGTCAAAATTCAAAGTGCAGCTTCACACCAGCAAGAAGACAAAATCCTTTTTCTTTTTTTTTTTCTTCGAGTTTTTGGGACAGGATTTTTCTGTGTATCCTGGCTATCCTAGAACTCACTCTGGAGACCAGGCTGGCCTCGAACTGAGAGACTTATGTGCCTCTGTCTCCTGAGTGCTGAGATCAAAGGTGTGTACCACCACTGCCTAGCAAAAGACAAAAATCTTAGGTCAAATCATCATTAGCCTGGGACCATATGTTTATTACAATTATTCCCAATTCAAAGATTGGAAAGTTTACATGTCAGGAATCTAGATACTACGCCTGAGAACAATGGTACCCCCAAAGTCTGCCTGCTGAGAAGCATAGGGACATCAGGATGTGGGTAAATCTCACCTACACCTCCATCTCAGTATACCCAGGTACACAGAGGTGGAGACACTGCCAGTCATCAAAGTCCCAGAGCCTGTCTGCCACCCTACACATTGGCACCTGCCTGCTGGTCCGAGTATGGCATCTCCTGTTCACACAGCTGCTGCCTCGGCTGACCAGTCCACTTTGCTGACATTGTGTTTCATGATGAACAAGTCAAACCTCAGCCGTGGAAACAGTTGCTATGGCCACTGCGATGTGACTGCTGGGGAAAGCAGAGCTGAATTCCAGGTTGACTTGGGTCCTGTGAGACTCACATAACACCGTCATCCCCTGACAGTGCTTTCTGACTCCTTAGCTATAGCTGGGGCCAGGCCCCAGAAGGAGGACCCATCAGCCTCTGGGATATGCTCGGACTTCCCCATAGTGATGTGCCCTTGGCCCCTTGGCTCAGAATCACCGCCCAGGTTTAGGCTGGGGCCTTCAGCTTCTCAGGAACCCATTGAGCCTGGAGAAGACCCCCAGCTTTCTGCAAGGCCTAGTTATCCCGGGATTACCTTTGATATTTTTCTGATCCATGATGAAGCAGAAAGACATGTATGTGCTGGGAGGTGATGGGGAGTGTGTTTAAGCCCTTCTCTTAGGAGGCAGAGGCATGCAGATCTCCATGAGTTTTAGGCTAGCCTGGTCTACAAAGAGAGTTTCAGGACAGCCAGAGCTACACAGAGAAAAACAAGAGAGAGAGAGAGAGACAGAGAGAGACAGAGAGAGACAGAGAGAGAGAGAGACAGAGAGAGAGAGAGAGAGAGAGAGAGAGAGAGAGAGAGAATTAGTCTGGCCTTCCTTGAGGCCAGCCACCCCTCCCTGTCTCTTTCTAGTCCACTTCTGGTAATGCTATCCAGGGTCTCAAGCCCTGGTCAGTGCCTTAAACAAGTAGGTTCTGCTTCATCTATGTGTACCCTGCAGCCTCCAGCAGGCTCAGGAGAGAGCTTACATCCCTGGTATTGTGTGTGTATGCTGTGTGCATGCAAGGATGTGTGCCCATGTAGCAGAGGCTCATGCCAGTTATCTTCCTTTATCACTCTGCACCTTATTTTAAAATATGTATTATGTGTTTGTATGTATGTATGTATGTATGTGTGCATATGTGTATAAGCATTTATATGTATGTGTGTATATGTATACATTTGTATGTGTATGTAAGTGTAAGTTTGCATGTGTGTGTGTGTGTGTGTGTGTGTGTGTGTGTGTGTGTGTATGTGTACTCTTGGAGACAAGAAGTGGGTGTCAGGTTCCTTGGAGCTGGACTTACAGGTCGCTGTGAGCTGCCGGACTTGGGTGCTGAGAACTGAACTCAGGTCCTTAGGAAGAGCAGGGAGTGTTTTAACTCTTTTTTTTTTTCTTTTCCCAAGACAGGGTTTTTCTGTATAGCCATGGCTGTCCTGGAACTCACTTTTTTGTTTGTTTGTTTTTTGAGACAGGGTTTTTCTGTGTAGCCATGGCTGTCCTGGAACTCACTCTGTAGACCAGGCTGGCCTCGAACTCAGAAATCCGCCTGCCTCTGCCTCCCGAGTGCTGGGATTAAAGGCATGCGCCACCATGCCCAGCTTCTTCTTCTTTTTTTTTTTTCTTAAGCATTTATTGATATCAAAATTCCTTTCTCCATCCATTTTATATCATAATTAACATACTATTCTCTGTTTTTTGGGGGGAGGTGGGGGCTGAGACAGGTTTTCTCTGCATAGCCCTGGGTGTTCTGGAACTCACTCTGTAGACCAAGCTGAGCTCAGAGAGCCACCTGCCTCTGCCTCCTGAATGCTGAGATTAAATGTGTGTGGTGGCAGCGGTGGCTGCAGTGGCTACTGCCTGACTTTACCTTATTCTCTGAGACAGGATCTCACTGGATGGGGACTGGAGCTCACTATTCCAGCAGACTCGCTGGCCAGCAAGCTCCCCCACCCCAACCCGTGTCGTGTCGCTCCCTCAGTGCTGGGGTTACTTACAGACACGCTCTGTCATGCTTGGCTTCTACCCGAATGCTAACGATCCATGCTCACACCTTCACGTTTGCTCAGCAAGCACTATAGCCATTTGATCATCTCCCCAGCTAGGAGCCTGTGTTCCTCTGGAGCCACGGCTGGGCTGGAACCTGTTCTGGTAGGGATGGGGACAGGACACACCTACACCTTGCAGTTTCCATGTCCTGCCTCCCTCCTCATGAGGATGTGTGACACCCTATCACTGGATGCCCTAGGAATATTAGATTAAGCCTGTGAGGGCGGTGCAGGGCACGGACCAAGCCAGCCAGTCGGCGGCACTGACCATTAACTGCTCCCACCCTGATCCCAGAAGCAGGCCATGTCTGCGCTGAGAGTCTGTGGAAATTTGTCCTTTGTCTTACCCTCCTTGGGAAGGCTCCAGCTCCCTGGAACCTGGTTGTCCTAATGCTGCGGGGTACCAGATGCAGGGTCCTTTCTTCCCCTTCCCCACCCCCCTGCCTATGGAAGAGAGCACCTCAGTTCGATCACTGTTCATGGCTCTTCTACCCAGCGTTGACTTGGTCTGACCCAGCACACCTGCCCTCTGACACAGGTGAAGATGTGTGCCCTCTGACACAGGTGAAGATGTGTGCCCTCTGACACAGGTGAAGATGTGTGCCCTCTGACACAGGTGAAGGATGTGTGCCCTCTGACACAGGTGAAGGATGTGTGCCCTCTGACACAGGTGAAGGATGTGTGCCCTCTGACACAGGTGAAGGATGTGTGCCCTCTGGCACAGGTGAAGGATGTGTGCCCTCTGACACAGGTGAAGATGTGTGCCTGGCTTCTGGCACACCTGCCCTCTGACACAGGTGAAGAATGTGTGTCTGGCTTCTGGATTTGGGGGCAAGAGGAAGCAGCTATGGGTCTCAGGGGCCCAGAGGTGATCATGGAACCAACCATCCAGAGGTAAGACGCTGAGGCCCAGAGAAGGCATACAATCTGCCAAAGGCCACACAGCTTACTAGTGGAAGGTAAGCTGTACTCCTAGGTTATGGCCAGAAGTCAATGTAGCTGCTCCCAACAAAGGCAGAACCTGAGGTGAGTGCCAGAGGCCCACCCGGTCTCCAGGTTCCAGGCCTGGGGACAGACAGCTGCTGTTTCAGAGCTGGGAGACAGCCAAGCTGGCCCCAGACACTGGCCTGGGGCCCGTGTGGGTGTGAGAGGGAGGCCACAGCCAGCCATACCTGCCCTGCCTCAGGCCTAGGGCTGGGGTTTCTCATGTGCTTCTCACCTCACCTGGGGCAAGGGTGCAGGGAGGTGGGCACCTGGCTGGCCGTGAGTCATTCGTCCGTCCATCCATCCCTCCACTAGCCAGACAAACAGGCAAAACCAGTGGGAAGGATCTCAGCTTGGAGCATCTTCTCTGGGGCTGGGCCGCTCTTTCCTCTGTGAAGACAGAGAAGCTCCCCTCAGGGCAGGTAGCCTCCTCCCTCCTCCAGCAAGGCATCATGGGAAAGGTGCTGAGATAGAGGGATGGCCCCACATCTTAATGTACCCAGGCCGCCTCGTGGCCTGATCCTGAAATCCCAGCCTGGCATTCGTAGAAAGATAATTTTTTTTGGTTTTGTTTCGTTTTTAATTTGTTTAGGTTTATTTATTTTATTTTATGTGTATAAGTGCTTTGTCTGCACGTGTATATGGTACCCTGTAGATTCTGGGAACTGAACTCTGGTTCTCTGCAAGAGCAGCAAGTGCTTTTTTAACCACTCAGCCCATTTCTAGCCACACAAAGAGAATTTGAGACCAGCTTGGACTACATTAAGTCCAAGGATAGCCAAGGCTACATAGTGAGACCCTAACACAAACAACTAAGATATAAGATAAACAAGAACCAAGATGGCAATCCTGAGGTCTGTTTCCCCTGCCCTGGGCTGTGAGTGGCCGGTGCTGTCACTCATAAGTGCTTACCATTCCATGGCAGCGATGGCTCTACCTGCCCCAGTGCTCCTAACCTGAGAGGCAGGTGCTATTCTGTCCCCTACTAACAGATAAAGAGAAGAAGAAACTATGGCGGGGTGGCGGAGTTAGCAGCTCAGGCCCTGAGGCTGTAGAGGAGACAGTATCTATTCTGAGTCTCAGATCTGTGCATACATCTCTGCTCTAGTTCCTGAGCTCTGCACTTTCACGATCCCTCTGGACCCAGGGAAGGGGTAGGGAAGGAAACAGTGAGAGTCAGGCTAGAGTGCAACTCACACCGGTGAGTACAGAACCCTGTGTTCCACCCCTAAACTGCAACGGATAAAACGTAATAATAAAACCAGAATCTGTGTTGACAAAGAGAGAGAGGTTTGGTGTCACCCAAAAGTTCAACATAGAATTATCACAACTCAACAAATGCCACTCCCATGTGACCGCCCAGACCACACTGTTCTCTGTGTTGTGCCTTACACCTGAGAGCTGAAAGATGAAGACAGCTCACGTGCCGGTCCATGGAGGAGTGGATAGCAAAATGTGCTGGATCCAGACAATGGAATGGTACTAAGCCTTAAAAAGGAAAGGAGTCATGACTGGAGAGACCGCTCAGGGGTGAGAAGTACACACTGCTCTTGCAGAGGACCTGAGTTTGGGTCCCAGCACTGCCAGCTCCAGGAGATCTGACGTTGTCTTCCGGCCTCCACAGGCCCCTCTACTCACACACACATGCTCATGCACAGACACATAGAAACACTTGATTTTTTAAAAATATTACAGCAAAAAATTTTTAAGAAAAGGAATTCTGCTACCTGTTAGCATATGAGCCAATCTTTGTGTTAAGTGAAAGAAAACAGGAAAAAAAAAAAGGGATACCTCAGAATCCACTCCTGTGAAACATTTCAAACAGGAAAATTTATGGAGACAGAAGATACCAGGACGGAGACAGCATTGACTAAAAGTAACTGAGTTTCTGTCTGGAAAGATGAGACATTCTGTAAATGATACACACACACACACACATACACATTAAAAATAGATTTAAAAGCCGGGCGTGGTGGCGCACGCCTTTAATCCCAGCACTTGGGAGGCAGAGGCAGGTGGATTTCTGAGTTTGAGGCCAGCCTGGTCTACAAAGTGAGTTCCAGGACAGCCAGGACTACACAGAAAAACCCTGTCTCAAAAAACCAAAAAAAAAAAAAAAAAAAAAAATAGATTTAAAGCTGGGCTGTGGTGGCACATAACTTTAATTCCACCAGAGACAGGTGGATCTCTGTGAGTTCAAGACCAGCCTGGTCTACAGAGCAAGTTGCAGGACAGCCAAGGCTACACAGAGAAACTCTTCTTTGGAGAGAGAGAGAGAGAGAGAGAGAGAGAGAGAGAGAGAGAAACAGAGAGACAGGGAAAGGCAGAAAGAGACAGAAAGAGATATGTATACAGACACAGACAGACAGACAGACACAGACAGAGAGAGTTAAAAGGAGAGGGCCTGGTGCAGGGTTATAGCTCAGTTGGTAAAGTGCTTGCCGAGGATAAGGCAGATGTGATAGTGCATGCTTGTAATCCCAGAACTTGAGTAGTGCAAGCAAGAACATTAGAAGTTCAAGGTCATCCTCAGCTCTATACGGAGTTTGAGGCAAGCCTGGAGTATATGAGACCCTGTTTCAAAAAAGAAACAAGAGAGATCTATGAGAGGTATGGAGGTGCTGCCTGAGGCTTTTACCTGGGTTCCCTCTAAGGGACGGGAGTCCATCCTATCTCCTCCTAGCGCACCCCACCATTTAGCTCTACTTTGACAGGAGATTCAAGGCAGCCCCGCCCACTTAGCTCTGTGGCCAGAGAGTGGGTAGCAAGCAGAGTTTGCCAGGAATGCAAATAGGGTATGTGTCTTCTGATTTCTCACAGTATCCACTACTTGGGGGCAATTGCTGCCACGGGGAGACAGCTTCCGGGGCTACAGGAAGCGCCATCCCTGGTCAGGAGGTAGCATCTTTCCTCTGCACAGCTCGCATCTCATTATTATCCATTGACAAGGAATTCTCTCTGAGGAGATGCTCAACTCTGTCTATGCTGTGAGAGTTGCTTACCACGCACGATCCTAAAGACTGAGGGAGCAGTCCCCGGAGTGTGAGCCGGGAGTGCCTCCTCTGTCTCTGACCACTGTGTGATGCTAAATGCAGTTACAGCCCTTCTGGGCTTCGAGCTGTTCAGATGAGTAACTATCTCCACACACAGACGCGAGACACACAGGCTCAAAGCAGCACTTGGAGATGTTGCTCGCCTCTCTGCCAGATATCCATGCCCGTATTTCTGCACCTGGAGGCCCCGAACTTCTATCGATTCTTTCCAGACTTTGTTCCACAGCAAAGCACAGACCACTAAATTGACTATTTCACAGCTGTGCTGCCTCAAGGTAGATAGCTTAACGTCTCTGAGTCTCTTTTAAGAATTAAAGCAAAGGCCGGGCATGGTGGCACATGCCTTTAATCCCAGCACTCGGGAGGCAGAGGCAGGCAGATTTCTGAGTTCGACCCCAGCCTGGTCTACAAAGTGAGTTCCAGGACAGCCAGGGCTATACAGAGAAACCCTGTCTCAAAAAAAAAAAAAAAAAAAAAAAGAATTAAAGCAAAACAAAATGTTATTCTATTTTGCATCTATGTGTGCACACTCGTGCTCACACAGGTGCCTACGAAAGCCAGAAAATGGTGTTGGGTCCCCGGGAGGTACAGTCATAGAGGGTTGTGAATTGTCTGGCGTGAGTTCTGAGAAATGAACTCTGGTCCACTGTAAGAGTAGCAAGCGATCTTAACTGCTGAGCCATGGCTCCAGCACCAGCCCCAGTGGTTCTCAACCTGTGGGTCTGGACCCCTTTGACAAACCTGCATCCAAAAATATTTATGTTACTATTCATAACAGTAGCAAAGTTACTGAAGTAGCATCAACATAATTTTGTGGTTGGGGGTCAACACAACAAGGTCACAACGTCAGGAAGGTTGAGAAACACTGGTCTAGTCTCTCACGTAGGGATCTTGAGATGAGCTCATGCTGGGTTGGAATGGTCCCTAAATCCAATGGGACATGGACCATTGGACCATAAGATCAGAGATGAGAGAAGGCCCACATCAGGAAAGAAAGGCTGGAGAAAAGCTGAGGCTACGGTTATGCTGACAGAACCTAGCAGCCTCCAGACTAAGAGCCCCAGCTGCTGGGTCAGGTAAGAGCAAGTCTTCCCGGACCTCCCCAGGGCCCAGTGCTATAGCATCTCGACACTGGACTGCCGCTCCATACTTGTTGGAAGACAAATGACGTTCAAGCTGCCCAGACTGTTATAAGGTGTTATAGCCGTGAGGGTCCCCCCATAGTCCCCTTCTCAGTACTGTGCTCTCCCAGGTGGGTGGACTCTTCCCTGCTGTCCCCCGCTTGCCTTCCAGAGCTTGTGGCCATCCTTGCTCACCTGTGGTGGTGTCAGGTACACCCTCGCACATTTATCATGGGATGGGGCTTCCTTTCTCGGGAAGATCCTGAGTCACTGTGAGAAGCTGGGTTGTCCCCAACCTATCAGGGTCTCTTTGTGACCCCATTTGGGTTCGTTGTTATCCTGTTTCCCATCTCCTATCACACCATTAGCACTTAAGGCCTTGCGGTTGGGCTCTGGGGGTATAGTGAGAGCTGCTGGCCACTCTAGTACTTGCTGGTCATTTCTGTAACCTGTTCCCCTGGAGATCAAGCCTCCAGGTTTCTTTATAGGGGCCTGTGTCTTTGGAGAGCAAGGTACCAGGCCAGGTCCTGGTGTTTACTGCTACAGCTCTCTGTTATTGGGTGTGAGGTGCCCACCCCTTTTGTAAGACTCAGTTTCCTCCATGGCTAAGTCAGGCTGTCTTCAACTTACTCCATCTACAGTCACTCAAGTCTTATGGATGGATGGATGGATGGAGAGACCTGGGAGCCTTTGAAGCCCATTTTGCCGCTAATGTCATGGGTGTGCAGGTGTTTCCCCTGGGGGTGAAGATCCCAGCACTTTACAGTGAAGACAGTGAGCCTCCTGGGCCACCACTAACTGGACACATCTCTGCTGACCAAGTTTCAGCAATGGTGCAGTCATTAGCTCCCTCTTGAGCCTCTGAGGCTCAGAGTCCTGACTCATCTACCTGGACCACTGGGCTGCCAGACCACAGAGAGGAAGAGACTAGCCCCTTGTCCTGACCATCCTTGCCCAGGCAGAAAGCAGGCCAGATGCAGAGCCCAGCCAGAGCATGCAGCTCATTTATCCGGTAGCTTTGCGGCTGATCAGTTGCAGGTGAATGGATGGCACGTGGTTTGTGTTGTAACAATATTTTGGGACAATTAGATTGAAACCACATTGTTGGCGGCCCTGCTGGCGGCTGGCCGCCACACTGCACTCTCTCTGCCCTTTGCGGCTCCTGGGCTGTGGAGCCACCCCCAACTCTCTGGGGCCCAGGTCTAGCCAGGCCATGCACGGGCAGCAAGGGGGAGGGAGGGCTCTCCTGCTGGAGGGGTAGGGCCTCCTCTACCCTGCTGGCCTCTCATGACCTCAGCCTTCAGTTGTTGCAGAAAACAGCTGCTGGAACTATGTATGGTAGAGCAAGCCTGTAATGCCAAGACCCGGAAGGCTGAGGCAGGAGGATTACAATAAGTTTAAGGCCAGCCTGATTATATGTGGAGTTCCAGGTCAGCCAGAGCTACATAGTGAGCCCCTGGGAGTTTCTGGACATGTTGGAAGAGGCAGCCTAGGGGCTTGAGTATCCAACTCCCAACATGATCACATTGGGTCTCCATCTCTTCCCCCAGGAAAAGAACACAAAACTCCAGCCTGTCCATTGTCCCACCCCACCCCACCTTCTCCTGGAAAGTGGACCAGAGTCCTGGGGTGGAGACAGACCAGGTTTCTTGGAGGCTTCACCTGCTCACCCTCTTCACCCTCAGCACTGGGCAGAGGAGCTAGAGACTGTAGGGAGTCTCCTTTTCTGCCCAGTCTCTTTGCTAAACTGTCCCATTTGAGGAGGGAGGGCCTTGGAGTATATAGCTAACAAATGCTGAGGACAGTGGCCTGAGTGGGGACCCTGCCTGCCCCAGGCAGCAGGATCAACAGTGACGCCTGGACAGGGATCCCTCCTGCAGCTGAGGCTCCAAATCCAGGGACCACAAAGTCCACTTGGGTCTGTGGACCCATGGAGGGGAGGTGAAGGGACCAAGGGATGGAGAGGGACCAAGGGGGTGGCTGTGAGATAGCTAAGTGGTTGGGTCATACTGTAGGAAGCACCCCAGCCAGGAGCATCTGGGCCAGACCCTGGGTGAGGTGTAGAGAACTTGGCTCCCATTACCCACAACTCTGCTTGTCATGGGAGAGCTCAGGCATCCGCAGCACCCAGGCAGTTGTATGATTTGGCACTGGTGTCCGTGGTTTCCAAAAAGGTTCATGTTTCTCCTCTAGTTCTAGTGGGCTTCCTCGGGTCCTGCGGGTTTTCCTGCGACTCTATTCACTGTCCCTAAAGTCTTGGCTTCCTGTCCTCAGGGGTCTGCAGCTATCTCTGTTCCCGCAAGTCCAGAGTGCCTTACTGTGCGGCACAGGCTAGGGGGTTCCCATCCCTCTCAGCAAGGAGTCCAAGTTGGCAGGCACTTGGACTGCCTCCCCTAAGAGCTGGCAAAAATCCCTTCCATTCAGACCTCGAAGAAGGTGACACAACTGGAATCCAAACCACCCTGCACCCCCCCCCCATGTCTCTAGGGGACACCACGAATGATAGTAACTCCTGCCTGCATCCACATCCTCTCCAGGAAATAGACACCTGTCCCCAGGGATGGAGCTGTCCGTTCTCCATCCCACAATCCGTCTACAAGTGTCCCGGGTGCCCCACACGCTCTCTCCAGCAGAACAAGGAAGCAGAGGTGTAACCCAGCTCAGCCACAAAGCACTCTCCTCAGAACAGGTCTCTCCGACTGACACTCAGGACTGACAACCAGCTTTCTTAGGATGACTGTGGTTCTCCTCACACTCCCTAACATAGTCAGAGCATGCGTGGAGGCTTCTGGGTCAGAAGTAACTCCACTTCTGTGATTATGCATGGCTGGAGCCACGCTGTACGGGTGGGAAGGAGAGAGGCTTTTTCATGTTTGTATGAAGAGCTTGATCCAAACAACGTGCCCAGACAGCTTTTCCAACTGACTGCTTCCTGGTCCGACTGTCAATCATAGTATCCTAGCCCACCGGCCCAGTGTGACCAATAAGAACCGACTATGCTTGATTCCTGAGCCAATTAGCCTTCCCGTCAGAGACTGGGATGGCCAGCAGAGGGCACCATTGGCGGGTGGGTCCAGTAGTTTGGGGGGGCTGCGGAGATAAGGCCATTTAGCCGGGAGCCCTGTCAGTGCTAGCTAGCCCTTGACTCTCCATTGCCTGAGTTCAGTCTTCCTTTTCTGCCTAGCGGGATGTTAAGTTTCTGGGGGTCGTGCCTAAGGACGCACCCTCCTCCTCCTCCCAGCATAGGTGAAGAGAGGATATTAGCAGGCCTGCGGCTCACAGTGACTGCCTCCACCGAGGATTTGGCTTGGCGCAGTGGTTCTGAGTGTGGCCCCTACGGTTCAGTGTCACCCAAATCCTGTTAGTACAGGCTCCAGTCTGCTCCCCAGACAAATTTGGAACGATGTTGGTAGGACAGGTGGGGGCCCTTAAAGGTGCTCCTCCAAGGAGCTGAGACTGCTAGGGCCACACAAACCAGACAGAAGAACCGGCATGGCTAGCCGGTAAGAATACATCAACAACTGGAAGAGAAACTAGGACAGAAATCATGGTGGTACAGTATTTCACGGCAGGACCGTGTGATGCAGGAGGCCTGTTCACATATAAGGAAGTATTACAAAGTCAGGAAAAAACCATGTGGATTCATGTACAATACCGTGGAAGATGGCCAAGTGACTTAGGCCAGGCGTTTGCAGGCTTCTTATTGCAGCTTCTCGGGAGACTGAAGCCGAAGGATCAAAAAAGCTCAAGGCCTGCCTCAGCTACAGCGGAGCAGTTCAAGCTCAGTTTGGGCAGTTTTGAGAGACCATGTCTGGAAACAGAAGGTAAAGAGAGAGCAGGGGCAGAGCTCGGTGGTAACCTAGCACCCAGGATGCCCTGGGTTTGGTCATAGGACCGGAAGAAGAGGAGAGTAAAGTCAAAAATCAAACAGCAGGCTGCCAGTGGCAGGTGAGTTGGGTCCAACCCGTTTAAGGGTGCCTACTATTCCTGCTGGCAGAGAGAATGGCTAGGTGCTAGAGCACCCACCCTTCACAGAGCTCCGTTTCCGTTTTATGTCCCATTGTGCTAACAGACTCACTCACTCTGTGTGTGTGTGTGTGTGTGTGTGTGTGTGTGTGTGTATATATATATACACATATATATATACATATATATATATATATATATATATATATACACATATATAATTAAAAATAATAGTATTTTCTAGAAAGCGTGACCTTGATCTGCAGTCAGGGGCGGGTGGGTGGGGCCTCTGAGTGACAGCTTCAGGAGGCGGGCTGTAGGGAGGAGAGTCCAAGGCCGAAGAAGCCTTCAGCAGGAGAGGAAGGCGGGAGGAGAGGGCGATGTGTTAAGTTCAAGGTTGGGTAGTTAGAGGCAGATTTCTGTCCTCCTTTCCTTCCTTGGGAGGTGGATCAGGGTCCAGGACCCACCTTCCGGAGCTTGGCCCCGCCTGCTGCAGCGGCCTTGGGATTGTTAAGCAAATTGCCTGGTGGGGCCCTGGGCCCGGCTAATTCCAGTGTCTTAATGAGCGGGAAGATGAGGTTTTATTCATCACTGGGGCTGTAAAAATTGCAGTAAAGTGGCCCACTTTATAAAGAAAAAATCAATCGCAAAAAGAAAACAGGAGTATGTAAATGGACGGGGTGACAAAAAGCGGGCCAATTACCCCCAAAATGAGCCGCAGTTATGGCTCCATTAACTCAATTATATTTTCTAAAGGATTTCTTACGAGGCCCCCACCCCACCCCAGCCGTGTGCCTGTAATTTTTACATCAACTTCAAGCCATTAAGTTGCATTAAACTATTTTGTGGGAGAAAGCTGTGTGTCTGGGAAGAGAGAGCTCCGGCAACCCTGTCCAGCTCCACTGAGGAACAAGAGTCAGGTGTAGGCAGGGGCTGAGGGGAAGTGTTAGCTGCAGGCACAAACCTTCAGTCCTGAAGAAAATGAAGGGAAGAAAGTCACCTAGGTCTCTCTCTAGTGCCTGAAGCAGAGGCTGCAAAGCCACAATGGCCTCCTTACCTTCTGCTGCATTGAAGGGCCCCCTCCAGCCCCTAACTTCAAACACCAGCCCACATGAGCCCCTAACCTTGCCGGCTTCCTGAGTTTTCTTTTGCTCTATCAGTTAGAAAGCTTAAAAAATTTCAGACATGGAAAAAAAATAAACTTAAATTTGAAAAGAGAAAGCCACACACACAACAAAATTTGGACCCAAATAGGGCTATGTACCATACCTGTTTGATTTACAGTCCTGGGCAGACCAAGGACACCCTGGAACATAGAAAGTCCCAAGTGACCTTGGCCTGACTTGTTTGTTCAAGTCCCGCAACCCTTGGGTTTTCTTGGATGGGCTGGGCAGGCCCCAAATCCCAGTGTCTGCCCGTGGATACCGTTTCTTACACCATGCTGGCCTCGGGCCTGGTGGCTGAAACCTGCTTTCCGTGTCAGGTGGCCCCAAGAGCCAAAGCTGCCCTACATAAGTCTACTTACTCCTGCACCGCGGGGGATCCAGTGCTTAACATCCTCGAGTTCAGAGGCAGCTGAGGAAAAGAAGAGTGTGGGGGGGATAGAATGAGGTGGTAGAAAAGGGGGTGAATCTAGACAGATAGAAGGGCAGAGACCAGTATGCCTAGCTCAAGGAGATAAACAAGGGAAGCAAGGCTTGGGTAATGAGTTAGGATGACCCTGTGGCACAAGCCAGGCTTGCTTGAGAGCACAGGGCTTGTGAGGATGCTGGGAGGTTAAAGGGTTAAACTACACAGGAGAGGGAGAAAAATCTACCCACATCTGCCTTTGGTTCTCTTCCAGGGAGGCAGCAAGAAAACCCACACATTACCTGAAAGAGAGGGTCTGATCAGAGTGGGGCATACAGACTAGTCCTGTGCGGTTCCATTGTCCAGAGGCAAGAACAGAAACGGGAGAGGAAGATAAGCAAAGGTCTCCCCTCTCCTCATACCCCAAGGAACCGTCTTGTGGGATAAACACATGGGCTTCCTAGCTCAAGGACTCCACAAATGCCCTCTTCTCACTGGGCACATGTAGCTGCAGGGCAAAGTCCCCACAAACCCTCAGCCTATATTTGAGAGCCTAAGGCCAGAAGTCCATGGGGGTGGGGGGCGGTGCATGCATGTATGTGCAAGGGTGTGCACGTGTGTGTGTGTGTGTGTGTGTGTGTGTGTGTGTGTGCATTTTTACAGCCACTGGCTGGAATGTAGAGATAACTAAGCTGCTTGAAATAGCCCTCACTTCAGTAGGGTGTGGCCGTGGTAGCCCTGGGAAAGGGTTCTGAGGGAGGAGAATAGGTAGGTACCACAGGAGGGGCTAGGTCAGGAGAGAGGGCTTGAAAGGCCAGCTTCCAGGGAGATGGGGGAGACAGAGGCTGGGAAGCTAGGAGATTTGGGCTGTTCTAGGATCCGAAGACCTCAGCCTGGGGAAGCTGGGAACCTGTGGCTGTGCTGGGGGGGGGGGCTCAGACCTCAGAGCAGCTGCTGTGGAAGCCTGTGTTTGGAGGTGCCTGCTTACTCTTGGCTAAGGGATGTGAGAATGAGCAGTGGTATGCTTGGTCCCCAGAAAGCACCCGCAGAGAAGAGTCTAGGCTCAAAGCTGATGGGAACTCTGGTCCAGCTGAGCCCTGAGAGGAACACACCTCTCAGCTCCCTGAATGGAGGTTGTACAATCTCTGGTATTATTCTCCCGGAAGACTGGAAGATAGTTTCAATACCCTATACCCCAGGCCCTAGGCCCCACGTGGTTCCAGAGCCCTCCATATCAGACATGCTGGGTTCAGGAGACAGGATGAAAGGAGGTCTGGGAAACTGTCTTCTGGACTCCAGGAGAATCACTGTACCCCTGCAGGGCTGGGAGCCCTAATCAGGTTTGGGTAGTGAATTCTGTGTCTGGGAGGGCAATTGGGCTGGCACAACCAGACAGGATCGCTGACTTCCCCTCTTGGCTCTGCCCTGGTTCCAAACCTCTATTGCTAGATCTTCAGCTCTGTCCTAACCCTTTCCCTAGACACATGACTCCATGCTCTGTTGCTTTGGCCACCCAGACCTGTGTGGAAGCCATGAGTTCCCATGATCCCCCCTCCCCTGGTAAACTGGCCTCAAGCCTGGGGGCTTTGTTCCAAACCTGCATCTTTCTCAGACTCGTCCCCACATAGCATCTTCTGTCTAATCCCAGGTCATGAGGGAAGCTCCGTGCTGCTAGGGAAAGGTTCTTCTGTCCCCTGCTCTTGGCTTTTGTCACCATAGACAAAGCTTACCTGTCCCCCCCCCCCCCGCCCCCCGTGAGAAGTAGTAATCCTTAGGACTTGGGGACACCGTGGCTGTGGCTCAGTGGCCTGAGGGATCACCTGAACATCGTAGCTGGGAGCACCGAGATCCCAGGAGTTCCTGAGGGACAGACAGACAAGATCTTAGCCCAGCCTGACTGTCCACTAGCTAACTGTGGGGCAACTTCCAGAGCTATCTGGCTGTTTCTTTCTCTACCATAAAATGGGCTGACGGCATACAGCTGGGTTGCACTGGAAGCAAGTTGCAAGAGGTCAGGCACAGCTCTGCTGAGCTCCTGGAGTCCGGTGGTGTCAGCCTCCATTATTCAGAGGAGTGGGTTGAGGAAGGGCGCTGTCATTTACCTCAAGCCTCAAGGGCTCCAGCCTAGGTTTCTAGACTCTTGCGCTGGGCAGCTGCAGGTGGTGGGTCACCTTGGAGAGGGCAGTTTCTTGCCACACCACAGCCTGCCTCCTTCTCCCACACCGTGCTCCTGACACGGATATTCAAGGTGAGAAAGGCGTCCTTGCTGGCTCTAGCGGCCTCACACTAAGGTCTGGGCACCAAGGTCACCTCCAGCAGCACAGGAAGAGGGGAGGAGTGACTGGAGGTTATGGTCTGGAGGGAGGAGGGAGGGGAGAGTGGGGGAAATAAAAAGAGATTACAATTTTTAAAAGGCACTCGAGCTGTCTCCTGACACGGAGCCTGGTCTCCATCCGGTTTATAGCTTACAGGCTCAGCAGCTGGGCCTGTCTGCCTTGGGTGGGTGGAGGGACCAGGGTAGGGAGCCAAGCCCCAGGTTGCCTTTTCTCCACAGGGCTGCTGGGCAGTTGCAGTCTGCTCAGCGTGAGGTCACACAGGGCAGGTGGGACCCCAGGGTGACGGGCAGCCGCCCTGGAGGTAGGTCTGACGCTGCCCCATCTATCCCCCTGACAGGTCAATTTTCTCCTGTGTTTTACAGGGGCTTTCAGGGCAGGAAATGTGATAGGGCAGCTGATTTATGTCCTCACCTGGTCTTTGTTCACAAACTCTCAGTCCTGCCCCACCCTGTGGAAGACTGAGGGGTCTTATCCAGAGGGAATTCCTGCCCTGGCTCCTTCCAGGGACAAGCACTGACTGCTGCGTGCAGAGG